>OY856414.1:759348503-759948503 GCA_963693085.1 Alisma plantago-aquatica
TATGATCGTATGTGATGTGTAGATAATTTGTTTTAAAAATAATAAAAATATGTTTTTATTTTGTAACTGAAATTTCATTATTTAACAATAATTTATAGGTGAAGAGAGGCATATATTATCTAGTCCAATATTAATGTTTCAGGAGCTCGTCCTCGTACAATGTATCAATGTGTGGTGGATACCAAATTGAAGAAGAAAGTGTCAAATTAATAATTTTAAAAAAATTTAAAATAAACAGATAACAATTAAAATACAACAACATCTCATTTTTATCAATGAACATGCTCATATTTTGGTATTTTATTCCTAAATATTTTATTATTTGATTTCAAACCTTTTACATATGAAAAATTTTAGTTAGTGCAAATATTTTAATTTTTTTAATAGTATATATATGCAGTGTTCGGCAAAGCAGTGAACGTCAGCCGCTGCCCACTGCGAGAAAATGACACAGTGAATTTCATCACTGCGAATTGTGTGAATACCACAGAAAGTAGGAAATATCAGGCGGCAGATCTCATCGGTGTTAGGATGACAAGGTTTTGGCTGCCCCATCGCTGACCGAAATTGTCCAATCGTTATTGTACGCTTCGGCACGCTTTGCCGAACGGAGCTATAATAATAGTTGGAGTCATATTACTTACTGTTCTAGTGACCATTTTATCAAAATATTATGTTTGAATTGTAATTATAGATGATTTTATATTTATTGTCACATGAAGCTTTAGAATGACTTTTACTATAATATATGAAAATATCAAGCATAAAAATATGAAATTATAAATCATACCGATGAATATATTATAGGGAAAACAAAAGTAGCATTTCATACTTCAGGATAGATACTAAAAAGCATCAAAAAGTAATTTTGTTGTCCATATCAAATTAAAGACTCATACATTATTCCTTAATATCTAAAGAAGCAACATTTAAGTCTTTATCTAATTGCTTCGTTGTTGTTGACGTCCCTTGTGCTTCAAGTAGAAATGGATGGGCATCATGTGCTTTGACACGAAAAATCATTTGATTACGTTCCACCATAGATAGTATGACATCCAACATATCTTCATCATTTTCCTATATTATTAGACCAATTAAATTTTGTTACAAATATAAAGATCATGAATTGTCTATATATCGATAAAAAGAATAAAGTACCTCTGTGTAGATATTTTTTTATCTCTACAATAATACAACCCAAGAAATGGTGCGCAGCCATGTCAAATAATGTTAATTTAATGGAATAAAAATGCCCATGACTTCAACTTTCATAAGGTAGCTATAATCAACAAATATACTATTAATTTACAAACAAATTATAAAATATAGATGTATTTGATAAGAAAAGAAGGTAAAATTGCATGAGTATAATATCTTTTGCTTCACACTTGGTACAAACTTTTCCTTAACAATTTTGATCATATACTTTCTTGCTACACCTCATACAAGCATTGTACCAAAGGGTTTAATCACAATAAATCTGTACAATTCACTAAAGAAATGGTCTTTAACTACAAAAAAAAATTGTAGTGAAAACCCCAAAATTTGTAGTAAAAATCTTTTGCTACATTTATCCTTACATTTAGAATATGAAGCTAATACACGTGTAGCCATGATTTAGGCTACATTTTTTCAAAATTGTAGTTATATATTCATCTACCTACAAATGCATATGTAACCCTAATTGTAGGTAAAAAATGTCCTTACATATAAAAATGTAGTTTTCATTGTAGTTAAATATATGACTACAATTTTATTTGTAGCCATGATATGTATGGGAAAATGACATTGGTTATAATTGTATATGTAGTTCATGTATAGAAAAAATTGACACTTACTGCACTTACACACTTAGTGCCGACAAGGAGTGGCTCAAGTGGTCAAGAACGGTGTCTCCTCATGAAGGGACCCAGGTTCGAATCCTAGTTGCCGCCTTAATTTACCACCTTCCCAGGCGTTCGGCCTCTGCCACAGGTGTGGGAGAGGGGGGAGAAATCTTTCTCTCTTAATCCCAATTGTAGTTAGTGTGTAGTGAGAGACATCATGTACTACACATGCATGCATATATAGTTAGATTATGTATGCAGTCATTAAATTATCAATAGCAAAAGTATTTTTTTTAGAAAGAAGAAAAAATAAATATTGATTCAGATCAAGTTTTTGTTGTAATTTCTATAATCATACTTTTATTTATATTTAAACATGAGTACATATTGGGAGGACATAAACCTTGCCCCATTTTGCAACATGAAAAGAAGATATATGTATACAATCACCCCCATGAGAATAAAAGTTTACATCACTCTCAAAGCTTCACCCCATGTTGTACTCTAGCTCTCAAAACTTTTCAAGAAGCTTGAAATCAAAATCATCATGCAGGTGTCACTTAGATCGGTACCCATAGGATCATGTTTGAATTTCATATCACTAGACATGATTATCACTGAAGCAAAAAGTACAACTAAAACATTTTCAATCCATAAAAAAAATATCTTAAGCCATTTAAAGGTAGATCACATTGAGCACATGTATCCATCAATCTTCCAATCAGAAGATTGGACACTGACAAGTTCCAATGACCCAAGGCACTAAAGAAAATAGAGTAAGTCCACCTAAAAGATTCAACAAATTTAACATCAAGAAAATGAGTCTACAAATTGTAACATCCCAGGATTTGAGGCCTCTGATAATATGATCTTAAAAGGAATGATTGGACTAACCATATCACCAAGGTGCACCTCCTTTTCTGGGAGCCCATCACTAAAGAATTCCATGGTTAAGTGTGCTCAACTTGGAGTAGTACTAGGATGGGTGACCAATCGAGAAGTTGACCCCGGCTTGCGCGTGAGTGAGGAAAAAGTGTGCAGTTAAGGCTAGTGGTGGTCTGTGGGGCCAGTCGTCATTCCTGAAACTCTACTAGAGCCTTAGGCGGTGGGCCCGAGTGTTACAAATGGTATCAGAGCCATAACCCCTCCAATAGGTGGGGCCCACATGGGCATGTGGCATTCCAGTCTTGAGTCATGCATTCTAGGCAGGTAGGAAAGGGATGTCCATGGTTGACGTAGCCACCCCTATGATGGTATTCCGTGATCGGGAGCTGGATGTCTATGGGCCATTGTGGGTCTGCACTAAAATGGGTTCAGATTATGAGGCCATATAGTTGAGCTTTGACGAGGACGTCAAGAGTCTAAGTGGGGGAGATTGTAACATCCAAGGATTTGAGGTCACTGATAACATGATCTTAAAAGGAATGATTGGACTACCCATATCACCAAGGTGCACCTCTTTTTCTAGGAGCCCATCACTAAAGAACTCCATGGTTAAGCGTGCTCAACTTGGAGTAGTACTAGGATGGGTGATCAGTCGGGAAGTTGACCCCGGCTTACGCGTGAGTGAGGAAAAAGCACGCAGTTAAGGCTAGTGGTGGTCTGTGGGGCCAGTCGTCATTCCTAAAACTCTACTAGAGCCTTAGGTTGTGGGCCCGGGTGTTACACAAATCATCTTTGGTATGTGTAGCATATGTATGCGTCCTTGTTTAAACAAGCAAGATATAGAAATGTTGAAGCATACATGGAAAGTAGGGATTTCAAAAAAAATCATGGAGAAGATACTGACATCAGTGAACCAAGAGTCAGATGTTGCATAAATGTTACTAAATTAGGAGGATTATTCTACATAGAACATGCATCTTGAGTACTGATACTGGGCTTGCTATAGTAGGATCAAAGATCTAATGAAAAATATTATGATGAAATAAAGAGAACCTAACATTGTGATAGGGCAATAGTTATTATGTTACTGACTCTCACCTTACATTGACTAGTGAGCAAACAATCAAATTTCTACCTTGAAAAAGTGAGCCTCCCAAGTCTCATTAGAATCCTGAAGATGGATTCAACATAGGAACTTTGTATATTTTCTAAAGACTCTAAAGATTGATGAAGCATAGTGGTAGGAACATCTAAGTCAGAATGATGGGTCTAAAACATACCAGCATTGTCATTGTATTTCAAACATACCTACATTAGAATTGTATTTGCATCTAATACATACCAATAAGCCATCTTTATCTACAACAGAATATTTAATTCTCGAGTACTGAAAGAAAGAGACTTGTTCATGAACTACCTGTAGTTGAATAACTGTAAGGTACAACTAGAGGGTGCACAGAATTTGCCAATTGTTTGTATAAATGATTTCAGAAAAAATGTGATTGGGACCATCCACTTCCATGAAGAAGAAACTGCCTCAAAAACTCCAATAGTTATGGAAGTTTGGTAGAAGTAGTGAAGAAAACTCATAGAGAGATACAAATATTCAGAATTGTTTGAACTCTAGGATTCCTAAAAAGGATGTTTTGGTTTATATGGACGTGAAATTTCTACTAAGGCTGAAGTAGGTGAGAAGGAAGTGATGATACCATGAAGAATATTGAACATTTAATGCTTAAAAACATTCACGTACATGAATCCATATTCCTGCAAGAGCACGAAAAAGTTGGGTCACTTGAGGAACTATTGTAAAACAAGAAAAGCCTAACAAGTACATGTTCTAGTAAATATATCTTCAAGCTCGTTTGGGGATGATGTGTCAAGTAGTGTTATATTAGAAGCAAAAAAGGCAAACAAAGTTCATACTTATGCTAATAACATCCATATGCATCACAAAATTAGAAGTAATAGTTAAGGGAACAATAATGACAAATAGATAAAAAGAATTTACTGGAATGTGGGAATGTAGTTCCCATTTTGGGGATTATGAGAGTGTATTTCCATGGACTTCATTCACCATTGAAAAAAATCATTGGACAACTACATTACTCATTCATCAGATATGATATCGACATTTGTGCTTTAGTAGCTTGTATAGTAAAGAAGCAACTTGAATGCATAAGCAATTTGCACACATGTGAACATTAGGATCCCTCTGTGAACATATAGATCCTTCTAGAATTTTTTATGTATCAGGGAAAGGCATGACATACAATGGTAACTATTTTGGTTAAGAAGATGGTTAAACTAGTAAGGATATCTTCTCTCATTAAATTATATTTTTATAGTGTTCACATTTACTACATGTGGGATATACTCACCAGTGACTTCCATTACTAGTTTCATGTATGTCAATAAATATCCAGTGACCTTCATGGAGATTTATATGTATACAAATATAATTCAATAGCTCCCTGGTAGAATAAGAGGAGTTTCAGGTTGTGTCTCTCTCTCTTTACTGGATTATAAATGAAAAATGGGTTATAGTAGAGTTCAAAAGTTGAAGCTATTAGAATATATTTCATTGAATCACAATGAATATCTACTTTTTAAGAACTTAGATTCTAATTATATTTTGGTCCTCATACCCCAAAAATTGTAATTAAGGCCAACATCCAACTCCAACAGAAACTTAGTTGTCTAAAAAAGCTTTGGCTTTATCCAATGTTCATGATAAAATCATCTGAGATCTTCATGAGATTTTGGTTAAATCATTTTCCATTCTGGATAGACCCACCAACCAAAACATGTTGTGATAACCTATTTCTCTCTTAGGTAATTGTGTATTTTAGTTTTTTACCTATATCATAATGATCAAATGTTCTTCCACAAGTACATTTGGTAAACTTGAGTTTGATACTCCCCACTGCACTCACAGAATTTTGAAGTTATTGGGGAAGCACATCATCCTCCACATGCATATGTGCAATTTATTCAAGAGCTTCTTTAACAAACCATGTCATACCAAGCAAAAGAAATGAACAACCCTACACTATAAAAAAATCAGGTATGGGTTTCTAGAAAAAAAGTTCTAGCTATATAACAACATTTTTATTGGGGGATGCAAGGTTCTTTTAAAAGAGGATATATAAATTGCACAACAAGGTCCTAGAAACAAAAACATCCAAAATATCTATCAAAAGCCCTCTCCTTCTAAATTAGCCAGCAAAGGCCGTATTAATGCTTTGATTATGAATTGAAACACTAACATGGACTAGCAGGGTATTGTTATTGTGTTGGTAGATCTTAAGAAGCATCAACATGATGAACCCATCCAAAATGGGTATACGAATTTTCAATATATAGAGCATCTTGTCACCAAACTTCAAGTAGAGTGAAAGGTATGATTTACATATAGGATGAAAGTTTAGGAATGTCATCTCTATGAATCCTGGACAGTGGATAGATGAGCTGTCAATAATTTAAATGTTGAGAGATAGAAATAGACTCACGAGAATACAAAAAATAATTTTGAAGCAAATATATCATACTAACTATTCGACAATCACACCTTGGATATAATTGTCTGGCTAGTTGAGATTTTTTAATGCCCAACCTTCTTAAGATTGATGATGGGTCGAGTCAATGGGACAAATAATCATTTCCAGACTTGTGCGGTAGTGGTAAAGTCATTATGGTTTGAGATATGGTACATGAGATTTCTATCATGTTAAGTGGAAGAAGGAAGATGGGTCATATAATAATCAATGTGTTGACAAAGTGTTCCATGAGGTCAAGGGATATGAAGTTAAATTCACTTGAAACAAGGATGATGTTTGGTACAAATTTTGACTAACAAGTACATCCATTGAATCATTTTGTTACCTGGTATATAATACTACCAAACTTAGAAAAATGACTAACCTACTATGTGGCATACAACATGCCCTGCCATTGTCTGGGCCTTTTTGTGTTGAAAAGATGAGTAATACAACTCTTGATAATTCAATGAGGGAATGTTACAACACCTGAGGAGTACAATGTCAAGCTTCTTCCCTTTGTTGTCATCCGACCAGACCGGGAGCTCAAATGCAATTCTCTGAAGATTCTTCATTGGCACCTCACTATAGTTCAATTTTCCTAGTAGCCTCAAATAATCCTCCCATTCAAACTGATCAAAATACCAAATACAAAAATTACACAAAACTAGAATTTGTAAAAACTAGTGCATCCATGAACATTTTTATATATTTTCACTATAGATTCTACACTTCAAGATTCCGGCCCCTACCAAACTTGCAATAGATTAACTTAGCAAAAAAACACTAATTACCTATGGTGTAGTGGTACCTATTGGCAATTGATCACACATGATATTTTATGTTTTGAAAGTACACTTTCAAATAAAATTTTTGAACAATAAGCCTTGTGGAAAAAAATCTGAGGTATTGGAAAAGATGAGTATAAAACACTTTTATGAATTATGTATTGCAGATGTAGTTAACTACATGCTCTAGTCCAATGTCTACAAGCATTTGTGCACTGGACAATGTGTTAACTACATTCCCTAGGAAAACATGCATTGTCATTTCAAGCATCGTGCATTACAAAAATAAGATATTCAGAAAAAATCCAGATATATCCCAGACTATCCAATACTACAAAATATTGACTGGGAGTTGTTTAGTGTTTGGTAGGAGGAATGTCCAATGTGGTCATGTGGTTAAATTAAATTGATTGTTTAGGAACATGAAAAAAATGATCTTTCACTAAACCTGTTTGAAAACTATCATATAAGAATATGCTAAGGAAAGGGTACTTGCTTGGATTATGTAGATCTGGAAATGAAAATGTAATAGTCACCTATTTACCAGTAACATCTCCATGTTGCTTTTATTAAATTGAATATTTCTATGATTGACTACCACATCATGAAGAACAAACACCTTGATATTCCACTTCAGATCAGGGAGTGTATCCTTGGTATCTATTTGCTTACACTTATCTACTTACTGGTCTTCTATTTTGAAGGCTTGTATCAGGTGAGGTTGCAGGTTCAGAAACTATGTTGGTGGCTTTGGGGTCTACGAATTCTCCTTAGATACTGGTAAGTGGGTCCCAGGGTTATGTGCATCTTGTGATTCAGTTTAAAAAGCTGAAAATGTGCTTGGGCTGTAATAGCTCTGAGCTTCAGTCTATTGAGCCACCTTGCAACGGCCCATCAACAATCCTTCTTGGACTACAAAATTTGGTTTCTCTACACAGAACTTTGTCCCACATGCTTGTTTGGTACATATCACTAAACACTCATGTTGATGATAGGAACTCAAGAACTAGACCATGGCAGATTGGTTAGTTGCTCATTGGAGCCAGAATTTCTAATAAACTAGGTTATAAAAAAAATTAATCAAAGAAAATATTAAAAAAATTAGTTCTATCTTAGTATCCAATGTAGGCGTCATTGCTTTTGGCATGCCTTCTATATCTATATCTAAAAGAATTTGTCAGTATATTCTAGGCTGGCATGAAAAAACACCATTCATATTCAAACTTCACTTTCCAAAGTAAACTGGTGTGATAAAGTATTAACTTTGCAAGTATATCATTTTGTCTTGGTTGAGATGTTTCTAGAACAAAACTATGCACCACACCCACTTAAGAAAAATTAGCTAAAAAAAATTCTAAGTAGGCATTTAATAAGTTGCAACATTCTTCTAGTTGCTACTCTGTTCACATCTAGTATAAGACTACCAATTTGAGAGCAATTAAAAATCAATTACTTGAATAGATTTATCAAAATATCTATAGCTCTAGGTAGAAATATGAGTTTTCCTCCTAGTTTGTTTTGTGTGGCAGGTTTATAGATTAGAACATTAGACGTTTCTTCTACGTTCAACAATGAAAAACATTATTCTCAAGAACATTGTTGTCATGGAGAAATAATGATAGAAGAAACATTTGTTTCATTTATGATTACCTATAAGTATGCATCATCAATGGATGCACTCTAGCATAGCAATGCTTGTAATGAAATCTCAGGTTTCAAAAATTCAAATCAGCAATAAAAGGATATCATATACTCTGTATTATGCATATCTATAGATGTGATAAATGACAACTAAACTGTTATAAATTTGTTGATTGAAGAGTCAGTATCACCCGCATAGATCTCATTCACATACTTTGTCCGCATAGCCATGTCATAAAGATCATTACTTCCTGTTAGCATGAAAGAAGCATTGAGAACAACAACCTGTATCTGGTTGCAATCGAACAACTTCCTAGATCTGTAATGTTGCTCCTTGCTTCAAACTATGATACAAAATTTCTGTTTTAAAAAAAACCACATGTATCGTGCAAGGGGGGAAGAATACACAGAACTGAAGATCACGCCAATACGAACAACTAGACAAAATTACACAATGGTTAAACTGAGATATATATATTACCTATTGTCAAGGCAACAGTTCAGCACCATGCTTTTAGTAAAATGTACTGAAAGAGGGATGATGATTAGAAAATTTCATGTTTCAAAAGTTACTAAAATCAATCATGTATGATGTACCAAACTAGTAGAACGTAACCACAAAAGTAATTATATGATGTAGAATTGGGCACTAATTCCCAAAACAATTGTGATATAGCTCAAGATTTGCAATATTTTAGTTGGTGAGCATTCAGTTCATAAAGTAAAACCAACCTTGAATATTGTAATAGTGTCATGAAGAAAGAACTATTCAATCAGTTCGTCATCATAAGCAACACTTTATAAGCACAGTCTTAATAACTGAACAAGAGGCTAAAGATTGATGGAACTACCTAACTAACGCAGATAGACGATGAAGTTTGTGACTTCAAAAGAAATCAACTGAATGCTCAGGTCAACACGAGGATGATATCTTCTGCCTAATCCTTAATCAGCCAACCTTCAACATGGATATATAAAGAAATCGACCAATTACTAGTTCCACGGATTCTTGGAATACCACCAGCCTAATTGCTCACCTCAGATTCAAACCTGCTTTGAAATAGTGCTTAGATTGCTATCAGAGTAATCAGATAACATCTCACCCTGGAATGGTGTGATGGGAACCCCCAACTTACCGACTATGAATAGAGCACACCGGGCATTATGATCCATCCACTTTGGACAAAAAGTGGAGGAAGGGTTGTCCGACGTATGTCACGCCTTCTTGAGAGGCTACGGTAGGAAGCATGCGCATGATGACAATTAGGGATTTTGTCCTAGGACAACTATTTGGTTAGAGAGAGGGAACACTGAAAATGAAACATGCATTTGGAGGCAATCTGATGGGAGTAGTGGGAAACTAAATTATTATTTCCCGCTTTGCTTTGACAGACACCACAATTTTGAAGTTTGAACAAATAAAAAATAGATTAAGTGTAGCTATCATGTTTGATTATGTTTACATTACGTTTGTTTATATTAATCTTTTTTAAAATGTAAGGAAATATAGATTTAGCTATATATAAATTAAATTTAGTTACATTAAGTGTAGCTAAATCTTATTATTTTTGTAGTGATTGTCACCTAAATTTTATAAATATGGTCCTAAAACTTTCCACTTTGTAAGGATTCATGAAATATGACAAGAGCGATCTTTATTGCCTCTATATTCTCTTTATGCATCGACATATTCGCCGGTGATGAAAAACTATCACCACTGTTTGACAACCTATTAAAATTATAGATGTTAGTTTGAAAAAAAGTACATATGATCTACCATTTGAATGTCTAATGTATGGAAATGATTACCTTGTCTTCATTTCCTCGGCTCATGGCAATGGGGGTTTAAAGAGAAGTTTTGTTGTATAAGTGCTTGAAAGGTAAAAACCTATAATGAATATAATAAATAACTCTGTAATTTTTTTTATTATTTATGTCTTACCTTGAAAGCATCAAACTTGCAATCTAGTAATTACAACTGTATTCCTCATTTCATAATTTTCTTTTAAGTTGTCATATGACATGACAGCTGATACACCCCACAAAGTACATTTAGTCATAGTATTCCTAAATATCAAGGATAAATATAAGTGTTAGAAAATGAATATTTTATTTTAGTCATTGAGTAATTAAAACTTCCTACTTGAGATAGGCTTCTCAATTGGGGTTTGCAAACGTAGGAGGTGTGCCATTTGTGCAAGACAATGACGAATAAAAAACCATATCTTCCTTGAATGCAAGTTCTCCAAACAACTATGGTGTAACATCCCTGACCTGGGTTATAACCTAACCCTAGAAGTTTTGCCTAAATATGTAATTATATACTTGTGAATACTCCCTGGCATGTAATTAAGTTCCTCAGGAACATTTACTTTCAATTTTGCTCCTTTATATGTAAAGTTGTAGCATTGTTTTGTAGTGCAGGGACCTATGTGCAAATTACCCAGTTAAAGGGGTTAATTTGCAATGTTCACAGGTTAAGATGTTCTTATGATAATAAGACATCTTATGAGTAAATATGATGAAGTATGAAGGATTTTCCAAGCTTGGGCATCAAGATGCAGCTTGTGGAATGATCCTTGTGCTTAAAAACCCTAATTTGGAGTAAAGTGCAATTTACCCAAATTGAGGGGTGTAATTTGTAAAATTCACCTTCTAGAACATCTTTTATAACTCTTGCCATCATTTAGAGTAGAAATGATGAAAAGGGGACATCAATGAATAATCAGATAAGAAAAATGATCCTTGTGGTAAAAATCACCTAATATGGGTATGGAAACCTTTCATGTATGTACCTTAGTTGAAAGTTGGCTTTATTTACCCTTAGATCTTGAGATTTCATGAGCTTTGCATAAGTTTAGATGAGTTTGGACGTGCCTTGAGCAAGGAGGGACTTAGATGTAAATTCCATACTTTAGAGGTCCTTATGGTGTAAAAAGGCCTAAAGTATATAAGCCCTTTCCTTGTAACAAGTGAACGAACCTTTCATTTCCTTCACTTCTTCTCTTCTTTCTCAACCGACCAAGGCTAGCTCTGGAGCAGAGAGGGACGACCAAGGGTTCTAGGTAAGTTTAGATCATCCCTTTTGCTTGAATTCATGGAGGAAACTCGTTTTCAAGGTTGGATTCATGGCTAGCTCACCTAGCTCTATCTTTCTAGCCTTTCCTTTCCAACGTTTCCTTGGAGAATTCACCTTGGCTGAACCTGTGGAGCTCAAAGGACCCATTAAAGCTTGGAGCTTGAAAGCTTGGAGCTCAAGGAACGACCTTTAGGCGGGTTTTATAACTCTAAACTCTTTGCTTTATATGCATACTTAGTTCTTGCAAATTAGCATGATACTTCTTCTTCTACATCCCTTCTTCCTTGCACTTTTGCAAGTAAAACGGTGGAATAACCGACCTTAACCAAGGTTGAAGATGATGGGCGTGAATTCCTATGCTACTTTATCAAACGACCTTGGACCCTTTTGGTCCAAACGGTTGCAAACCGTTTAAGGTCAAACGGTTTCAAACCGTTTGCTCTCAAACGGTCTTGCAAGACTGTTTGGATTGAAACGGTCTCAAGACCATTTGATAGGGTTGACCAAGGGACGAACGTTTGAGGGTCTGTTGGTAATATGTTGAATTTCATTCCTGCAAAGAATCAAAGATTAATTCTTAACCAATTGAGAGTTGAAGGCACTTCAACATCCTAACCCTAATCGGGTTGAAATTACTGTTTTAAAGCATAGCTCTTGTTGAGTTTTGGGTTGAAGGACCCAAACGGTCTCAAGACCGTTTGGGGGTTCTTCCAAACGGTCTCAAGACCGTTTGAGCACAACCCAAGATCGTTTGGAGGTCTAGGGTTGAGATAATCTAATGGTTTGAAGGTCCAATTGCAATAAATTGATGAATTGATAAAAATGCTGATTTTAGACCTAATTGGAGTTCAACCCTAATCCAACTGACTTGGTTTTTGGTCAAACTTTGGGAAAACAGTCTCAAGACCGTTTGGATGATGTCCAAACGATCTCAAGACCGTTTGGGCCAAGTTTGGGCCCAATTGGAGGTCAATTGATAGGTTCAACCTTGAATTGATTCACATTGTTGAATATTGATGACTATCCGATTTGAAACCCTAATTAAATTGGACTTAACCATAATTGGCTTTCAATTGAGGGTTAATTTGGTTTCCAATTGATTGAGGCTCATCCTAATTGACTCAATTTATAAGTGGTTAACATGGCTTTGGCCAATTGAGGGCTTCAACATACTTAATCATAAACATTTGTAACTTTTGAACCTTGTTGGAGGTCCAAACGGTTTGAGCCCATTTAGACGAAACGGTCTCAAGACCGTTTGGATCCAAATGGTCTCAAGACCATTTGAGGCCAAACGGTCTCAAGACCGTTTGGGCTCAAACGATCTCAAGGTCGTTTGGACCAATCAATCTCAAGATACTTTGATCAAACGGTTTCAAACCGCATGAGCTCCAAACGGTTTGAAAGTCAAAATGGTCAACGCACCCAAACGGTCTCAAGACCGTTTGAGGTCAAACGGTCTCAAGACCGTTTGAGGTCAAACGGTCTCAAGACCGTTTGAGGTCAAACGGTCTCAAGACCGTTTGAGGTCAAACGGTCTCAAGACCATTTGAGGGCAAACGGTCTCAAGACCGTTTGGTGGTTGAAGGTTGAAACTGTTTGAAGGTGTTCAAGGTGGTTTGTACTTAATCAATTGATGGTGTAATTGGTTCAATGGTGATCTAATCTAAACCCTAATGGTAACCTAGGTCATTAAGGGATTAAGTGATTAATGAGTTGACCCATGAAGGTGATCATGAGGTCAAATTACCAAAATACCCTTGAGGGGTTTAATTGAGCAATACCTTGTTCTAATCAAACCCTAATCACATGATAGTGATGATTTGGCTTATGCTAGTCAATGAGGACTTAACCCAACCTGATCTAGAGTGGTGTTATCACCATCTACTAGTAAGAGGAGAGAGAAAGTATCCTAAGAGAGAGAAAGTAACCTTTTATGGTGGAAACTCAATTAAAATGCTTTCCATACATATGAATGTGCATAATTAGGGTATGATCCACCTATGAGAGATCATGGAAACCCTAATTATGATGTTTAGCGAATCTTAATCTTATTTAAGAGCTTTAATGATGATGTTTCTCATACATGATGATGTTAAGAGCTCAATTCACCTTGGAGTGAATAGTAAACCCTAATTCTAGGGTAATGACAAGTAATATGAATAGTAAACCCTAGTTGATGAAAATTGGGGAACTTGATTCTTCTATGAGTGTGAAAGTGTAACCTCTAGAATAAATTGCTTACTGTTATCAGTTGAATTAACCTTGCAGGTTTTCATGAGATGATGATCATATCCAGGTATGGATTATGAACCTATATTCATTAAAAGCATGCTTTAGCTTTATGAATAGTGATATATCATGTTGCCTTGTTAAAGGCAACCTATGAATTAAATGTGCTATGAGAGCCACAAATACCATCAAGGTCAGGCTTTAGAGATGACTTGTGATGAAGGTATTGAGAAATGATGATTGATAAGAGTTAGGCTTGTTACATTTAGTATTCTCATTTTATAGCTGTTATGCTAATGTTATTATTTGAAGAACAATGTTTGATGTTAGAAGAATACTGAATGTACCTAAATAATCAAGTATAATGCAGAACCCTTATCATAGATCCATCATTGTCAGAGACCAAATGATGGTGAAACAGGTTTTCCCAAGGGAACTCCTGGATCACATACTCTTGAGTATGTGGGGGAAATGGATGCGTAAATCCTTACATCCTAGTGTAGGAATTGATACCGTCAATCCTTCACTACACAACCAAATGGTGAGATGTATCACAAATCTCCCAAAGAAAACACAAACACCGCATCGGTGAGAGATAAACAAGAAATATTCCGATGACGAAGAGAGTACAGAATGCCACTGTAACTCTAAAATAGCGAAGGACCAGTTTACCCTGGTAAGCTATAACAAAAGACGTCCTGCCAGATGTCTAGCAAACAATCCTCTAACTGACTGAGGAAGGTGAGGTCATAAGAATCCGGCTCTTTTAATGACCTATGTATGATACTGATGTGACTTCTTAGCGATCACTTGGAGTATGAGTGGTATGCCTCATCTCCACAGGGCATAAATATGTTTGAAAAACATAATCAACAGCGTAGTATACCTGTTAGGGTTAACTACGAGTTACTTGATTGATGTTACATTGAATAATGTAGATGTTCTTCATATTTCAGAAATGTTGAACTCTTGTTTATTACTAAAATGGCTATTGAATACTTTGAAAGCTTTTACTGCTTAAGTTATTCTTTGTTCTGCTTATTAAGCTTCTAGTGGAGAGTTATAACTCTCGCTGGGACAATTATTCGAAATTGTCTCACCCCGTAGACTTCAACTTTTTAGGTGGTCGTCGAAGACGGAGGAACCAGAATACCGGTGATCAATTCCAGCAGCAACAGCACCAGGAGCAGCAGTAAATCTCAGGTGGAGATTCAGCCTACTATGTGGTGTAGTTAGAGTCAATCCTATGTGTCCTCTGTACTCTCAGGTCTTGGAGTCTTTTGTTATGAGTTCTTGAGATTTTGTGTCTTGATGTATATAATTACTCAAGAAGTAATTATCATGAGATGTAAACAGTTTATCTCTTGTTATGAAAGAAGCTTTTATGGATTCAAGCTCTTGTTTCGAAAAGTTTTAATTTTCCGTGATTTTTGTCTTCCGCTGTTAATCGAATCGCTTCCGCTAAGTTTGAATCGTGTTTATATCGTGGTTTGGAGATCAGAGCCCACAATTAGTGGTATCAGAGCTCTAGGTCAGTTGAGTATACAGAGGCATAGGACTTAGGATATCGAGTCTATCTTTAGTACTCCTTCCTTATCTAATAGAATCTTCTGCTCCTCAGGAGAAGAAGATACATAAGGATGGCTGAGCCTCATGATGAGTACGTGGCAGAAAGTAGTGCTAGTGCACCTCAAGGCGGTGCAAGGGTTCCAAGAATAGAACAGCCTACACTAGAGTCACTAAGAGAGCCACCCCAGTTTGACCCAGCCGACATGGGTAACCCAGCTGTACAGACGATGTTTGGGCAATTTATGACTGCCATGACACACATAACCGACAGGATGCCTATGCCTGCACCTAGGGCACCTGCCCAGCCTGAAGGACAAGGTATCGGTAAGACGTTCGTGCGACTTCGTCGTGTCGGAGCTACCGAGTACTTTGGGACTGCCGACCCCGCAGATGCTGATCTGTGGTTAACAGAGTTAGAGAAGGCTTTTAGGATTCTCAATATCCCTGAAGCTGAGAAGGTTAGACACGCTGTCTATCTTTTCAAAGGAAGCGCTGGTCATTGGTGGACAATGGAAGAGCAGAAGAGACCTGGAATGGAGATCTCGTGGGAAGACTTTCAGGGGGAATTTGTTCGTAGATATTTCCCAAAGACCTTCCTAGACGAGAAGATCTCTCAGCTTGAGAGACTGAGGCAGGGCATGATGAATATTAGCGAGTATGAAGCTAAGTTCATGGAGTTGTTGCGGTTTTGTCCGCACATGGCTGCCACAGAAGAAGAAAGAATTAGGAGATTCGAGAGGGGTTTGAATGCTGACATGACTACCCTTGTCTCTGCCTTAGAAAACCGAGAGAGATTCTCTACCTTCGTTGAGTCAGTCCGAAGGATAGAGAGATCTGTAGTTGAGAAGAGGCAAACTCAGAAAAGATATCCACAGTTCCAGGGTTCTTCATCTAGGGACTTTAAGAAGCCTAGATCCTATGCACCTAACCCTCCACCACCTAGATCTAGTTCTCAGACTCAGTGGTCTCCAAGTAGAGGTAGAGGATGAAGACAACCACCTCAGGAGACTCAGAGTTCTGCATCAATGTCAGTTATTGGACCACCCAGACCACAACAACTGGAGAGAAGTTGCTACAACTGTGGTAAAGTGGGACACTTGATGAAGGACTGCCGATCTAAGCCTGTCAGTGTGACACAGCCTCCGAGACAGAATCAACAAGGATATCAGAGAATGCAATCTCAAGGAGCAGCTCGAGGACGAGGACAAGCATCTCAAGCTGGATCATCAGCACCACCTCAACACCAGGCAACAATGAGGTTCTATGCTATGAACCCACCAGAGGCAGTGGTCGATCCACAAGTGGTGACATGTCAGATGGAACTTTTATATTCTGATATGTCTAAACCTTGTGTAGTATCTGTTCTGATTGACCCGGGTGCTACGCACTCTTTTATCACTCGGAGAGTGATTCCTAACTGCAATATGACGGTAAGTCATAAGGCAGATAGTTTGTTGTTGGAGACTCCGTTGAGTGGGTCTTCCATTTTGCAGGAGGTATGTTCTCCCTGCATCCTCTTCTTTTCTGATCATCACATTCAAGTGGACCTTATACCACTTGATATGCAAGGATTTGATATAATCCTTGGGATGGATACCTTAGAAAGGTATAAAGTTGTCTTGGATTGTGAATCCAAGTTGGTTGTGTTTGCTGATGAAGGCGACACATGGATCTTTCAAGGTGAAAGAAAGATTCTACCCACTTGTCTTGTATCAACTATGGTTGCTGATAAGCTGATGAGGCAAGGATGTTATGCATTCTTGGCCCATGTGGTAGATGTTACCAAGGAAAGTTCCAATCCTGCTGAAGTTCCCATAGTCAGGGAATTCGAGGATGTGTTTCCTGAAGAACTTCATGGTATACCACCACCTCGGGAGATTGATTTTGAAATCAATTTAGTCCCAGATATAAAACCTATAGCCCAGACTCCTTATAGGATGGCACCTGCCGAGATGGCAGAACTCAAGAAACAGCTTCAAGAGTTACTTGAGAAAGGTTTTATCTGACCGAGCACTTCACCTTGGGGTGCTCCGGTTTTGTTTGTTAAAAAGAAAGATGGATCAATGCGGTTGTGCATTGACTATAGACAACTCAATAAAGTAACAATAAAGAACAAGTACCCTTTGCTGAGGATTGATGATCTTTTTGACCAGTTGCGTGGTGCAACAGTCTTCTCAAAGATAGATTTGAGATCTGGATATCATCAACTCCGCATTAAGGACAGTGACATATCCAAGTCTGCCTTTAGGACAAGATATGGTCACTATGAGTTCACGGTTATGTCATTTGGACTAACCAATGCACCAGCTGCATTCATGGAACTCATGAATAGAGTCTTTCGACCTTTCCTTGATCAGTGTGTTGTCGTTTTCATAGATGACATACTGATTTATAGTAAGGATGCTCAGCAGCATGAGCAGCACCTTCGCCAAGCTTTGACCTTGCTAAGAGAACACAAGATGTATGCAAAGTTTAGCAAGTGTGAGTTCTGGCTGCCTGAGGTATCTTTTCTTGGGCATGTGATATCTGCCTCGGGAATTCGTGTTGACCCTACAAAGGTAGAATCTGTTCTACAATGGGAACAACCGAAGACACCGACGGAGATTCGAAGCTTCTTGGGGTTAGCTGGTTACTATCAAAGGTTTTTTAAAAACTTTAGCTCTATAGCCTTACCTTTGACCAAGTTAACCCAGAAAGATGCTCCTTTTTCTTGGAGTGATAAGTGTCAACAGTCTTTCCAGTTGTTGAAGGAGAGGTTGACAAGTGCACCTGTGCTTGTGCTACCTGAGCAAGGAAAAGGATATGTAGTCTTCTATGATGCCTCTAAGAATGGACTTGGATGTGTGTTGATGCAGGATAAACAAATGATTTCTTTTGCTTCCCGACAGCTTAAGAAACACGAAGAGAATTATCCGACACACGATCTAGAGTTAGCTGCCGTGGTTCATGCCTTGAAGATCTGGAGACATTATCTTTATGGAGAGACGTTTCAGATTTTCACTGACCATAAGAACCTTAAGTATATCTTCTCTCAACATGAGCTCAACATGAGGCAACGTCGCTGGATGGAGTTAATCAAGGACTACGATTGTACAATTGATTACCATCCAGGGAAGGCCAATGTTGTTGCAGATGCCTTGAGTAGGAAATCAGCAACATCAACCATGGATAGAGCACAACTAAACTCTTTAGTATGCTCTAAGAGAGATATGCTTATCTCTTTAAGGCAAGACAATGTACAGTTGAAGGTGTCATTGTTAGCCGGGTTGATGGCTGAGATGCATATTAAACCTACCCTAAGAGAGAAGATTAAGGAGGCACAACATGTTGATGCTGCAGTTCAGCAGATTAGATCTGAGTATGGAAATGAGAAGCGAGATGGTTTCCATGACTCAGATGACCAGGTGGCATGCTATCATGGGAGGATGATAGTACCAGATGTAGATAACCTGAGGAAGATAATTCTGGAGGAAGCTCATTCTTCAATGTATGCCATGCATCCAGGGAGCACCAAGATGTATCGAAACTTGAAGGATATGTATTGGTGGCCTGGGATGAAGAAGGATGTAGCTGAGATTGTTCTAAGGTGTTCTGTGTGTCAGCAGGTCAAGGCTGAGCACCAGAAACCTGCAGGAACAATGCAAACCTTACCCATACCACAATGGAAGTGGGACCATGTGACCATGGACTTTGTTGTTGGCCTACCCAGGACAAACAAAGGACATGATTCCATTTGGGTAGTTGTTGATAGGTTGACAAAGACAACACATTTCCTACCTATCAAAACAACCTATTCTGCTGAAAGGTTATCACAGTTGTATGTACAAGAGATAGTGCGTTTGCACGGAGTTCCTGTCACAATAGTTTCTGAAAGAGGTCCCCAATTTACAAGTCGCTTTTGGGAGAAGTTACACAGAGCCTTAGGCACCAAACTAAGGTTTAGTACAGCCTTTCACCCACAGACTGATGGACAGTCGGAAAGGACTATACAGACCTTGGAAGACCTGTTGAGAGCATGTGTTCTCCAGTTTACCGGGAGTTGGGATCTACATCTGAACTTGATAGAGTTTGCCTATAATAATAGCTATCAACATAGTATTGATATGGCACCCTATGAAGCTTTGTATGGTAGACGTTGTAGATCACCCTTGTGTTGGTATGAGACTGGTGAGTACCAGTTGTTAGGTCCTGATCTTGTGCAACAAACTACAGAGAAGATTAAAGTTATACAACAACAACTTAAGACTACACAGGATAGGCAGAAGTCATATGCTGATAAACGTCGTAGACCCCTAGAGTTCCATGTTGGAGACAGAGTGTATCTCAAGGTCTCACCTTGGAAAGGAGTCCTTCGTTTTGGAAGAAAAGGAAAGTTAGCTCCTAGATTTATGGGACCTTATCCAATTGTTGAGAGAGTTGGAAAGGTGGCCTATAGACTAGAGTTACCTCAAGAGTTGCAGAAGTTACATCCTGTGTTTCACATTTCCATGCTGAGGAAATGTCACCCAGACACTGAGTCAGTTCTACAACCAATGGAAGTAGAATTAAATGATGATATAACATATGAGGAGGGACCAGTGTCAATCCTTGATAACAGAACTAAAAAGTTAAAGAAGAAAGATATAAGCCTCGTGAAAGTCCTCTGGAACCATCGTGGTGTTGAAGAAGCCACTTGGGAACTAGAGTATGAGATGAGAAGGAAATACCCTACTCTTTTCTCCTAATACGTTTTATCGATTTCGGGGACGAAATCCTTGTGAAGGGGTGGATAATTTGTAACATCCCTGACCTGGGTTATAACCTAACCCTAGAAGTTTTGCCTAAATATGTAATTATATACTTGTGAATACTCCCTGGCATGTAATTAAGTTCCTCAGGAACATTTACTTTCAATTTTGCTCCTTTATATGTAAAGTTGTAGCATTGTTTTGTAGTGCAGGGACCTATGTGCAAATTACCCAGTTAAAGGGGTTAATTTGCAATGTTCACAGGTTAAGATGTCATTATGATAATAAGACATCATATGAGTAAATATGATTAAGTATGAAGGATTTTCCAAGCTTGGGCATTAAGATGCAGCTTGTGGAATGATCCTTGTGCTTAAAAACCCTAATTTGGAGTAAAGTACAATTTACCCAAATTGAGGGGTGTAATTTGTAAAATTCACCTTCTAGAACATCTTTTATAACTCTTGCCATCATTTAGAGTAGAAATGATGAAAAGGGGACATCAATGAATAATCAGATAAGAAAAATGATCCTTGTGGTAAAAATCACCTAATATGGGTATGGAAACCTTTCATGTATGTACCTTAGTTGAAAGTTGGATTTTTTTACCCTTAGATCTTGAGATTTCATGAGCTTTGCATAAGTTTATATGAGTTTGGACGTGCCTTGAGCAAGGAGGGACTTAGATGTAAATTCCATACTTTAGAGGTCCTTATGGTGTAAAAAGGCCTAAAGTATATAAGCCCTTTCCTTGTAACAAGTGAACGAACCTTTCATTTCCTTCACTTCTTCTCTTCTTTCTCAACCGACCAAGGCTAGCTCTGGAGCATAGAGGGACGACCAAGGGTTCTAGGTAAGTTTAGATCATCCCTTTTGCTTGAATTCATGGAGGAAACTCGTTTTCAAGGTTGGATTCATGGCTAGCTCACCTAGCTCTATCTTTCTAGCCTTTCCTTTCCAACGTTTCCTTGGAGAATTCACCTTGGCCGAACCTGTGGAGATCAAAGGTTCCATTAAAGCTTGGAGCTTGAAATCTTGGAGCTCAAGGAACGACCTTTAGGTGGGTTTTATAACTCTAAACTCTTTGCTTTATATGCATACTTAGTTCTTGCAAATTAGCATGATACTTCTTCTTCTACCTCCCTTCTTCCTTGCACTTTTGCAAGCAAAACGGTGGAATAACTGACCTTAACCAAGGTTGAAGATGATGGGCGTGAATTCCTATGCTACTTTATCAAACGACCTTGGACCCTTTTGGTCCAAACGGTTGCAAACCGTTTAAGGTCAAACGGTTTCAAACCGTTTGCTCTCAAACGGTCTTGCAAGACCGTTTGGATTGAAATGGTCTCAAGACCGTTTGATAGGGTTGACCAAGGGACGACCGTTTGAGGGTCTGTTGGTAATATGTTGAATTTCATTCCTGCAAAGAATCAAAGATTAATTCTTAACCAATTGAGAGTTGAAGGCACTTCAACATCCTAACCCTAATCGGGTTGAAATTACTGTTTTAAAGCATAGCTCTTGTTGAGTTTTGGGTTGAAGGACCCAAACGGTCTCAAGACCATTTGAGGGTTCTTCCAAACGGTCTCAAGACCGTTTGAGCACAACCCAAGATCGTTTGGAGGTCTAGGGTTGAGATAATCTAATGGTTTGAAGGTCCAATTGCAATAAGTTGATGAATTGATAAAAATGCTGATTTTAGACCTAATTGGAGTTCAACCCTAATCCAACCGACTTGGTTTTTGGTCAAACTTTGGGCAAATGGTCTCAAGACCGTTTGGATGATGTCCAAATGATCTCAAGACCGTTTGGGCCAAGTTTGGGCCCAATTGGAGGTCAATTGATAGGTTCAACCTTGAATTGATTCACATTGTTGAATATTGATGACTATCCGATTTGAAACCCTAATTGAATTGGACTTAACCATAATTGGCTTTCAATTGAGGGTTAATTTGGTGTCCAATTGATTGAGGCTCATCCTAATTGACTCAATTTATAAGTGGTTAACATGGCTTTGGCCAATTGAGGGCTTCAACATACTTAATCATAAACATTTGTAACTTTTGAACCTTGTTGGAGGTCCAAACGGTTTGAGCCCATTTAGACCAAACAGTCTCAAGACCGTTTGGATCCAAACGGTCTCAAGACCGTTTGAGGCCAAACGGTCTCAAGACCATTTGGGACCAAACGGTCTCAAGACCGTTTGGGCTCAAACGATCTCAAGGTCGTTTGGACCAATCGATTTCAAGATACTTTGATCAAACGGTTTGAAAGTCAAAACGGTCAACGCACCCAAACGGTCTCAAGACCGTTTGAGGGCAAACGGTCTCAATACCGTTTGACACCAAACGGTCTCAAGACCGTTTGGTGGTTGAAGGTTGAAACCGTTTGAAGGTGTTCAAGGTGGTTTGTACTTAATCAATTGATGGTGTAATTGGTTCAATGGTGATCTAATCTAAACCCAAATGGTAACCTAGGTCATTAAGGGATTAAGTGATTAATGAGTTGACCCATGAAGGTGATCATGAGGTCAAATTACCAAAATACCCTTGAGGGGTTTAATTGAGCAATACCTTGTTCTAATCAAACCCTAATCACATGATAGTGATGATTTGGCTTATGCTAGTCAGTGAGGACTTAACCCAACCTGATCTAGAGTGGTGTTATCACCATATACTAGTAAGAGGAGAGAGAAAGTATCCTAAGAGAGAGAAAGTAACCTTTTATGGTGGAAACTCAATTAAAATGCTTTCCATACATATGAATGTGCATAATTAGGGTATGATTCACCTATGAGAGATCATGGAAACCCTAATTATGATGTTTAGCGAATCTTAATCTTATTTAAGAGCTTTAATGATGATGTTTCTCATACATGATGATGTTAAGAGCTCAATTCACCTTGGAGTGAATAGTAAACCCTAATTCTAGGGTAATGACAAGTAATATGAATAGTAAACCCTGGTTGATGAAAATTGGGGAACTTGATTCTTCTATGAGTGTGAAAGTGTAACCTCTAGAATAAATTGCTTACTGTTATCAGTTGAATTAACCTTGCAGGTTGTCATGAGATGATGATCATATCCAGGTATGGATTATGAACCTATATTCATTAAAAGCATGCTTTAGCTTTATGAATAGTGATTTATCATGTTGCCTTGTTAAAGGCAACCTATGAATTAAATGGGCTATGAGAGCCACAAATACCATCAAGGTCAGGCTTTAGAGATGACTTGTGGTGAAGGTATTGAGAAATGATGATTGATAAGAGTTAGGCTTGTTACATTTAGTATTCTCATTTTATAGCTGTTATGCTAATGTTATTGTTTGAAGAACAATGTTTGATGTTAGAAGAATACTGAATGTACCTAACTAATCAAGTATAATGTAGAGCCCTGATCATAGATCCATCATTGTCAGAGACCAAATGATGGTGAAACAGGTTTTCCCAAGGGAACTCCTGGATCACATACTCTTGAGTATGTGGGGGAAATGGATGCGTAAATCCTTACATCCTAGTGTAGGAATTGATACCGTCAATCCTTCACTACAAAACCAAATGGTGAGATGTATCACAAATCTCCCAAAGAAAACACAAACACCGCATCGGTGAGAGATAAACAAGAAATCTTCCGATGACGAAGAGAGTACAAAACGCCACTGTAACTCTAAAATAGCGAAGGACCAGTTTACCCTGGTAAGCTATAACAAAAGACGTCCTGCCAGATGTCTAGAAAACAATCCTCTAACTGGCTGAGGAAGGTGAGGTCATCAGAATCCGGCTCTTTTAATGACCTATGTATGATACTGATGTGACTTCTTAGCGATCACTTGGAGTATGAGTGGTATGCCTCATCTCCACAGGGCATAAATATGTTTGAAAAACATAATCAACAGTGTAGTATACATGTTAGGGTTAACTACGAGTTACTTGATTGATGTTACATTGAATAATGTAGATGTTCTTCATATTTCAGAAATGTTGAACTCTTGTTTATTACTAAAATGGGTATTGAATACTTTGAAAGCTTTTACTGCTTAAGTTATTCTTTGTTCTGCTTATTAAGCTTCTAGTGGAGAGTTATAACTCTCGCTGGGACAATTATTCGAAATTGTCTCACCCCGTAGACTTCAACTTTTTAGGTGGTCGTCGAAGACGGAGGAACCAGAATACCGGTGATCAATCCCAGCAGCAACAGCACCAGGAGCAACAGTAAATCTCAGGAGGAGATTCAGCCTGCTATGTGGTGTAGTTAGAGTCAGTCCTATGTGTCCTCTGTACTCTCAGGTCTTGGAGTCTTTTGTTATGAGTTCTTGAGATTTTGTGTCTTGATGTATATAATTACTCAAGAAGTAATTATCATGAGATGTAAACAGTTTATCTCTTGTTATGAAAGAAGCTTTTATGGA
Source organism: Alisma plantago-aquatica (assembly GCA_963693085.1). Taxonomy (NCBI): domain Eukaryota; kingdom Viridiplantae; phylum Streptophyta; class Magnoliopsida; order Alismatales; family Alismataceae; genus Alisma; species Alisma plantago-aquatica. The sequence continues at coordinate 759,373,200 of OY856414.1, forward strand.
TTCAAGCTCTTGTTTCGAAAAGTTTTAATTTTCCGTGATTTTTGTCTTCCGCTGTTAATCGAATCGCTTCCGCTAAGTTTGAATCGTGTTTATATCGTGGTTTGGAGATCAGAGCCCACATATGGACTGTAGTTTGTATGAGAAATGGGTGGAGAAGGAGGAATATCATGAATGTGGATGATAGTTTGATCTATATGGAGCAGCTCTATGGAAACAACAAAGCTAAATGCATTTTGCTGTTCTATGCATTTTGGGCTTATGTTACACAATCTGGATGGAGAGAAATAGAAGAATCTATGGTCTTGGGGAACTGGAGTATGTCAATATTTTGGAGAATTTCTCGAGGGTGTTATGCATACAGGTTAACCATAGAAAGAACCTGCTAACAAAGCTGAATCAAGATACATGTATGTACTGGGGTATTTTGTAGTTACACCCCTATATAGTTTTCTATTTAGCTTGTGCCATGCTTGTGAGGGCTTGTCCCCTATTTTGTAAAGCTTACTACAACCTTTTTGAAATATATTTACCATATTCCGAAAAAAAATATCTTTATTAGTTACATTTCATTTTGTAATATGATGTCACACTTGGAAACATGTTGACCTAATTTCTTCATAATGATTTGAATCTTATCAACATTATAATCATTCCAATGATATCTGCAATTAGCAAAACAAATATGAATATTATATTATGATAATATAAAATGAAAATAAAGTAGAATGATCCATAAAAAATGTCTTCTTATCTTGAAGAACCTGAAAGTCATCAAACATAGTAAATTGAAATGAGTACAATGGTATTTTCTCACAATCTTCAGATGTTTCAACAACCACACTTTTTTTTATTATGCACTCTTAATTCATCTTTGCATTTTTGTATCCATTGTAGAATTCTTCAACACGAACATTATCTAATATTTGACACTTTCCTTCTTCAAATGCATTACTGAATCAGTTTACTACGTCATCGACTAAACTGGATTCCATCCTCTCTCCCTTAGAAGAAAAGAACAATATTGAGGCACTACATAAACACACAAATTCATGGACACATAAATGTATTTTAAGTAAGAACAAATTAGTAGTTATAATTTAATATACTTCTTCATCGATAAGTAATAATTTTTACTTCTTTCTTCCCCTTGATATTTCATGTACTTTTCACATAAAGGCCAAGAAAACCTTTAATTTCCAGTTGTTTTGGAATCGATGTACATATCAAAAGAGGGGATAATTATCTTTTGTTATCCTGTTATCACATGTAAAAATGTTAGTTTAGCAAAGTAATATTTACAAATAATCAAAATGAAATACAAAACATAGAAGGGTACCATCAATAAAGGTTAATACTTCTTTGTATACAATATTTTTTGTAAATGTTCCAAAATTGAACTTCTTTTCTTCCGTTATAATCAATACATTCATTGTATTTTGGGATGTCCCTCTCGATAGTGCTACACACAACTGTTTGTGAGAGAATACAGGATGGGGTATACAAATTCTGACATTGGTGGAATAGTTTGACCATGTGACTTATTTATTGTCATTGCATAATTCAACCACATTGGAATTTGTTTCCTTTTAAAAGAAAATAGAATACCATCATTGTTATGCATGATAAGATGTATTCTATGTATAAAAACTCTTTTTCCCCGTGCCTGACCGACCGTAACCTCTGCGTCAGTTATATTTTCTGAAACCATTAACAAACTAGTCATGTACCATTGCATAACCCATTTTCTAGCTCAATATTTTGGAACAACATATAGGAAAGTTTTTCTTTAGCCGCATTACATCAGGGAGAAAACCATCTGGAACCAGGGAATTACAAAATTCTTCAGGCTAGTTATGATTTTCATCATCAAAAATACTATCAAAACTACTATATAGGTGATCTCCTGAGAAACTATTGTATGAGATCATTATACATTTCATCAACATGCTCATTCTTTGTGCATAATATTGCATGACTCATCATGTATTCAGTGGATGTTGCGTTATCACCAAGAGATGGGAAGACTTGTTGTACGAGCCTTTTCATATAGGTCGCGTCATCTATGTACTCAAGAACCATTGTGTGTGGGAGGCAAACATAATCATCATTGGTTATTGGTTCTATTAATTGTTCTATATGTAGTAGAAAGTTTTAGAAGCATGAATCTGACAAAACTATCATATTTTGCTTTATTTTAAATTTGTGCATTTTTTGCCAAAGAAATGACTTTATTTGACTTGCATCAATCGTCTGACCTCTAGTTGTACGTCAAACAATAGGCAAAACTTGTCTAGAATCACCACCAAAAACTACCACTTTTCTGTCGAACGATAGGCTTGATTTCATGATTTCTTGTAATGTGCGGTCTAAGGCTTCAAAGGCTTGTCTCCTTGTCATGGATGCCTCGTCCCGTATAATAATTTTTATGATATAATAAGTTCTTCTAGACTACTCTATTTTCTTACATTACAAGTTGAATTGTTTTTAAGTTTAATAGAAATTTTGAATCTACTACAAGTAGTTATCCCTCATGTAAGATCGATGTTGCAACACCAAATGTCACTGTTGCAATTGCTTGAAACCCATTAACCTTACTTTTACTAACAATGCCTTGTATAAAAATGTCTTCCTAGTTTCACTAACACCATCAAAAAATAATACGTCAGACTGGCTTCCCATTACATAACTAAATATCTCATTCAATGCATATTGTTGGTCATTGTTTAGTGATGAAATAAATGATAGATCCTCTTTGCTTATTTGTATATTCATCTCTTCAGTAATTTCATGAGACATGTTTACTCTAGTTTTTTTCCAGACAATCTCTTTTTTTCTCTCACATAATTAAACTTATCAACAATATATAAGGAATTACATGAATGCCTTACCAGAAGCGCGAGCAACAAATTGGGCCGCCAAGCCTTCTAGATGACAAAACATATCGATCTAAATACATAATTGTTAAATATATAAGAAGTCAACATAAGATTCCTATTTGATATGTGTTGAATGTGATAAAGAAGAGAAATGAGGATCGTCTGCAAGAGCCCCAAAGGTATCAAAGGACAAAGGCAAGAAATGATGGTGATTGGTCTCACAAGCAGATCCATGCTTATGAACCTTTCTTAAGGTGGCATCAGAGGCTGCCTGACCTGCTTTAAAATCATCTGATAGGACACCTATCTGTTGGGTTTTAGGGGAGATAGAGAAGGCAGCGGAAACAAAAATTCTCCCCCAACCCATACCGAGGAAACGCGTCAATGTCTATATAATAGGAAAGGATGGTTTGTGGAATCATACCTTGTACCGAGGCTTGCTCGGCGACAATACCTCGCGCAATGCGCGGTCTTCAACTCCGGACTTCGACGGTGTCTGTGCAGCTCCTGGTCGCACCGGGACTGACAACTCCTACTCGAATTGGACTGTCGGATGACAGTTGTCCTCCTAAGCGGCAGTGTCCTCCCGCCTCTGTAGTAGTCCACACGGACCACCTGGAACTCCACTCTCCTTGTCCCACAAGGAAATGGAAGGAGTCGCACCCCTCCTGTTGACGTACTAGTCGCCAACACGCTCTCCTGCCTCCTGTTGCAACTGCAGTTGTCCGTCCCTTGCTGCACCTCCCTTTTGCGGGAAACACTTGCTCGGGCTCTCTCACGGTTACCAAAACCAGAGAGAACGACAACTTGCAGAGCAACTGGTTGCACTGAGCTGTACTTTGAGAAGCCCCCAATACCCCTATATATATAGGAGAGTCATGAGACAGGGTTCTCCATCCCGGGCAATGCGGGACTAAAGCAGGAGTAGAAGGGTTCGAGAATTTTCCACAAAAAGAAACTGGTTCGCAACTTGAAATGATCGGTTCACAACTGAACCGATCGGTTCGGCCATTGAGCCGATCAGTTGGACCTGAGCCGATCGTTTGGGGCACTCCAACCGATCAGTTGGTGCCCTGAACTGATCGGTTCATGGTCCTAATCCGGCTCAAAAAGACTTTCCTTGTTTCTTTCCCAATTGGTATCAAATACCAATATTATTCCCAATCGAATTGGGCAATTTGAAACCAAAGGAAAATTCTTGCCGACATGACTTTTCCCAACTGGTCGGTTGCACCAGTTGAGCCGATCGGTTCAACCCTTGAACCGGTCGTTTCAACCTGGGCATGAGCCGATCGGCCTGGACACTCCAGCCGATCGGTTCAGCAACCTCAGCCGACCGGTTCATCACATGAACCGATCGGTTGGGAGCACAGGTTGGGCAAAATTAGTCAATTGCGATTTCAATCAATCCGATACTCCAATCAATGCATCCAACACCTTGAACCATACGATATTGAGCTATCGACTGATTGAGTGTTTAATTGAACTACTAAACTCCTTTAGTAATCAATCTAAACATTGCTTTGTGGACTAAACTCCTCTTCCGGGTTAAATCTTATGTGTGTGACTCTGCAGGTCCATTTCACGTTGGTAGTGAAAGTCTATAACACTTATGACTTCACAAGCAAAGAGCGGTGCCTAGTCACACATCAGTGCTACCCAAGTGAAAGTAGAAAATTGGAGAACAACTTTCATCCTACAATCCATGAATGGTGTTATAGCGAATGTATAATTCCTTTGTCACTGATATCCCGAATGAACTCGAGGCATGGAACAGTCATCCTGTCAACGTTCATTCACTTCCTTGATCTCAGAGTAGACTGGAAGAGATATGTATGACATCAGTATCATATACTGATTCACACATGCGTGCACGCCTTTCTCAATCCTACTCATCAAGTGTCCATGGATATCAAACTCCCTCAGGAGGGACAAATCCCATATCTATCACTCACCCCTCAAAAGCCCCATGTGTCAAAGCCACCCAATCATCACCTTTATAACAACCCATGTTTCAGGACTGCGTTTGATGATGTCAAAGTGTGCCCAACGACATGTGTTAAGTGTAGTGATTTCAGGTCTAAGAATCACACTCACCACCATCACTGTGAGTACTGACTGTGACTACCATCTCATGGTTCCATGTGTCAAACTCACGGTGGGTCTGTCCGGTACAATTGTTCTCTAACAAGTACCTATGTGTTTGGTTTGATATCTCTATATCATGACTAATGAGATTCTGTCATCAACCAACACCACAATCTAGTCTTGTGTGTCATTGATGTCTATCTACCTTCCACAATGACATCCGACTAGGGACATAACAAGAATGTACAAACTCTTAGCATCCGTATGATCTCATCATTCAGGTTATGAACCTGAAGGCATACGTCATTGAGTACTGTCATTTTTTAGACATTCAATCTGTTCTATCACTATCTCATATGACTGAACCAGAAAGAATTGGAATCTTGCCTTTGATGTTTATCAAATCAATCTTAATGTATCCCACCAATCATCCCATGATTGGCTCTCAGGGCATACATACCAACAGACTCCCACTTGCACTATGAGCCAATCACCCATGAATCATATTCATAGTGATCTTCAAACATGTCCCACATGTTACTGTGCTCTTAGTGCAAACATAGTGAGTAATGGAAACACCTTGCCAAAGTCTGTACAAATTGCATGTCTCTCATCTTTTCGCTGTACGTCACACGTATGAGATGGAGTTGTCGTAATATGCGATCTAGTATTCCATTGCTAACCTTTAGCCACATTGCATGATCAAGGATTCCAGACTTATCATCAATGAGTGGAATATAAGCTCATCCTATGAACTTTCAGATCCATATAGTATCCACTGCTGTTTACTAATACATAGATACTCGACATTTCCCTTTTTTAAATGGCTTTATTGGAACATTTCCAATTATCAACAAACTTTCACTTTTATACATCTTATGTATATATATTGCGATTAATTTTCTGTCCTTCCGAAAGTTCGCATCAATGTAACTCTTTACATCAAACTCTTCCTTATCTCCATAGAACTAGTACTTCACAAACACTTATCAAGTTCTCATGGTATTCCAGTAACCCTTACTGGAAATAGACAGACATCCACTCGTCATGTCACACATACGAGTTATCAGGATGAGCACATCATATTGCCATGTCCTACATACAAGATGATGAATGCATTTTATTCTTGCCATGTCATACATGCAAGATAATGAGATGATTACATACATGATAGATCCATATCTATTCTTAGTGTTCCCATTCTTCATAAGAATCAGACACTTGGCCTTGGGATATTAATATCCATATAATATGGACAAGTTTTCTCCCACTGAATCTGTGCATACTGAACACTTCAGTACAGATTGCCAATGTATGCTTTCTCTTTCTAGGTCAAGAGATTTTTGAGAACTATCTATATAGATCTCTATTCCTATCACATAGGAAACATCTCTATCTTCCTTAAAGATAATTTCCACATTCGGATTTCCAATCTAGAACATTTCCATTTCACATCAATATGTGGAATGTGAACACGCTCCCACTAAATCACAGATCCCTTCTTTATCTTTGACATATCAGTCAAACCCTTTGACTATATAATCAAAATAAAGATCCAATTTTGACTTGCTTGTACTCAATCAATCACATTGATTAGTCCATTGTAACTTATAGACTTCATTTGCATTAGTGAATTCATAAACCTTATAGGCTGTGTCACGTACACATCCTGGTTTTATTCCTCATAGGAATGCGGTTTTAGTATCCATATGCCAAAAGTCTTAGCCATTAAGTTTCAATCAACAAGCATCATCCTTCTCAAAATGTTATCCATGTATCTTAACACTTAAGATTCATCTGCACTTATGGATATGATCCAATGAGTGCTACCATCAAGGTCATACCTTATGGTTCACATGGAAGTCATTTAGGATGTAATGGTTTTAAACCATAACTCAAGATTCGGTTCCTCATATTCATCTTGATAGTTGACTCATCACATGAACAACTCATCACATAGATAATTGAGGTGTATCTGTTAAAGATATAAGAACTCACAACCCTTGTGATTCTTAATTTCTTTTATTAGTGTGGGGTATTCTTTTATTAAGAAGAATTCAGTTATTTGATAATCATTCTCTAACTCCTTAGAATATGATTCCTTCTTGATTCAGTCATCACCATGCCTTAATCATGAGTTCACTATGATACACTATCATAATCACTCATAAGGATCTCAAACATTTGGTCCAAGTATTTCATTCATTGATCTCATCAAGAATTAATACTTTACCAATTGTTTTACTTCATTTATGATAATCTTGAACACTTCAAGATATTCATATTGGTATTTCTCTAAACACCATTTGAAGTATTAGCATTTATTCCAATAGTTATGTAAATACATCACATGTATTATACCTAATAGGATAATCATTCTCCCACTACATTAGTGAAGATTGATTAATCATGTGCAAGATATTCATGTACCTTACTGGTTCTCTAACCAAAAGAGTCTAGTTTTATCCATCACATGGAAACTAGAAATGAATTTCTCATGATTAATGCTAATTAAATTGTTTGAGTTATCTATAACTTTTAGGTATCATCTTATCTTATGCATATCAAATATCACAAGATAAATAAGGCATTGCCACAAAGATCATATCTTTATAAATTGAAACATCTCTTTATTAATTGCCATCATTGTCATACAATATGCAAAAAATAAAGTGTTTCTATCTATTGGCAAGTATGCAATAGCAGTTCATAACTGTATTACATGCCTTATTGGCTGAAAATAAACTAACGTATTCCTATCTATAAAGGCAACACTTGCCCCAAGTAAGAATTCTTTACACTTTACATCTTGATATCATATATCTCAAAAGTGTTACAAGTTTATTTACATGACACCTTCAAGTAGAGGCTTCAGTCGCCTCCTTCTTCTTTTGTTCTTCTAGGTAGAGAGGACAATTCCTTTTCCAATGTCCTGGTTTTTGACAATGGTGGCAATTTCCCTTCTTGGTCATGCCTCCCTTGGCCTTGAGAGCTGAAGATGGCTTGGACTCCTAGCTAGCTTCAGAACCTTTCTTAGCTTTGCCCTTGCCCTTGCGCTTGGACTTGCCTTTCTTGCTCATGATCACCATCACGGACTTAGGCTTGTCCTTCTTCATCTGTAACTCGGTTGTCCTCAACATGACCAACAACTCTGACAGTGGCCTATCAAAGTTGTTCATGTTGTAGTTCATCACAAACTGACTGTAAGATTCTGGCAACGATTGCAGTATCACGTCAGTAGCCAACTCTTGGCTCAGTGGAAATCCCAGTCTCTGCTGGTTCTCCACATACCCAATCATCTTGAGTGTGTGAGGACCAACTGGATCTCCTTCTGTCATGACGCACTTGAACAGCGCCCTAGAAACATTGTACCTCTCTTGCCGTGCCTGATCTTCATACATGTTCCTGAGATGCAGAATCATCTCTATGACACCCATGTTCTCGTGTTGCCTCTACAACTCATGGTTCATTGAACATATCATCAAGCACTTTGCATCAATGGCATCATCAGAATGCTTCTTGTAAGCATCCCTTTCTGCCTTTGGTGCATTAGGAGCGGGTTCCTCTGGAATTGGAGTATCCAGGACATAGAGCTTGCGCTCTTGAGTGAGAACAATTCTCAATGTCCGATACCAGTCGTGGAAGTTTGTCCCATTTATCTTGTCCTTGTCAAGGACCGATCGCAAAGAAAAGTTGTTGTTGTTTGTTGCCATTTGAACTACAAAAGGAAAATATGCAATTTTAGTCCAAAACTCATTTTTGACTTATTTGATTGATTTGAAAATTTGACGATATAATTAGGCCTTTAATTAATTATCGCTCCCACTATTTTACTTCAAATTGATAGCCCTCACTATCAATTCGGAAGATTGTAGCGTACAATCTTCTAGTGGGCAAGATCCTGAAATCCTCTAAATCATGAGTCAGCTTTGGCTGATTGCCCACAACTTAGATCTCTCAGGTAGGCAACTCTTGCCAATTGCATCATATGCAACTCTTGATAAGATGTCATCTACAACTCCTTGCAATGATCATCTCTATGCCTCAAGGTACTAGATCCCATCTAGATCACCTTGTTAAGTCCGACCCAAAGAAAACACGATGAATATGCACCCTACTTTGGCAGACCCACACATTCATCCTTCACGCTTCCACGAGATAGACGGTGCACCACGCTTTGGCGTGCCCACACTTGGTCGATCAAGCTTTTCACGTGTGTTGCATTTGGAAGGCATCTAAAACTTAATATTTTAATGAGGGATTTGGTTTTATATACATATACATATCCAATCACCACAATACATAGTACGTATCATATACATGCTATATCCCATAGAAAACATGCACAAACGATAAAAGCGATGATTATGGCCATCCTAATGTGATTCCTCGAGCCAAGAGGAATCACGGTCATCTAGGTCAACATCACATGCAACCTGTACAAGATGAATTATGTGCCTTGCCATCCGAGTTGATCAACTCATCACATGAATGATCCGTACTCTCCAGCCGGTCGTCTGGGTGCCACCAGCCGATCGGTTGGCTCCTCCAACCGATCGGTTCGCCTGGTCGCCGTGCATCTCGTCATGTCCGCCACCTGCTCGTCTCGCTCCTCGAACCGGTCATCAACCGATCGGTTCACTCCTTGAACCGACCGTTTGGAAGGTCAACCGATCGGTTCACTCCTTGAACCGACCGCCTGAGCAGTCGTCTTGATGTCCGCCAGTCTTTGACATAACAGGAAATAAAATCCTATTCTATTTATTACATTGCTTAAAAAGGAAAACCCCGAGTTACATTCAGGGGGGAGCAAAGGTAGGAAAGAATCTCGAATTATTTTGAGTTACATCGGGAATAAGAGAGGGAAGATCGATGCGCAGACCGAGATGTAAGCAACCACAAACAACCACACACAGATAGGGGTTTATAGGCCATAATCACGCTACACACATCCACCACAAAACTCGTTTAAGGGCGACGCGTATCGAGTGCATTAATAATACATATCATATATGTAATTAGGGATTTGTGGATTTAGGATTGGACATGCATAAAGCCGATATTATTCGCATCATATGCAATAAATAAAGGCGACAAACCAAAATCGATCATATCGATATTCCTAAAATATAGAACAGCTGACGTGGCTCTGATACCACTGTTGGGTTTTAGGGGAGACAGAGAAGGCAGCGGAAACAAAAATTCTCCCCCAACCCATACCGAGGAAACGCGTCAACGTCTATATAATAGGAAAGGATGGTTTGTGGAATCATACCTTGTCCCGAGGCTTGCTCGGCGACAATACCTCGCGCAATGTGCGGTCTTCAACTCTAGACTTCGACGGTGTCTGTGCAGCTCCTGGTCGCACCGGGACTGACAACTCCTACTCGAACCAGACTGTCGGATGACAGTTGTCCTCCTAAGCGGCAGTGTCCTCCCGCCTCTGTAGTAGTCCACACGGACCACCTGGAACTCCACTCTCCTTGTCCCACAAGGAAATGGAAGGAGTCGCACCCTCCTGTTGACGTACTAGTCGCCAACACACTCTCCTGCCTCCTGTTGCAACTACAGTTGTCCTTCCCTTGCTGCACCTCCCTTTTGCGGGAAGCACTTGCTCGGGCTCTCTCACGGTTACCAAAACCAGAGAGAACGACAACTTGCAGAGCAACTGGTTGCACTGAGCTATACTTTGAGAAGCCCCCAATACCCCTATATATATAGGAGAGTCATGAGACAGGGTTCTCCATCCCGGGCAATGCGGGACTAAAGCAGGAGTAGAAGGGTTCGAGAATTTTCCACAAAAAGAAACTGGTTCGCAACTTGAAATGATCGGTTCACAACTGAACCGATCGGTTCGGCCATTGAGCCGATCAGTTGGACCTGAGCCGATCGTTTGGGGCACTCCAACCGATCAGTTGGTGCCCTGAACCGATCGGTTCATGGTCCTAATCCGGCTCAAAAAGACTTTCCTTGTTTCTTTCCCAATTGGTATCAAATACCAATATTATTCCCAATCGAATTGGGCAATTTGAAACCAAAGGAAAATTCTTGCCGACATGACTTTTCCCAACTGGTCGGTTGCACCAGTTGAGCCGATCGGTTCAACCCTTGAACCGGTCATTTCAACCTGGGCATGAGCCGATCGGCCTGGACACTCCAGCCGATCGGTTCAGCAACCTCAGCCGACCGGTTCATCACATGAACCGATCGGTTGGGAGCACAGGTTGGGCAAAATTAGTCAATTGCGATTTCAATCAATCCGATACTCCAATCAATGCATCCAACACCTTGAACCATACGATATTGAGCTATCGACTGATTGAGTGTTTAATTGAACTACTAAACTCCTTTAGTAATCAATCTAAACATTTCTTTGTGGACTAAACTCCTCTTCCGGGTTAAATCCTATGTGTGTGACTCTGCAGGTCCATTTCACGTTGGTAGTGAAAGTCTATAACACTTATGACTTCACAAGCAAAGAGCGGTGCCTAGTCACACATCAGTGCTACCCAAGTGAAAGTAGAAAATTGGAGAACAACTTTCATCCTACAATCCGTGAATAGTGTTACAGTGAATGTATAATTCCTTTGTCACTAATATCCTGAATGAACTCAAGGCATGGAACAGTCATCCTGTCAACGTTCATTCACTTCCTTGATCTCAGAGTAGACTGGAAGAGATATGTATGACATCAGTATCATATACTGATTCACACATGCGTGCACGCCTTTCTCAATCCTACTCATCAAGTGGCCATGGATATCAAACTCCCTCAGGAGGGACAAATCCCATATCTATCACTCACCCCTCAAAAGCCCCATGTGTCAAAGCCACCCAATCATCACCTTTATAACAACCCATGTTTCAGGACTGCGTTTGATGATGTCAAAGTGTGCCCAACGACATGTGTTGAGTGCAGTGATTTTAGGTCTAAGAATCACACTCACCACCATCACTGTGAGTACTGACTGTGACTACCATCTCATGGTTCCATGTGTCAAACTCACAGTGGGTCTGTCCGGTACACTTGTTCTCTAACAAGTACCTATGTGTTTGGTTTGATATCTCTATATCATGACTAATGAGATTCTGTCATCAACCAACACCACAATCTAGTCTTGTGTGTCATTGCTATCTATCTACCTTCCACAATGACATCCGACTAGTGACATAACAAGAATGTACAAACTCTTAGCATCCGTATGATCTCATCGTTCAGGTCATGAACCTGAAGGCATACGTCATTGAGTACTGTCATTCTTTAGACATTCAATCTGTTCTATCACTATCTCATATGACTGAACCAGAAAGAATTGGAAGCTTGCCTTTGATGTTTATCAAATCAATCTTAATGTATCCCACCAATCATCCCATGATTGGCTCTCAGGGCATACATACCAACACTATCAAGGGGGAAACTCCAATAAGGTCAACCCATGTGTGTCTTCCATTTTTCCAATCAAAAATTAAAATATCTACAGGTTGATAGGATTGAAGACCATCATACTTTGTACCAAGGAAGGCCACATGTGCTTCCTTCATGACCTTTAACCCAACACGAGAGACAACATCAAAAAGAGAATCTCAAACAACATCATGATTAAATTTATAACTAGGTCGTGTGCCTCCATGAACAATACGATCACTGAAGGAGTCTAGGTTGGCAATGTTACAAAGAGTGCAATGTTCATCACCAGGATACAAGGGGATCAGTGAGCCGATAAAGGAGGATAGCTCGATACTCAATAGGTGACATAGAAAAATGGAGGCCATCAATGGGAACTACAAGAAGAAAGTCTTGTGCATGATTGGCTTGTAGTGAGGTACGAACAACTCGTTGATGCTAGGATAAGACATTTCAAGTGAATTGTTGGATGATAGTTTTGTAGTAAGTGTATGCCGAAATAGATCGGGTCTTTGCGGTGGCAGAAGGCGTACGTGACAAATTGAACCAGAAAAATGATGACAAGATATTACATAAGACCTCATGGGTGGCGGTTAAGGAGACCTACATGGATAGAGCAAACTTCACGTAAAATGTGGTCCTGGAGTTCTTGGGAGTGAAGATGTGAGGAAATGTAGGCATATTTTGAGACGTCATTGGAAGACTTGATGCCTAAACTGTCGAGATGTACAACAAGTATGGCCAAGAACTGTTGAAGGTCATCAAATCCAAGATAGTCAACAACAATAATGCGAGCTAGGAAACAACAAAGGCATGATCAAAATCATTTAATACAAATGCAATAGAAGTAGGGGTTGTTGTTCAAAGACCAAATTGCATATTGGGCATTCTGAAATAAGGCTAAAGAAAAAGGAGCTCACATTATGGATCCTACAATAAGGACCAGTGATCCATCATGTCAAGTGTTTTGTCCACACACTTCTTGAGAAGCTCCTTGACAAAACTTGGTTCTATCGAAACATGACCACCTAGAATATTCACCCCATTTTCTGGTCCGAAAATGTCAATAGGTAACAAGCCCAACTCTGGATCTCATCTAGGGTCAGTAGAAGGTCAAAAAATCTCTATCTTCTTAGTATTGAGATGAAGACATCACACGATTTTACCATGTGTAGTACGCAAGCTAACGTATCGACGTAATAAGGCCTTGTGAGGCCCCAATCGAACACGGGAAAACATTTCTCCATTAGACCACTACTAACTACAGTCAAATAAGCTAAGATAGTTGTAAATGGTTGAATTGGGTTGAACGAAAGAACAAAAGTAGAAATAAAATGAATTAAAGGTTGAATTAATCATAAATGGGGTGAATTCCTTAGGACAGTAGTTTCACCATAGATAATACTAATAATTGATTTCATACACATAATAACATCTATTATTTCAATCCCTAGATAAGGAGCTTGTAGCCAGAATTACCTACTCCCTTAGTGTAATTCACTACCTAATCCAATGGCAATCCCACTTCTGTAGTTATTGATTGATTAGTTTTTTTTTTGGTGAACCGAGATCTTCCATTGCTATTTATAATTTTTGTAAACTGTACAAGAATATGTACACTCACTGTACAAAGAGTGTAAACTAGGACAGCAGGAAACCAAAAAAAAAACTATTCAGCCAAAACACATCCCAAGAAGAAAACACCAAGGAGCGCATGCTTCAGGGATCCAAGCACGGCTGAGTGATCCAAAACATGGTCGTGGTCGAGAAGAAACCAACAGGAAACATAGAACAGGGACCCAACACAGTCGTGTTTATCATAGAACGGTCATGGACAAGATAGCAGATAGACCACCAGAAGCTCGCGCCAAAGAAACCAGCAGAACAGAAGATCCAGAACACACCAACCCCTCAGGCCATGATCCGCTGAATATCATCCCGAATAAGCGCCCACAGCCTCAGGAAGTCCCTTTCAAAATTTCTATGGACTCTATCATTTCTCTCCTTCCATATCCAATGAAGAATAGAAATGCAAACCATCAACAGATATTTGCCCTGAAGAAAACAAAGGTCCTCAACCTTACCAGGTATCTCGAAATCATAAGAAGAACAAGCCATACTCCAAATAGACCGAGCGAAAGAACAACAGAAAAAAAGATGATTCAGATCCTCTTCATCAGACTTGCAGAGGGGGCATCTAGAAGCAAGACTAATGCCAAGTCTCTTAACATAACTAGCAGTAAGGATTCTGCCATGCCCAATCTTCCACCCCATCATATGAAAACTCTTTGGTCCATTATAGTTCCAGAGCCATTGGAAGAAAGGAATGGAACTAGCACCATTATAAGATCTTAAGCTATCCATAACCAGCCTAAGGTTCGCTTCAGTCTTCCCAGCAAACATAATACTATCACACATACCCGAGGGAGGGGGAAGAGACTGCAGAATATTGTACAGCCTGCCATGAAGCCTTGAAGAATCGAAGAACCACTCCCCATCATGAATAAGACTACAAACTTTAGCAATCCCAGGGATACCCAGATGAATAAGGCTTTGCCTACCAAGCACATCCACAAGAAATTTAGAGTTAGGGAGCCACGGATCCAACCACACAAAGGTATCAGAACCATCACCAATAGTGAGCTCAATAAATCTCCTAAGAACATCACGTTCCATCAGGACTGTGGGCTCTGATCTCCAAACCATGATATAAACACGATTAAAACTTAGCGGAAGCAAATCGGTAATCAGCGGAAGGCAAAAATCATGGGAAATTAAAACTTTTCGTGACAAGAGCTTGAATCCATAAAAGCTTCTTTCATAAAGTGAGGTAAACTGTTTACATCTCAGGATAATTACTTCTTGAGTAATTATATACATCAAGATACAAAATCTCAAG
The DNA here is from genome assembly GCA_963693085.1 of Alisma plantago-aquatica. Classification (NCBI taxonomy): domain Eukaryota; kingdom Viridiplantae; phylum Streptophyta; class Magnoliopsida; order Alismatales; family Alismataceae; genus Alisma; species Alisma plantago-aquatica. The sequence goes on from OY856414.1 coordinate 759,388,468, forward strand.
ATCACTATACAAAAGACTCCAAGACCTGAGAGTACAGAGGACACATAGGACTGACTCTAACTACACCATATGGTAGGACAATCTCCACCTGAGATTACTGCTGCCCCTGATGCTGCTGCTGAGACTAATCACCTGTAGGCTGGTTCCTTCGACTCCGACGTCCACCTAAAAAGTTGAAGCCTACGGGGTGAGACAATTATACATAATTGTCCCAGCGAGAGTTATAACTCTTCGCCAGAAGCTTTATTATAACATCAAAGAATATCTTAAACAGTAAAGCCTTCAAAGCATTCTGTAACAGTTGCAGGTATAACAAGATCTCTATAATTTAGGAGATATGGAGAATATAAACATTATTGCAATGTAACATCAATCAACTAACTTGGAGTCATCTCTAACAAGTTATACTACATGGTTGATTATGTTTTACAAACAACATTATGCCCTGTGGAGATGAGGCTTACCACTCATACTCCAACTGATCGCTGAGAAGTCACATCAGTATCATACATAGGTCATTAAGAGAGCCGAATTCTCATGACCTTCACCTTCCTCAATCAGTAAGAGGATCACTTGTAGGACATTTCGTGTCTCTACTACTATAGCTCACCAGGGTAAACTGGTCCTTCGCTATTTTAGAGTCACAGTGGCGTTCTGTACTCTCTTCGTCATCAGGAGGTTTCATATTTACCTACCACTGATACGGATATCTGTGCTTTCTTCGTCATCAGGAGGTTTCATGTTTACCTACCACTGATACGGTATGAAAATATAGTGAAGGATGGATGGATTCCACATCTACATCACTTTCCTACACTAGGATGTAAGGTTCTACACATCCATGTACCCCACATACTCAAAAGTATGTGCTCCAGGAGTTCCCTGAGGAAAACCTGTTTCACCATCACTTAATCTCTGACAATGATGGATCTATGATCAGGGCTCTACATTATACTTGATTAGTTAGGTACATTCAGTATTCTTTAACAGCATACATTGTTCTTCAAACAATAACAGTAGCATAACAGCTATAAAAGAAGAATACTAAATGTAACAGGCCTAACTCATATCAATCATCATTTCTCATTATCCTCATCACAAGTCATCTCTAAGGCATGACCTTGATGGTATTCATGGCTCTCATAGCCCATTATCAGCATAGGATGCCACTGGCAAGGCATCAGATTACTTTACTTATTCATAAGGCTAACAACATGCCTTTAATGAATATAACATCAACATCCATACCTGCATATGATTACCTTCATATCATAACCTGCATGGTTAATACATCTGATAAAGGTAATACAACAATAAGGAATGTACTTCCTACTCTTTTCATAAGAGTTAAATATCTAATTCACATCAAATAGAGTTTAATACTCAAAAGCATGCCATTTCCCTTGAATTAGGGTTTACAATTCACATCACATGTCATCACCCTTGAATTAGGGTTTACTATTCACATCACATGTCATCACCCTTGAATTAGGGTTTACTATTCACATCACATGTCATCACCCTTGAATTAGGGTTTACTATTCACATCAAGGTGAATTAAACTCATAACATCATCATGTATGAGTAACATCTTCATTGATGCTCTTGGATTAGTTAAAGGTTCATCATTTATCATAATTAGGGTTTCTATGATCTCACACAGGTGGATCATACCCTAATTATGCTCATTCCTGTGCATTGGAGATGCTTCAATTGAGTTTCCACTTAAAAAGGGTACTTTCTCTCTCTAGAAGTACTTTCTCTCTCTAGAAATACTTTCTCTCTCATCATAAGGTTAGGTGATGTCAACATCACCCTAGATCAGGTCGGATTAAGTCATCATAGGCTAACATGGCTAAAACATCATCATCATGTGATTAGGGTTTGAATTGAGCAAGATATAACTCAATTGGCCCTTCAGGGGTATTTTGGTAATTCACCCCATTGATCATCATCATGATCCAAACCTTAGTCAATTAACCCCCTAATATCCTAGGTTGTCATTAGGGTTCGATTAGGGCAACATTGGACCATTTATATCATCAATTGATTGAATGAAGTCAACCTTGAATCACATTGATTGATTTCAATTATCAACCTTCAATCGAATTGAGATCGTTTGAAAGTGTTGACCGTTTTCCCACTTTGACTTTCCAAGACCGCGAGCCCTCTTCTATCTTCAAGACCGCGAGCCTCCTTAGGCTTCAAGACCGCGAGCCTCTTGAAGTGGTTCAAGACCGCGAAGATTAAATTGAAGTTGAGACCGCGAAGATCAAATTGAAGTTGAGACCGCGAAGAGATGTTGACCGTTTGCCCATCTTGACCTCAGGACCGCGAGGCCCTTCGCGGTCTTGAGACCGTGAGCCTCCTCTCGGTCTTGAGACCATGAGCCCCCTCACGGTATTGAGACCACGAGCCCCCTCTCGGTCTTGAGACCGTGAGCCCCCTCACGGTATTGAGACCGCAAGCCCCCTCTCGGTCTTGAGACCGCGAGGCTCTCAAGGTCTCAACCGTTTGGTCCATCACGTGATCAATAATGCAATTGATGATGTCAACCGATGTTGAAGCCCTCAAAAGGTCAAAACTATGTTGAACACCTATGGATTGGGTCAATTAAGGTTATGCTTAACCAATTGGTCATTCAATTGACCCTCAATCGTTGACCAATTAGGATTGGAATCGATTCAATTAGGGTCTATCAATGTTCACCCATCAACACTCAACAATGTGCATCAACACAAGGTTGAACCCTTCAATTGAGCTCCAATTGGGCCCAAACTTGGCCCAAACGGTCTTGAGGTCATGTGGGTGGACCCCACATGGTCTTAAGACCGTTTGCCCAAGATTTCATCAAAATCTAAGGTGATTTGATAGAGGTTGAACCATGATTGGGTCATCAAATCAGTATTTTAATCAATTGATAACTTATTTGCAATTAGGTCCTCAATTGGTCACATTACTTAACCCTAGACCTTCAAACGGTCTTGGGTGATTGTCCTGTCAGTCTTGAGACCGTTTGGATGAGTTCCAAACGGTCTTGAGACCGTTTGCCCATCCAATTTTCGGATTCTAGTGCAAAATTCATCAAGGTCTGACCCATTGAGTTGATGATCATGTCAATTATTTATTGTAATGTAATTTGGTGTAATTGTACCTTCAATTGGTCAACTAATCTTGACCCCAGACCTCCAAACGGTCATGGTTGATTGCCCTCACGGTCTTGAGACCGTTTGGGTGACCCCTAAACGGTCTTGGGACCGTTTAGGTCAATCAACCCTAAAAACCCTAATTAGGTCACCATAATTTCAGTACTGATTTCATCTAGGGTTAGCCCTAGTATTCACCCTTACACTCTTAGACCGTTTGGAATTAGACCATCAAACTTGGTGAGTTGTTAATTAACATAATTGTGAACAGTAATCTCATACGGTCAACGCCTAGTCAACGGCCTTACACGGTCTTGAGACCGTTTGCCCAAAAAGGCAATTTCAGACCGTTTGAAAATCAGGAATAAATTCAAATAAAGTTGTTACTTAAAAAGGTCATATCTCCCGATTCCGTTGGAGTTAGCCTCCCAAATTTTGAGGGTAATTAGCCTATATAATTAGGAACAGATGTCTTATACGGTCGATGCTCGGTCAACGGGGCCAAACGGTCTTGGAGACCGTTTGCCCTGTCGCGGTCTCGAGACCGTTTGCTCACCTCGCGGTCTTGAGACCGAGAGAGAAAACTGGTGGGACCGTTTAAGGAAGTGAAAAGCGGTGGGTTTTTCTTGGAAATCACGCCTTCATCTCCTAGCTCAAGAACAGTATGAATATCCCATGGATTTGCTTGAAAAATAGCAGGGAAAAGTAGGGAAACACTAAGAGCTATCATCAAAACGCATATAAAGATGCACATAGTAAAGCATGGGTTTAGAGTTATAAAACCCGCCTAGAGCTTGCTTCTTGAGCTCCAAGCTTTCAAGCTCCAAGCTCTAATGGCGTCCTTGAGTTCCCACAGGTTGGTCAAGGTGAAAACTCCAAGGAAGGATGAAAAGAGACGGCTAGAAAGGTAGGGTTTCAAGAGTTAGCCATGAAGATGACCTTGAATTCGAGTTCTAACCATGGAATTAGGCAAGAAGAGGGGTTTAAACCTACCTTGCACCCCTTGGTCGTCCTCCTTAGCTCCAAGGCAGTCCTTGGTCGTCTTTGGTGAAATGAAACAGTAAGGGATCGAAGGGTAAGTTCCCTTGCAACTAAGGGAAGGAGAGTTTATATACATGGGGTAGGATTTTCAACATTAGTTCATAAGTTGTCCATAATTCCAACTAGGTCCCTCCTTCTTTACTTGATCGTCCCTTCCTCATTATTCTAAGGACAAACCTTCTCTTAAGGTCTTAGAAAAGAAGGTAAAGGAGAGCAATCTAATACTAAAGTACATACATAAAGAGATATTGCACATATACCCTGATTATTCAATCACAAGGCATATTTCATAACTTGATAACTCAATTGAGGTGACTTCCGCATCATTTCTTATCTTAATGATGGAAAGAGTCTAAAAAGATACATTAGATGACATATTTCACAATTTGTATCCCTTAATTTGGGTAAATTGCATTTTACCCCAAACTAGGGTTTCAAGCACCGAGATTGCTTCCACAGCTGCACCTTGGTGCCCTAGCTTGGGAAATCTCTCAAACTTTACCAAAAAGATTCTCATGATGTCTCAACATCATAGGAACATCTCAACATGTGCAAATTGCAAGCTAACCCTTTTAACTGGGTAAATTGCACATAGGTCCCTGTATATCAAAACAATGCTACAACTTTAAATAAAAAGGAGCAAATACTGAAATATACGTTTCTGAGAAACTTAATTACATGCTCAGAGTTAATCACAAAGATTTAATTACATATTTAGGAAAAACACCTAGGGTTGACTCATAACCCAGGTCAGGGATGTTACAAATTATCCACCCCGTACAAGGATTTCGTCCCCGAAATCGATAAAACATACTAAGAGAAAAGGGTAGGATACTTCCTTCTCATCTCATCCTCTAACTCCCAAGTGGCTTCTTCAACACCACGATGGTTCCAGAGGACTTTCACAAGACTTATATCTTTCTTATTTAACTTTTTAATTCGTTTATCAAGGATTGACACTGGTCCCTCCTCATAGGATATGTCATCATTCAATTCTACCTCCATAGGTTGTAGAACTGACTCGGTGTCTGGGTGACATTTCTTCAACATAGAAATGTGAAACACAGGATGTAACCTCTGTAACTCAGATGGTAGCTCTAGTCTATATGCTACCTTTCCAATCCATTCGATGATTGGATAAGGCCCCATATATCTAGTAGCTAACTTCCCTTTCCTTCCAAAACGAAGGACCCCTTTCCAAGGTGAGACCTTGAGATACCATCTGTCTCCAACCTGGAACTCTAAGGGTCTACGACGTTTGTCAGCATAAGATTTCTGCCTATCCTGAGCAGTCTTAATCTTATGTTGTATTACTTTAATCTTTTCTGTGGTCTGCTGCACAAGGTCAGGACCTAACAACTGATGTTCACCAGTCTCAAACCAACACAAGGGTGATCTACAACGTCTACCATATAAGGCTTCATAAGGTGCCATATCAATACTATGCTGATAGCTATTGTTATAGGCAAACTCTATCAAGCTTAGGTGTAGATCCCAACTTCCGGTGAACTGGAGAACACATGCTCTCAACATGTCTTCTAAGGTTTGTATGGTCCTTTCCGACTGTCCATCAGTCTAAGGATGAAAGGCCGTACTAAACCTCAGCTTAGTGCCTAAGGCTTTGTGCAACTGTTCCCAAAAATGACTGGTAAACTGAGGACCTCTGTCAGAAACTATTGTGACAGGAACTCCATGTAAACACACTATCTCTTGAACATACAACTCTGATAACTTTTCAGCAGAATAGGTTGTTTTGACAGGTAAGAAATGTGCTGTCTTAATCAACCTATCAACAATTACCCAAATACAATCATGTCCTTTGCTTGTCTTGGGTAGGCCAACAACAAAGTCCATGGTCACATGGTCCCACTTCCACTGTGATATGGGTAAAGGTTGCATTGTTCCTGCAGGCTTCTGGTGTTCAGCCTTAACTTGCTGACACACAGGGCACCTCAGAACAAACTCTGCAACATCCTTATTCATCCCAGGCCACCAATACAGATCTTTCAAATTCCGATACATCTTGGTGCTCCCTGGATGCATAGCATACATGGAAGAATGGGCTTCTTCCAGGACTAACTTTCTCAAGTTGTCCACATCTGGGACTACCATTCTTCCATTATGACAAGCTACTTGATCTTCTGAGTCATGAAAACCATCTTGCTTCTCATTTCCATACTCAGATCTTATATGTTGAACTGCAGCATCACCTAGCTGTGCCTCTTTAATTTGCTCCCTTAGAGTAGGTTTAATATGCATCTCAGCTAACAAACCGGTTAACAATGACACCTTCAACTGTACATTGTCTTGCCTTAAAGAGATAAGCATATCTCTTCTAGAGCATACTAAAGAGTTTAGTTGTGCTCTATTCATGGTTGATGTTGCTGATTTCCTACTCAAGGCATCTGCGACAACATTGGGCTTGCCTGGATGGTAATCAATTGTACAATCGTAGTCCTTGATTAACTCCATCCAGCGAAGTTGCCTCATGTTGAGCTCATGCTGAGAGAAGATATACTTAAGTTTTTGTGGTCTGTGAAAATCTGGAATGTCTCTCCGTAGAGATAATGCCTCCAGATTTTCAAAGCATGAACCACAACAGCTAACTCTAGATCGTGTGTTGGATAATTCTCCTCGTGTTTCTTAAGCTGTCGGGAAGTAAAAGAAATCACTTGTTTATCCTGCATCAACACACATCCTAGTCCGTTCTTGGAAGCATCACAGAAAACTACATATCCTTTTCCTTGTTTAGGTAGCACTAGCACAGGTGCACTTGTCAACCTCTCCTTCAGCAACTGGAAAGATTGTTGACACTTATCACTCCAAGAAAAAGGAATATCTTTCCGGGTTAACTTGGTCAAAGGTAAAGCTATAGAACTAAAGTTCTTAATGAACCTTCGATAATAGCCAGCTAACCCCAAGAAACTTTGAATTTCCGTCGGTGTCTTTGGTTGTTCCCATTGTAGAATAGATTCTACCTTTGTAGGGTCAACACGAATTCCCGAGGCGGATATTACATGTCCAAGAAAAGATACCTCCGGCAGCCAGAACTCACACTTGCTAAACTTAGCGTACAGCTTATGTTCTTCTTAGCAAGGTCAAAGCTTGGCGAAGATGCTGCTCATGCTGCTGAGCATCCTTACTATAAATCAGAATGTCATCTATGAAGACGACAACACACTGATCAAGGAAAGGTCGAAAAACTCTATTCATGAGTTCCATAAATGCAGTTGGTGCATTGGTTAGTCCAAACGACATAACCGTGAACTCCTAGTGACCATATCTTGTCCTAAAGGCAGACTTGGATATGTCACTATCCTTAATACGGAGTTGGTGATATCCAGACCTCAAGTCTATCTTTGAAAAGACTGTTGCACCACGCAACTGGTCAAAGAGATCATCAATCCTCGGCAGAGGATACTTATTCTTTATTGTTACTTTATTGAGCTGCCTGTAGTCAATGCACAACCGCATTGACCCATCTTTCTTTTTAACAAACAAGACCGGAGCACCCCAAGGTGAAGTACTCGGTCGGATAAAACCTCTCTCAAGTAGCTCTTGAAGCTGTTTCTTGAGTTCTGCCATCTCGGCAGGCGCCATTCTATACGGAGTTTGAGCTATGGGTTTCGTATCTGGGATCAAATTAATTTTAAAATCAATCTCCCGAGGTGGTGGTATACCAGGAAGTTCTTCAGGAAACACATCCTCGAATTCCCTGACTATGGGAACTTCAGCAGGATTGGTCCTTTCCTTGGTAACATCTACCACATGGGCTAAGAATGCATAACATCCTTGCCTCAACAGCTTATCAGCAACCATAGCTGACACAAGACAGGTGGGCAGAATCTTTCTTTCACCTTGAAAGATCCATGTGTTGCTTTCATCAGCAAACACAACCAACTTGGACTCACAATCCAAGACAACTCTATACCTTTCTAAGGTATCCATCCCAAGGATTATATCAAATCCCTGCATATCAAGTGGTATAAGATCCACTTGAATGCGATGGTCAGAAAAGAAAAGGATACAGGAAGAACATACCTCCTGCAAAACGGCAGACCCACTCAATGGAGTCTCTAACAACAAACTATCTGCTCTATGACTAACAGTCACATTGCAGTTACGAATCATTTCATGAGTGATGAAAGAGTGTGTAGCACCCGGATCAATCAGAAACGGATACAACACAGGTCGTAGACATATCAGAATATAAAAATTTCATCTGACCTGCCACTACCCGTGGATTGACCACTGCCTCAGGTGGGTTCATAGCATAGAACCTCGCAGTCGCCTGGTGTTGAGGTGGTGCTGATGATCCAGCTTGAGACGCTTGTCCACGTCCTCGAGCTGCTCCTTGATGTTGTCTATTCTGAGATCCCTGTTGATTCTGTCTCGGGGTTTGTTGTGTCACACCGACAGGCCTAGAACGGCAATCCTTCATCAAGTGTCCCACCTTACCACAGTTGTAGCAACTCCTCCCCTATTGTTGTGGTCTGGGTGGTCCAGTGACTGACTCAGATGCAGAACTGTGCATCCCTTGAAGCGGTTGACTCCGTCCTCTACCTCTTCTTGGTGTCCATTGAGTTTGAAAACTTGATCTGGGTGGTGGAGGGTTAGGTGCAGAGAATCTAGGTTTCTTGGAATCCCTAGATGAAGAACCCTGGAACTGTGGATATCTTTTATGGGTTTGTCTTTTCTCAACCACATATCTCTCTATCCTTCAGACTGACTCAACGAAGGTAGAGAATCTCTCTCTGTTTTCTAAGGCAGACACAGGGGTTGACATATCAGAATTCAAACCCTTTTCAAATCTTCTGATTCTTTCCTCATCCGTAGCACCCATGTGCGGACAGAACCGCAACAACTTCATGAACTTAGCTTCATACTCACTAATGTTCATCATACCCTGCCTTAGTTTCTCAAACTGAGAGATCTTCTCATCTAGGAAGGTCTTTGGAAAATATCTATTGATAAATTCCCAACGAAACTCTTCCCATGAGAACTCTACTCCAGGTCTCTTCTGCTCTTCCATGTTCCACCAGTGACCAACACTGCCTTTGAGAAGATAGACATCATGTCTAACCTTCTCAGCTTCCGGAATCATAAGAATCCTGAAAGCCTTCTCCAACTCTGTCAACCATAAATCAGCATCTGCAGGGTTGGCAGTTCCAAAGTACTCGGTAGCTCCGACACGACGAAGTCGTTCGAATGTCTTACCAATACCTTGTGCTTCAGGATGGACAGGTGCCCTAGGTGTAGGAATGGGCATCCTATCGGTTATATGTGTCATGGAAGTCATGAACTGCCCGAACATCGTTTGTACAGCTGGATCACTCATGTCAGCTGGATCGAATTGGGGTGGCTCTCTTGGCGACTCAGGTGCAGGTTGTTCTATTCTCGGAACTCTTGCACCGCCTCGAGGTGCACTAGCACTACTCTCTGCCACGTGCTCATCACGATGTTCTGACATTCTTATGTATCTTCTTCTCCTGAGGAGCAGAAGATTCTATTAGATGAGGAAGGAGTACTAAAGGTAGACTCGACATCCTAAGTCCTATGCCTCTGTAGACTCAACTGAACCTGGAGCTCTGATACCACTAGTTGTGGGCTCTGATCTCCAAACCATGATATAAACACGATTAAAACTTAGCGGAAGCGAATCGGTAATCAGCGGAAGGCAAAAATCATGGGAAATTAAAACTTTTCGTGACAAGAGCTTGAATCCATAAAAGCTTCTTTCATAAAGTGAGGTAAACTGTTTACATCTCAGGATAATTACTTCTTGAGTAATTATATACATCAAGATACAAAATCTCAAGATCACTATAGAAAAGACTCCAAGACCTGAGAGTACAGAGGACACATAGGACTGACTCTAACTACACCATATGGCAGGACAATCTCCACCTGAGATTATTGCTGCCCCTGATGCTGCTGCTGAGACTGATCACCTGTAGGCTGGTTCCTTCGTCTCCGACGTCCACCTAAAAAGTTGAAGCCTACGGGGTGAGACAATTATACATAATTGTCCCAGCGAGAGTTATAACTCTTTGCCAGAAGCTTTATTATAACATCAAAGAATATCTTAAACAGTAAAGCCTTCAAAGCATTCTGTAACAGTTGCAGGTATAACAAGATCTCTATAATTTAGGAGATATGGAGAATATAAACATTATTGCAATGTAACATCAATCAACTAACTTGGAGTCATCTCTAACATGTTATACTACATGGTTGATTATGTTTTACAAACAACATTATGCCCTGTGGAGATGAGGCTTACCACTCATACTCCAACTAATTGTTGAGAAGTCACATCAGTATCATACATAGGTCATTAAGAGAGCCGGATTCTCATGACCTTCACCTTCCTCAGTCAGTAAGAGGATCACTTGTAGGACATCTCGTGTCTCTACTACTATAGCTCACCAGGGTAAACTGGTCCTTCGCTATTTTAGAGTCACAGTGGCGTTCTGTACTCTCTTCGTCATCAGGAGGTTTCATATTTACCTACCACTGATACGGATATCTGTGCTTTCTTCGTCATCAGGAGGTTTCATGTTTACCTACCACTGATACGGTATGAAAATATAGTGAAGGATGGATGGATTCCACATCTACATCACTTTCCTACACTAGGATGTAAGGTTCTACACATCCATGTACCCCACATACTCAAAAGTATGTGCTCCAGGAGTTCCCTGAGGAAAACCTGTTTCACCATCACTTAATCTCTGACAATGATGGATCTATGATCAGGGCTCTACATTATACTTGATTAGTTAGGTACATTCAGTATTCTTTAACAGCATACATTGTTCTTCAAACAATAACAGTAGCATAGCAGCTATAAAAGAAGAATACTAAATGTAACAGGCCTAACTCATATCAATCATCATTTCTCATTATCCTCATCACAAGTCATCTCTAAGGCATGACCTTGATGGTATTCATGGCTCTCATAGCCCATTATCATCATAGGATGCCACTGGCAAGGCATCATATTACTTTACTTATTCATAAGGCTAACAACATGCCTTTAATGAATATAACATCAACATCCATACCTAGATATGATTACCTTCATATCAAAACCTCCATGGTTAATACATCTGATAAAGGTAATACAACAATAAGGAATGTACTTCCTACTCTTGTCATAAGAGTTAAATCTCTAATTCACATCAAATAGAGTTTAATACTCAAAAGCATGCCATTTCCCTTGAATTAGGGTTTACTATTCACATCACATGTCATCACCCTTGAATTAGGGTTTACTATTCACATCACATGTCATCACCCTTGAATTAGGGTTTACTATTCACATCACATGTCATCACCCTTGAATTAGGGTTTACTATTCACATCAAGGTGAATTAAACTCATAACATCATCATGTATGAGTAACATCTTCATTGATGCTCTTGGATTAGTTAAAGGTTCATCATTTATCATAATTAGGGTTTCTATGATCTCACACAGGTGGATCATACCCTAATTATGCTCATTCCTGTGCATTGGAGATGCTTCAATTAAGTTTCCACTTAAAAAGGGTACTTTCTCTCTCTAGAAGTACTTTCTCTCTCTAGAAGTACTTTCTCTCTCATCATAAGGTTAGGTGATGTCAACATCACCCTAGATCAGGTCGGATTAAGTCATCATAGGCTAACATGGCTAAAACATCATCATCATGTGATTAGGGTTTGAATTGAGCAAGATATAACTCAATTGGCCCTTCAGGGGTATTTTGGTAATTCACCCCATTGATCATCATCATGATCCAAACCTTAGTAAATTAACCCCCTAATATCCTAGGTTGTCATTAGGGTTCGATTAGGGCAACATTGGACCATTTATATCATCAATTGATTGAATGAAGTCAACCTTGAATCACATTGATTGATTTCAATTATCAACCTTCAATCGAATTGAGATCGTTTGAAAGTGTTGACCGTTTTCCCACTTTGACTTTCCAAGACCGCGAGCCCTCTTCTATCTTCAAGATCGTGAGCCTCCTTAGGCTTTAAGACCGTGAGCCTCTTCAAGTGGTTCAAGACCGCGAAGATCAAATTGAAGTTGAGACCGCGAAGAGATGTTGACCGTTTGCCCATCTTGACCTCAGGACCGCGAGGCCCTTCGCGGTCTTGAGACCGTGAGCCTCCTCTAGGTCTTGAGACCGTGAGCCCCCTCACGGTCTTGAGACTGTGAGCCCCCTCTCGGTCTTGAGACCGTGAGCCCCCTCACGGTCTTGAGACCGCGAGCCCCCTCTCGGTCTTGAGACCGCGAGGCTCTCAAGGTCTCAACCGTTTGGTCCATCACGTGATCAATAATGCAATTGATGATGTCAACCGATGTTGAAGCCCTCAAAAGGTCAAAACTATGTTGACCACCTATGGATTGGGTCAATTAAGGTTATTCTTAACCAATTGGTCATTCAATTGACCCTCAATCGTTTACCAATTAGGATTGGAATCGATTCAATTAGGGTCTATCAATGTTCACCCATCAACACTCAACAATGTGCATCAACACAAGGTTGAACCCTTCAATTGAGCTCCAATTGGGCCCAAACTTGGCCCAAACGGTCTTTAGGTCATGTGGGTGGACCCCAAATGGTCTTGAGACCGTTTTCCCAATATTTCATCAAAATCTAAGGTGATTTGATAGAGGTTGAACCATGATTGGGTCATCAAATCAGTATTTTAATCAATTGATAACTTATTTGCAATTAGGTCCTCAATTGGTCACATTACTTAACCCTAGACCTTCAAACGGTCTTGGGTGATTGTCCTCTCGGTCTTGAGACCGTTTGGATGAGTTCCAAACGGTCTTGAGACCGTTTGCCCATCCAATTTTTGGATTCTAGTGCAAAATTCATCAAGGTCTGACCCATTGAGTTGATGATCATGTCAATATTTTATTGTAATGTAATTTGGTGTAATTGTACCTTCAATTGGTCAACTAATCTTGACCCCAGACCTCCAAACGGTCATGGTTGATTGCCCTCGCGGTCTTGAGACCGTTTGGGTGACCCCTAAACGGTCTTGGGACTGTTTAGGTCAATCAACCCTAAAAACCCTAATTAGGTCACCATAATTTCAGTACTGATTTCATCTAGGGTTAGCCCTAGTATTCACCCTTCCACTCTTAGCCCGTTTGGAATTAGACCATAAAACTTGGTGAGTTGTTAATTAACATAAGTTTGAACAGTAATCTCATACGGTCAATGCCTAGTCAACGGCCTTACACGGTCTTGAGACCGTTTGCCCAAAAAGGCAATTTCAGACCGTTTGCAAATCAGGAATAAATTCAAATAAAGTTGTTACTTAAAAAGGTCATATCTCCCGATTCCTTTGGAGTTAGCCTCCCAAATTTTGAGGGTAATTAGCCTATATAATTAGGAACAGATTTCTTATACGGTCCACGCTCGGTGAACGGGGCCAAACGGTCTTGGAGACCGTTTGCCCTGTCGCGGTCTCGAGACCGTTTGCTCACCTCGCGGTCTTGAGACCGAGAGAGCAAACTGGTGGGACTGTTTAAGGAAGTGAAAAGCGGTGGGTTTTTCTTGGAAATCACGCCTTCATCTCCTAGATCAAGAACCGTACGAATATCCCATGGATTTGCTTGCAAAATAGCAGGGAAAAGTAGGGAAACACTAAGAGCTATCATCAAAACGCATATAAAGATGCACATAGTAAAGCATGGGTTTAGAGTTATAAAACCCGCCTAGAGCTTGCTTGTTGAGCTCCAAGATTTCAAGCTCCAAGCTCTAATGGCGTCCTTGAGTTCCCACAGGTTGGTCAAGGTGAAAACTCCAAGGAAGGATGAAAAGAGACGGCTAGAAAGGTAGGGTTTCAAGAGTTAGCCATGAAGATGACCTTGAATTCGAGTTCTAACCATGGAATTAGGCAAGAAGAGGGGTTTAAACCTACCTTGCACCCCTTGGTCGTCCTCCTTAGCTCCAAGGCAGTCCTTGGTCGTCTTTGGTGAAATGAAACAGTAAGGGAACGAAGGATAAGTTCCCTTGCAACTAAGGGAAGGAGAGCTTATATACATGGGGTAGGATTTTCAACATTAGTTCATAAGTTGTCCATAATTCCAACTAGGTCCCTCCTTCTTTACTTGATCGTCCCTTCCTCTTTATTCTAAGGACAAATCTTCTCTTAAGGTCTTAGAAAAGAAGGTAAAGGAGAGCAATCTAATACTAAAGTACATACATAAAGAGATATTGCACATATACCCTGATTATTCAATCACAAGGCATATTTCATAACTTGATAACTCAATTGAGGTGAATTCCTCATCATTTCTTATCTTAATGATGGCAAGAGTCTAAAAAGATACATTAGATGACATATTTCACAATTTGTATCCCTTAATTTGGGTAAATTGCATTTTACCCCAAACTAGGGTTTCAAGCACCGGGATTGCTTCCACAGCTGCACCTTGGTGCCCTAGCTTGGGAAATCCCTCAAACTTTACCAAAAAGATTCTCATGATGTCTAAACATCAGAGGAACATCTCAAAATGTGCAAATTGCAAGCTAACCCTTTTAACTGGGTAAATTGCACATAGGTCCCTGTATATCAAAACAATGCTACAACTTCAAATAAAAAGGAGCAAATACTGAAATATACGTTTTTGAGAAACTTAATTACATGCTCAGAGTTAATCACAAAGATTTAATTACATATTTAGGCAAAACACCTAGGGTTGACTCATAACCCAGGTCAGGGATGTTACAAGGACTCTTTTGAAACACCAAGAAAAGGAATTATTGAGCGACACAGTCCAAAAAGAACATCTACTTAAGTACTTTTCATGAATCCATTTCACCCAAACACTGTCTTTCTTCTTGGTGATATTCCATCCATTAAGAATGATAGAAGCTTTGACAACATCTCTGATATTTTTGATACCAAGACCTCCTTCACCTTTAGGTTTAGTAATAGAACTCCACTTGACAAGATGAACAGGACTAGAATTACCCGTATTCCCCCAAATAAAGTCACGACATAATTTATCAATATCATCGCAAATAGAAGACGGAAGGGGGAAAACAGAGGCCCAATATTGATAAGTAGTAGTGAGAGTAGACTGAACTAGCTCCACCCTACCCACCATAGACAACTGAGAGACCTTCCAACTATCAAGCCTCCTTTTGATTCTATCCGTTAAGGGACAGTAGTGAATTTTATTAAGCCTACCAATAAACAGATGAATCCCTAGATATCCAATCGGAAGAGAACCTTCTTTGATCCCCAAGATATCACCAATAGTATCCTTGTCCACTCCCGAGATGTAGATAACCACACTCTTGTCATAGTTAATCTTCAAACCAGTCGACAAGTACAACTTATCAAGGACATTTTTTATAGAAGCAGCACTTTGAATGTCAGCTTCAGAAAAAATCATAAGGTCATCAGCGAAGATCAAATGAGAAATCTCCAAGGAACCAGAAGCCCTCAAAGGTTTGAGATTGCCTTCTTTCACCTCTTTATCAAGCAAGAGAGAGACCACCTGCATAACTAGAACAAAGAGGTAAGGAGCAAGGGGATCACCCTGCCTTACTCCATTACTGGGTTTGAAAGAACCATTAGCTTCTCCGTTGACCAAAACCTCATAAGAAATAGTGTCAAAAATTTCCTTTAACCAAACAATCCAGTAGTGAGGAAACCCCATGGATCGAAGAATGAAGAAAAGGGCATCCCAAGAAACAGTATCATAGGCCTTAGTGATGTCAATCATAAGGCACATCCTAGGTCTTGAACCTTTCTTATTAAAATCATGAACGAGCTCATTGGAAAGAAGAATCGCATCCTTGATGCTTCTACCACGCACAAAAGCACATTGATTAGCATTAACAATGGAAGGAAGCACACTTTGTAGTCTAATGGCCAACAGCTTGGAGATAATCTTATAGAAGACATTGCATAACACAATAGGCCTTAAGTTCTACAACTCATTATAGTCCATGGCTTTAGGGATAAGAGAAATAAAAGTCCGATTAGCTTCTCTGAGAAGTCTACCTGAACTAAAGAAACCAAGCACAGCTTCAACCACCTCTGTACAAATAATACTCCAGTAGTCCTTATAAAATTTACCATTAAACCCGTCAGGACCAGGGCATTTGTCAGAATTAAGACCCTTAACAACATCAATAATATTCTTGATAGTAAAGTGTCTATCCAGCACAAGAGAATCCACTTCACTGAGAATGGGAAAGCAAAGACTCTTCAAAATATCCAAGTTGACAGTATGAGAATTGTTGAATAAGTCAGTATAATAGTCCACAATATGCTTCTTAATGATAGTCTCATCAGTACAGACCGTGCCATCAATAGATAAAGCTTTGATGTGATTAAAGTTCCTCCTAACTTTAATAGAAGAGTAAAAGAACTTGGAATTAGAGTCCCCTTCCTTTAACCATTTAATCCTAGATTTCTGTCTTAATAAGGATTCCTCCTGTAATTTAGCCTCAAATGCAGATTTCCTTTTTAAACAGGCATCTTCTTGAAGTAAACCATTAGTTGGATCTAAATCCAGTCTTAACTGAGCTTTAGCAGCAATAAATTCCTTCTCTCTAGCTTTATCAGAAAAATTACCCACACGATCCCTATTCCATTCAGAGAGGTCAAAACGAAGCTTCTTAAACTTAGAATAGAGTTTAAACGTAGGAAAACCAATCACATCCTTGCTCCAGCTGTTCTTAACAGAACCAAGAAAATCCACCCTGGAAGCCCAAGCATTTATAAATCTAAAAGGAGTTTTGACCTTCACCCTATCCCCAACATCAAGAGTTAAAATCTTGTGATCACTAATGATGTTAGAATGAAGGGTGCCTTTAAAATCATCAAACTAGACCATGAATTTATCATTATAAAGAACTCTACCAAGATAAGAAGTAACAAAAGCTTTGCCACTTTGATGATTGTCCCAGGAGAAAAGAAAACCATTTAACCTCAACTCAAAGAGATGACAGTTAAGCATGCATTGATTAAAGTCTTCCATCGACTTATTAGAAGGAGGATCCTGACCCATCTTCTCATCAACTTTCCTAACAACATTAAAATCACTGAGAATGACCCAAGGAGAATCAACATACTGATAGATATCTTCTATTTCCCTCCAAATCCTGACCCTATCACCATAAGGGTTATGCCCATAAACAGTAGTGACGAAAAAGACTTTACCATCACAAGAAACTCTAACATATAAGGATTGATCAGTCTCACGGACTTTGCTCACTGAACAGTCGAGCTCCTTCCATAAAAGAACAACCCTTCCCAAAACATGGGAATTATGATTAGACAACCATCTATACTCAGAGAAATATTTGGACATAATTTTACTCATCTTCGCTTCCCTCGCTTTAGTTTCATTGAGAACAACTAAATTAGGCCTAAACTCCAAAATTTTATTCTGGACAACCAAGGCTTTCAGATTTAAGCCTCGAACATTCCAAGAGAGCATATTAATAGACTTAACCATTGGTAACCTTTGACACCAATACTTCACTGGTTTGGAGCACCACAACAACATTGTCTTCTTTACCATCAAGCTTCAAGTTATCGAATTTGTTAGATAGTAATTCATTATTAACAATATCCTTACTAGGAGCCACATGTCTCCTAGTCTTAGCTTTCCCCTTCTTCCTTCTATAGCCTTTCTGGACCTCAAACCCATCTTCAGCATTCACACTATCAGTCAAAGGAGGAGTAGATAAATCCACAACTACCTCTGCAACAGACTGGACAACCATTGATGCGTCAGGATTGAAATTCAGGGAAGTATCTTCAAATGAGTCATTCGGCACATGAAACGCATCCTCTTCACCACTCACATCCTGATTAGAACCTTCAGCAACAAATGAACCACTACCTGGAATCCCGCCTGAAACCAGAGTAGCATCCAAATCAATTGAGAGCACTTCACTGACAACCGAGATAACCTGCTTCTCCGTTAATATCCCAACAGTAGAAACATCCTGCTGCACAGTCACATTTTGCAATGTCTCAGGAGTCAGCTTATTCTTCTTTGACATTTCCTCAACCAATGTGATTGCAGAACTCGAGCTCACACCTTCAGTGATAGAAGTAGACGGAATAGGGGGAGGTGGAGCCTGCACTATCTTCAGAACCCAGACTTTCTTCGATTGCTTCTGAGGAAAGACCTACTGACATTCGTGTCCAAACAAATTACACACAGAACACGGCTTGGGCTTCCATTCATACACAAAATTGATCGACTTCTTATCACCTTTCTCACTCGCCAGCTCTAAATGTTCAGGAAAATTCGAGTTCGCCGGAATGAGAACCTGCATTCTAGCGAATTTGAGTCGTTTAAAGTTGAAAGTATCTCTGTCAACTCTCAGAGGCTCTCCCAGGTAAGACGCAATCCTTTCAAACATGGCCTTATCCCATAGCTCAAGAGGAAGATCGTGAACTTGGATCCAGATTGGTACTTCAGAGAATTTGAACTTTGTCAACTGTTGGCCCGGTCTCCATTTCATCAGTATCAAAGGCTTATCTCTCACAAAGCAAGCTGCTCCGTCCAAGACAGACTCCAAATCTTCATTAACAGAGAATCTGACGAGAAAGAAGCCTTTCCCATGATCTAAGACTTCAATGGTACCTTTTAACTTCCAGATCTGACGTAAATAGCACTCCAAAGAGGGAAGGTGTGGTCTGAATCCAACTACATATCCTGCTAGACACAATCTCCTTTTCTCGGCATTTTTCTCTACTTCTGCGCTTGGGTAGATGAGTGTCTTGCCTCTCAGATCTATGTCTACTTTTCCTAGAGATGTATCTCCTTGGATAGCTTTCTTAAAGAGGTCGCTCCAGATACTAGACTGAGCATGAGAAGCTTGTCCTCCACCTGACACATCGCCAGCAGGCCTCACCACTCCAGTCACCACAGTTGTCGCCGTAGCTGATGCCTCACATCCCGCAGTCATCATCCCGATAGTAAAGAGTGTTAGTAATATGAAAAAACACATCATCTATTGATTAGTTAGATGCTTTACGATTATTCTCTAGGTTTCTCCTCCCGTTTACACTCCACTTTTCCCAAAAGACACAGTAGACGGGTAACTCTATGCTCTCCGACCCTCAACCTTTCTTTTGAGATGACTAAGGGTCTATCAATCGACTCATGGTGATCAAGAAAAAGTAGAATACAAAGCTTTCTTAGATTTATATCCAGTAAAAAGAGATAAAAATGATAATAATGCATGGAAATCAATCACAATGTATATTTGGGATACTCCCGAATCCTAAGGAATAAAGTTTTTAGCCTTTCATGGTTTTCATCTATTAATACATGGAAGAGGAGAAGAAAAATGTGGAAACATGAAGAAACTAAGGTAACCCCTGAATCTCTGCCCGTCTGAGAGATCCCCTCTATTTTCCAGATGTAGATTCATCCTCCATAGGTGCCCAGATCTACTCAGTCAAAGCTTTTGGTCCTCCATTCTTCTTTTCTCTATATCCGAATGTTGTGCAATGAAAATGGTTTCCTCCTTTTCCTTGGCCATCATCCTGCATTTCCATCACAACAAAATCTTCAGGTAAGACGAACCAATCCACTTTCACCAGGACATCCTCACATATACCATATGGCATAACAATTGAATTGTCTACTAACTGGATTGTCATGCTACTTTTCCAGGATTCCTTAAATCTGAGCTTCTTGAAGGTAGATAGATGTATCAAATTTATACTTACCCTTGAATCACATAGAACCTCTGCAAATTTTTTATTACCTATGAAGCATGTGATATTAAAGCATCTTGGATCCTATCTTTAGGAGGCAATGTCCCCAAGTTGAAGGCACAAACCTGCTCTTTTAGAACCACAACATTAGACTATGGTATCTTTCTCTTCTTTGTAATTATATCCTTCAAGAACTCCCCATAGGATGATATCTGCTCAATAGCATCTATCAAGGGAATGTTCACAAATAACTCCTAAATATTGTCCAGAAGTTTCTTGAACTCTCGATCCATCTTGGTCGCTTTTAAACTATTTGGAAAGGGCACATGAACTACATGTTCCCTCTAGTGAGGTGGGATATAAGCTTGAGTTTTATTACCCCCAACCTCATCAACCTGCTCCTCTGCCATCTTCTCCTGTGTTGTCGTGTCTGGTTCTTCTGCATCCACTAGTATAGTTAGATTTGTAGCTTCTTCAGTAACTGCCCCCTGTGATGCATCATTCAATAGTTTCTTACTACTACGTAGCAGAACAAACTTCACATGTTGGTTCCCAGAAGGTACATTGGTGTTCGTTGAAAATCCTTGTTGGGTTGGTTGCTTTAATGCTCTCACATCTGCCACTATCTAAGAGATAGGTGTCTCTATGCTGCAAATATGTGCCCCTTGATTTTGAATATCCCTTTGAGTTTGTGCAATCTGCAACTCATTCTAACTCAACAACTTGCCCAACAATTCTTCAATCTTGTCAATTTTCTGCTAATCTGGTTGATATTGTGCTTGGCCATACTGTTGTGGCTTAGGATGTTGCTACTGCACCTGTGATGGATCCTATTGGAAGTTGTTAGGATCCTTCTAAGAAAATTTGGGGTCTTTCCTCTAAAAATAATCATTGTTCCTGTATTGCCCCTGGCGCACATACTTGCACTCTTCTTTTTCTTCCTCAGTAGGAACTCTGTCAGTAGAACATAGCTTCTTAGCAATGAGATCTAACTTCTCATTTAACACATATATCACCTTGGATTCCCCAACACTCTTGATGGTTGCTGATGGCTCTCTTTCTCCTCCCCATGATTGGTTTTTAGACATGTTCTTGAGGATTTATGGCAGTGAGCGGGCTTGTTGTTGAGGAAGAAGCCTCCTATTGAACTATCAAGAGTTGTTCTCTCCCCTTTGTGTAGGCCATTATAGAAAATATTGGCTTGCCCCAGTAGATCAATGACATGATGAGGCACTTTTATTAGCATATTCAGAATCCTTTCCTATGCCTATGAATATGACTCATCTGCTTGCTATTTTAAGTTATGAATATTCTTTACTAGATCATTCGTCATTTGTGGAGGGAAGTAGCACTCAAGGAATGCATCTATCATATGATCCCATTTCTCAATGATCTCATCATCAAGATTGTTGAACCATGATTTTGCACTATCTGCCAGTGAAGATGAAAACAACTTAAGATATATTATAGTTGCTGGAATCCTATCTATCATGACCATGTCATAGTTCTCCATGAAATTGTTGATATGTTTGATTGGATATTTAGAGGGATGACCATGGAACACTTGAGATTTAAATAAGGCAACAAGTCCAAGATCTATTTTGTAGCTGCCCACATTGATGGCTTTCCTTTTGATGGGCCCTTTCTAGGCTATAGCTGATGAAGCCTTTATCCTCTCCCATATTGTCATTTCTTCTTCTCCCTCCATTTCTACTATCTCTTATTCTTCTGGTGTTGTAGGTCTCTCAGGTGGAGGTGTCGGTGGTGGGGTTTGGTTAATCCTTTCCACAGATCTGCCAAACTCCCTTTCTCCTTGTAAGAGATCTTCTTGTCCAAAGCCTAGTGAGGGTAGTTCTTCATATTCTATGGATCTGGTATGCACCATGCACTAGTTTCCCTAAAATAGCAGAAAGTAAATATTAGCGCAAGACATTTATGATGTATCAAAAAAAATCTTATGATTCAACTCAAAGAGATTTACATAAAATAAAAAAAGAAAAATTGACCTAGAGTGGCCGACCACAACACTCGTAGTGCTGGATGTTGTCGCTTCCCCGAAAATGACGCTAAAAACTTGACACGAGTTTACTGTGCGTAGTACACAAGTGATTGCATCAAAGTAATAAGGCCTTGTGAGGCTCGAGTCAAACACAGGGAAGCATTTATCTAGTAGACTACTACTAACTACACTCAAATCAGCTAAGCCAGTTGTAAATGGTTGAATTGAGTTGAAGGAAAGAACGAAAGCAGAAATAAAACAAATTCAAGGTTGAATTAATCAGAAATGGGGTGAATTCCTTAGGATAGTGGTTTCACCATGTATAGTACTAATAATTGATCTCACACACACTAACATCTATTATCTCAATCCCTAGATAAGGAGCATGTATCCAAAATTACCTGCTCCTGCATTATAATTCACTACCTAATCTAATGTCAATCCCACTTATGTAGTTATTGGTTGATTAGTTAGATGATTTATAGTTATTCTTTGGGTTTCTCCTCCTATTTGCACTCCACTTTTCCCAAAGGGCACAATAGATAGCCAAATATATGCTCTTCAACCCTCAACCTCTCTCTTGAGATGACTAAGCATCTATCAATGCACTCATGGTGATCAAGTACAAGTATAACACAAAGACTTCATGGATTTATATCCAGTAAAAATAGATAAAAATGATATTAATGCATGGAAATCAATCACAATGTATATCTGGGATACTCCCGGAACCTAAGGAATAAAGGTTTTTAGCCTCACATGGTTTTCATCGATGAATACATGGAAGGGGAGAAGAAAATGTGGGAAACATGAAGAAATTAAGATAACCCCTGAATCTCCACCGTCTAGGAGTTCCCCTCTATCATGTGTGTGTGTGTCCTGCTATCTTCCGGCTGCGAAATCGTCCTCCAGAGGTGTTTAGATCTCCTCGGTTGATGCTTTCAGTCCACCATTCTTTTTTTCTCTCTCTTCGGTCGTTGTGCAATGAAAATGGCTGCCTCCTTTTCCCCGACCGTCATCCCCCTAAGTCATAGAAGGCCCTTAGGGTGCGATTAATGTCCACTGATGGATTAGAGATAAATCTACAACTGGCCTAATTGGGCAGACTCGGTAGTACCAACTAGGTGAGTCGGTATACCAAGTCACTTAGGTTTGCTCGCGCGATCCCGATCCTGTTAGTACTATCGACTGGACTTGATAGCACCGAGTTTTATGCTTTTTGAGTTGCCTCTCCGACATTAACTTGGTAGCACTGAGTCGGAAACTTGGTAGCACCGATTTTTCTCGATTCATTGTTGTACTCACTGATGCTGAATCGGTAGCACCGACTTTAGTTGTCAATAGCACCGATTCTAGGTAGGTTTCCGATAGGTCTCTGACGTCAAGTGGGTACCACCGACTGCACTGGGTCAGTAGCTCCGAGTCTGTGGCTCTTCCTTGTACCTAAAAACACACAAAATCATCAAAATCTATTGGGCATAAAATATTACATAAAATAGTAAAAATCATATAATTTGATGCATTTAATAGAAACATGTCGTCTATGTCATTTCATGCATAATAAATCAAATAAAAGACTGATGTACACATCAAGTCAAGGAAATATGTGCCTAAAATATCAACTAAAAACACAAGCATCAAGACCAAAGGTTGGACTATGAGAATAGATAAGAGACAAGGCCTTATAAACCTCGTAAGTGCCCCAAATGAGGGTACCATCATCGAGATAGAAAGAAAGCAAGTCAAGGTGACATTCATCCTTCAGATGAAGTATAAGAGGGTGAATAGCAAAATAAAAAAGTTGGGGTCCCAATGGATCACCGTGTTGGGCACCAGTTGTTGATAGAAGAGGATCACTTTGATCTATATATAGGGGAATTGGGGAGCTATAGTAGAACTCTTCCCAACGTGCAATAGACTGGTGGTGGAGACGAACCTATAAAAAAATAGTAGATCTATCAACCATGTTTAAGGCATTGCTGAAGTCAACCAAGGCCATCGTCACAATGGTACAATGTTGTCGGACATGGACCAAGTGAGTGACTACATGTAGAAGGGCCTCATCACCTCTAGAAATACCAACCACATATTGATGATCCTTTAGATAAGGGATGACATTTGACAAGGAGCCCTTCATTACAATCTTAGAGAGAAGACGGTGACAGATTGTACCCATTATGATAGGTTAGATTCCATTGTCTAGCTTAATTAGAGGAGTCAAAGGAGCTCTAGCAACATAGGGTTCTAGTGAGGTAGGACTATGACCAGAAAGCCAAAGATTGATAATTGTGCAAACTGCAATCACAAGCTCATCTTTAACAGTTGTTTCTACCCCACACATAGCATCAATAAGGTGTTGTGCATGGAGGCCGTCTTGTACACAAGAAGCCCCTCTTTGAAAGAATAAGGTGACATCTTCAACCATAGAATGAGAAGCCACAAAGTGGGTGCAAGAGATGCCTTACAAATATATCACCATTGGTTGGGGGAGTTGTGGGTGTTTATCTTCAAGATCCAGATGAGTAGGAACATTGCTAGGGGCATCACTAGATGAGACAATCCGACTGACGACAATAAATTGGGCTTCTTTAATTTTATTCTTGGCCCAACGAACGACAACTTAACTTAATTGATGCAAACAACATGATGTTGGTGGGCTAAAATCTGAGAAAGGATCTGATGAATACCCTCTGGACTTGAATTTGAAGTTTCAAGAGCTTTAAGGATCATAAGTTGTTGAAGGGAGGCATGCTTCAATGAAGAGCGTTCTTGAGCAGACTTAGGGTAGAAGCGGTAGAGTACATAGGCTGGGATTTGCAAATGGTAGGCCCAAATGTCAATGGAACACGGGAAAGTCACTACCTGGTGCAGAGCAGCATGAAGCGTGTCAACATAGGGAAAAGGAGTGGGATACTCTTTAATGTAGGAACACCCATGTGGAAGGACAAATCCAAAAGATCTACATAGAGAATAAGGTGGTCTGTAAGATTAGGTGGAGGCTCAATACGCTGGCAAGCAGTCAAGATGCAAGGAATAGGAGTTGAAAAGCCAAGTTTGAAGGCTGCAAGCAATCCAACTATGAAGTCAATTTGCTCCACACCCAGATGATGAATTAGACACGTAGTGGCATCAGAGCCATCTGAAGCCTAGTGATGACATGTCTTAGACCAAGGAACGATGCCTAGTAGAAATCACACATCCAACACTTTGAAGAATGAAGAGTTGTCACCAAACCTTCCCAAATATCAACATACTCCAACACCTTGCGGATATCATTGACTCGTGCTAGATAAGATAGATGCACCATACAAAGATGATTGGAAAAGTTAGTTGGTGCAAAAGGTTTTCCACGACACATATGGAAACTCTTAAAAGGGTTTCCCATGACAAACTGTTTATTGAAAAGTCTTCATCAACCATTGGCAAGTCATAATCCTCTATATTCTTCCCCATGCTCTTAAGAACTGATTTAATACTAAGTAGCACTCTCTGCTACAATTGATTCTCATCGGTAGTTCTAGTCCTACAAAATATTCTACCATATCATTGAGGTTTGCATCCCAAAAACCTATTACATTTGTTGGTTCACAATACACTAATGTTTAAAAAATAATCTCTATAATGAAATCGGGAATTCAAACTGTGTTTCTTCACTTAAACATTTAGAAATTGTATCATCACTTTCAATTAGACCTAAATGTTCAACTAAAAGTTTGAATGTTGGTTCGATAACACCATTAACAATCCTCAAAGTCTCAAATGAAGTTGAACCCTTTACATGATTTAGTAATATCCTCAAATAATACCTCTCACCTTCAACATGATTTATAGTAACGATATGACCGATAACCTCTTTTTTTTCTTTTCTACCAAAATTTACCAGAGTTATTTCACATATAATACTCAGGGAATTGTTTTCATAGATATTGATGAGATTCTTCATCATTAGAGTTTGTAGAATAATACTCAGTGATCATTATCCTACGAACACCATATCGTTGCATAACATTTGTGTAAGTTATCATCTTCAAAGAATGTGATACTATGCATGTTAGGTAGATGCAGTTTTAAGGACAATACTAATGGTTGGATCTCACTAAGTTTGAACTCAAATATCCTCCACATTGCCTCCAGTGGAGATATTCGTCGAACATTTTGAAATTGATTCACCTCATTGACCTACTGGTCTATAGTATCTGGAGCTATGTTAATCAAAGTGTTATCATGCCCCTTATATATATACTTGAAGAGGTATTTCACTTATTGATGCTCGAACATACCTCTACATTGATATGACACCTATATCTCTATAACAAATATGGATTATATGGTGCCACCCACCTATTATCTAGTGTGGCTTCTCTTACGTCAACAATCACTTAATTGCCTCTTCTCCTATAATTTGGATATGAATCTTATCCCTACATGATATTGGAATAAAAGATCATTGGTTATCGGAAGCGACATTCCTTGTTTACCATGCAAGCATTTTTAGGGTTTAGGACACGACACGGTTCATGCAGCATGTGTTTGGCAACCAATGTGTGTAATATGGGCTATCGTTCAAGATTTGGGATACAACACAAACCACTATAGAAAAATTGCCCATTAGTGGCATTTATTCAAGTGGATTTTATAAAAAAAGCCACTATCTTTCTAATATATAAACATTTTAAATTAAAATGCCTCTAAACCACCTATTATAGAGTTTCTAAAAAGGCCATAATATTAAAGGCATTTTTATTGTTAATTAGCGGCAATCTTAAATTGCCATACCAAATTAGAAAGTAATTGCTAATGCAATATTTACTTTCTGCGTGCTCCATCACTTTCCCTTTACGCTCCAACAGATTGTGAGTATTGTGAGGGAGATTGATCTCTCCTCTCTCTCCATGTCCCTGATTCCTCTCTCACTAGCTAGTCCAACACACACATGGATGAGATAAAGAGTCTTGGCCGATCATTTCCCTAGGTGTTGGTGGACTAGAGGCGACGCGCAGAGTGCCAGTTGTCGGTGGAAGGAGTGCCAAGTTGCCGCGGTTGCCGGCGGCAGAGTGACAAGTAGCCGGACACGGATTGACAAGTTGCCGACACCGGAGTGAGACATTTCCGATGAGTCCCAACCATATGTATCTCTGATCCTATTCCCCCACCATTTTCATACAGAGAGTCATCCGTTTGCCCCATTATTGCCAGCTAAAAGCAGGAGTGCAGTGGATGGAAGAGGAGCACCATCCGCTGGGAGAGGAGCGCCATCGGTTGGGAGAGGAGTGCATCAATTTTTTCCTCCACCACAATCTGCACAAGGTATGTGGGTTGATCTTGGTCTGTTTAGTGATTGTAGTACTGGTGCATTATATAAAAAATTGTTCTGAAACACCATGTAAGCTTTAGTCAATTAGGCTTCTTAAGTATATCTGGATCATCCATGTTCCTTGTTAGTGTTAGCAACCCTCTTTAGAACAACATCTACAAAAGTATTGTTCACTCTCTTAATAAGAACCTTTTGGCAGAAAATAAACCTCTTCAAGGTTGTCCTGGTACATCTCAAGTCATTTGCCATATATATAGAGATGCCAATTATAACATACAATCCATTGAACTACTTTGATTTGTGATATACTACACGTTCAAATATAGAAACAAAGAAAAACTTGCTACTGGTAGGTCCTAACAACAATATATTATCCGTATTTTGTAGATATTACAAATGAATACGTCCATTGAATATCCATGAACATGCAAAGTCTGTTCACGTTGCTTTCTTTCACTTCTTTGGGAACTATGAGGAACAATGATGGATCCTAGGGTGGGAGATCTTAAAATTAACTGGGGAAATGATGAACTAGATGAACTGATTTGAGGCTAGGATTTGTAATAAATTATGTAATGCATGAGTGAAACATATAGAGGTGAATTTAAAAGGAATTTTCTTAACAGTTACCATTGCAAATGTTGCAGAGTTTATCTTTAGTTTTAGTCTAATGACTTTTGAAAATTCCTTTTCCAAAAACTTATTATGGAAGGGAAAGTTTGAAAACTCTAGGTAATTATTCTTGTCAATATCCCCTACACTTTTTATGCAAGGAAGTCGTACATTCTCATACACACCCTTTTTTGCATCAATGGCTAGAGTATCACTCTGACATGCACTTCTTGCCTATATGCTGGTTTCAACTCATATTAAGAAGATTGTAAGATTAGAGGAAAAAAAAGGTTAAAGGAATAGCTCAAAACTGTGTTGTAGATGCATAGTTGTAGTTAAACATAGTAGAACAAAAATAGATGAAATTCCCTGATTAACAAAATTTTAGGGCCAATAAGTAGTCAGAATAGAATACATTTTTGTCCTAGGATAGAGCTAGTTCTTAAGAAAGTAGAGAGTAGTCTGCAAAAACTCCAATGTTGATTGTGCTCTTAGCATTTGTTGAGTTAAGTATGAGGATCGCGAATGACCCTTCAATATGAGTTAAGCACATCATGGCCCTGCATTGAGATTCTAGATAAAAGCATCACGTCAGATTTAAAAGACATTAAATTGACATACTAGGCTATAGACTTGCACTAAGTTTTACTTCTAATGACATCATGAATGGTGGGTATCAATTAAGTCCAATAACCATTCCTCTAAAGTTAATTACATCTCACCCCTAAAATTATAAATGCTAGAACATCATCAAAATCTTTTGAATATGTTCTTATATTGAAAAACTACATGCTCTTTATAAAAGAGAACTATCATACTGCTAATATATTAATATGGACTACTTGGTCGAGACTCAAACATTCATTTGTAACCAAATAGCTTTATAAATGGCCACCTCATGCACATCATGGCCCTACAATGAAAAACTGGTGTCTTTGCATGGACATGGCCATTGGAGGCTTCCTAAATATAATCACGCCTTACCATTGTAGTGCCTCAAACGTGAACATGAGCCTACAAAACAATCATGACCCCCCCCATTAATGAAGCCCCATCATCAAGTATAATTGCAAGCAATAGAGAAATAATAAACACTAAAACATGTATATAAATGCATGCCTACTGCATAAAGTTAGAAAAAATTAACAACATATATCTCAATCTCACATGACACTCTATCTTTACCTCCAATATCTACAACTATGAATCCTCCAGCTCCATACCTTTTACATGTCCTTAGTCGCCACCATGACAAACCATCAGAAGAAGCTCGTGTGATGGTAACTGTAGTGAGCTAAAAAAATTATCATTCAGATATGCAGAGATTATATACCTTTTACATAACAGAGATGTTTCATCAATCATCATTGTTTGATAGATGGGGTACCTCCTCATCTGGTTGTTCCAACACAATGTGAATATGTAGTTCTTTTGTCTCTGTCAAACAATAGAAATAGAAGGAAAAAAACACGTAAAAACTTCACACTTGTAAATCTACATTGAATGATCCTAACTATATGCTTTCCCCAGTTGTAAATCTAAACTTACCTAGTAAATGGTATTTTATCATGCAAGTACCAATAGTTCTTGACACCATACTAGATCTCTGATGCGGTAGTTGGCAATTGTTTCTTAATTATATGTGAAGGTGTTTAATCTGCTTGTGATCCTTTCAAAATTCTTGCCTAAATCCGTTGAAGTGTGTTTAAATTGCACCTTACTTTTCTTGAGTTGGAATAGGATGCAGATGGAAATGCTTCCAGTGTGAACCCATATTCATTTCAATGTATTTGTGTGAACAGAGTGTCGCATCAATATTATTGGTTTGATTACGAGTCTTATTTCAAAACATAATTTGCCAAATAAATGCCACACAGTTCCTTTAATTTTACTAGAAACATGTGATGAAGTTTAATCAACATGTGATATTGTCAAGTATCTGCTAATACTAACAAACCTCATAAAAATTTGTTCCTAAATTCGTTGGAGTGTTTTGAAATTGCATCTTACTTATCTTGAGTTGGAATAGGATGAAAATGGAGATGTTCTCAGAGTAGAACCGTATGCATTTCAATGTATTTGTGTGAACAAAGTTCCACATTAGTATCATTAGTTTGATTATGTGTCTTATTTCAAGACACAATTTGTCAAATAAAAGATAAACCATTCCTTCAATTTCACTGTATCTCTAAAGATTATGCAAAGTTGTATGATGTGCTTTCATTTTATTGAGTTGTACATGTTTGACTAGAGTACCTGTGATGGAGAAAACCTTGTAAAATTGCTCTTGAATTCATTGGTGTGTGCTGAAATTGCATCATACTTATATTGATTTGGAATAGGATGCAGTTGGAGATGCTTCCAGTATAGGACCATCTTTTTTCTTTTAGTCTTAGGGAGACCCCGCTCCCCCTCCTCCTCAAACTGGTGCCAGAGCCTAGATGACCCAAGGAGTTGGTAAATACAGTGTGCTCAGGGAGATTCGAACCCGGGTCCCCCAGGGAGGACAAGCCGGACCGGACCACCTAAGCTACATTTGCCAGGTGTATAGGACCATCTTCATTTCAATGTATTTGTGTGAATAGAGTTCTGCATCAGTATCATGGGTTTGGTGATGGGTATCCAATCACCATTTTCTTAGTGGTCTAACTCTTACTAACATGTTGTTCATCAATGTAGATTTTGATGGCAACTTCTTGGGTTTAGATGTTGAAAACTTGGTTATGATAACTAACTGTAACATCCCAAGATTTGAGGCCTCGGATAAAACACTCTTAAAAGGAATGATTGGACTACCCATATCACCAAGGTGCACCTCCTTTTCAGGGAGCCCATCTCTAAAGAACTTCATAGTTAAGCGTGCTCAGCTTGGAGTAGTACTAGGATGGGTGACCAGTCGGGAAGTTGATCCTGGCTTGCACGTCAGTGTGGACAAAGTGCGTAGTTAAGGCTAGTGGTGGTCTATGGGGCCAGTCGTCATTCCTAAAACCTTACTAGAGCCTTGGGCAGTGGGCCCGGGTGTTACAAATGGTATCAGAGCCATAACCCCTCCAATAGGTGGGGCCCACATGGGCATGTGGCATGCCAGTCTTGAGCCGTGTGGTCCAGGCAAGTTTGAAAGGGCTATCCGTAGAGATGAGATGGAGCCGCCCTTGTGCTGGTAGCCGTGGATGGGAGCTGGATGTCCATGGGCCATTATGGGTCTGCACTGAAATGGTGCTCAACTTGGAGTAGTACTAGGATGGGTGACCAGTCGGGAAGTTGATCCTGGCTTGCGCGTCAGTGTGGACAAAGTGCGTAGTTAAGGCTAGTGGTGGTCTGTGGGGCCAGTCGTCATTCCTGAAACCTTACTAGAGCCTTGGGCAGTGGGCCCGGGCGTTACACTAACAATATGGAATTCCATCAATTTGGGTGGGACTAAATAAGAGGAGTGGTTGGAAATAGATCTTCATTACCAACTGTCACACAAAAATGAATGATTAGTGAAAATTGGACTAATTGCAAAGATATAGGACATGATCTCCTCTCTTATATTTCTTTTCAAACTATCATGTCCACCACAATAAAGTTGGTTATGACGACAAGCAAAAAAAGGTTAACTGATGTTATACTACTTTTTCTAAAAATATATAACATCATTTTATATACTTACAATTGTTAGTGCTTATATTTTTCAGTCTTTGTCCACCCACAACAGTGACTATGAACTGGGCCTCTATGCCAATGTTAATGTTCCTTGATGAAGAACAATTGGACATCATCCTAGATGATCGTTCCTTAAACCAACTAACCATACCTACACATTGGCATTTTCTAAACGGAAGACACTACAGGCCTGGTGAAGAGACCCTAAATTTTGGCAATTATTCACATGTTATCAAGGTTGAGTATGATTTGGCAGGAAATCTTGTATCAAAATCCAGTTGGTGCGATTGGATTAGAAAGATGCTAGTGGGCCATAGTGACAAGCTTTTTCTCCATCCAGTTGGCCATAATACCATCAATGTTTGGATAACCAACATCAACAACGAGACCCCCATTCAACTATGGTGGTATCAGTGCACGATGGAGCTAACCAGCTCAGACGAATCTGATGATGAGATCCCTGTTAGTTCAAATTCATCTAAATACAGTGAGGAGCTCCGTGACACATAATCATCATAAAAAAGACCACGGTAGGTCCAATTAACAAATATAATTGTCATGTCTTATTTTGTGTTTAAACTTTTTGTCTTAAAGTAATCAATCTTCATAGATACTTTCTTTTCTGAACTTCAGGAGAAGATCGCCACAATGAAAAGGCCTCGAAGTTACTGATGCTGGACCATGTTGGTGTAGTATTTAGTTGTCTATCTATCTAGACTTGTCTGTATTAATAGTTATTTTAATTATGCGCATGTTTAGGGGTACACCAACCCCTTTGTTTAGTTACTGTTTAGGGATACACCCCAGTGTGTGGATGTAAAAAGAGATTAATGAATTGAACTGAATGTTGCTTCATGAATGCTTATAACTATTTACATATGATTTCTGGTGAAAGAAGTATGATGATAAAGAAATGAATCTATGTTGAAGTTCGTAAAATTCAAGCACCTGTCCATAATGATGGTAGTAGCAGATTTTCCATCAATAGAAATAGAAGAAATTATAGACCAAAAGTTATTTGGGATGTCCCCAAGAAATAAATGAAGTGTGTGTTCCCATGAATGTTCCAAATTCACAAAACCATCCTATCTAATGACACGTTCAAAACCCAACAACAAAATAAAAATGTGCATATCCTATTGTTCATTATAAATGTTATTTTATCCTTATTATAACTATGCTCTTTTATCCTTATTATAAGTATTTCAAAAATTGCTTGGGTGCCCACCTAGTCAGATAGGCTCACATGAACTTCATTTGTATGATTACACTAGTATTTTCTCATATTGTACAATATTTTTTGATATGAAATACTTCCTCATATATGTTATATGTTTTATTATTTTTATAGAATGGATAAGTCTTGGATAGCAGAGGATGACCAAATGAGTAGTAAATACTTATGTGGAGTATCAAATTTTTTGGATTTCACTTTTGAATATTCATCGTTTGGAGACAAGATTGTATGCCCTTGTAGAAAGTGTGCTAATGTATACTAGGTCACCAGAATGACTGCATTGAGTCATCTATTGTGGCATGGCTTCTTATCAAGCTATATTTCTTGGGATTTTCATGGTGCAGATGCCGATGTTCAAATGGATGCTCTAACTGATCAGGGTGATTGCCTAAATGCTGAAAATTTACAAGATATGTTGCATGATGCTTTTCCAAGTTTCAGTGAAGACAAATATATGGAAGGAGTGGAGCCATCTAGTGATCAACATTTCAATGCTGACAAATTTTATATCTTGTTAAAGGATTTTGAGACAGAATTATATCCAGGGTATAAGAAATATAGCAAACTTGCTCGCATCCTAGAATTCTATCACCTGGTTTGTCTTAATGGCTTGAGTAAGAAAGCATCATCTATGTTTCTTACATTCTTTAAGAAGTTGCTACTAGAAGGAGAAAAGTTACCTAATTCATTTTATGAGCTAAAAAAGACAATTACGGGGTTGGGCTTAGATTATGTGAAGATTCATGTTTGTCCAAATGGTTGCATGTTGTTTTGGAAGGATTGTGGTGATAAAGACGCCTGTGATACATATGGAGCATCAAGATGGAAAATGATTACAATCCCAGATGATGATGATGAGCTTGCAAAAAAACCCAAGAGAATACCTGTCAAAGTGCTCAGACACTTCCCACTTATACCACACCTAATGTGGTTGTTCATGTCATCAAAAACCTCTTCCTTAATGAGGTGACATGCAGAAGAATATGAAAAAGATGACAAGTTAAGACACCCAGTAGATTCACCTGCATGGAAAAAATTTGATGTGATGCATCCAGAATTTGTTGCAGATGCAGAAATATTTGATTGGGACTTGCAACTGACGGATTTAATCCTTTTGGGACAATGAGTACTTCTTACATTACATGGCATGTTGTGATTATTCCATATAATTTACCTCCTTGGTTGTGCATGAAGCAATGATATTTTATGTTGTCCCTACTCATTCCTGGACCAACTTCACTAGAAATTATAGATGTGTACTTGCATCCATTGATTGATGAGTTGAAAGAACTATGGGATATTGGTGTACATACATATGATGCTGGAACCAAGGAATTCTTTCTGATGCGTGCTTCTTTATTATGGACTATTAGTGATTTTCTAGGATATGTACATCTATCTGGTTGGAGTACTAAAGGCTACAAAGCATGTCCTTATTGTAATAAAGATATTGTCTCACATTGGTTGCCATATAGCTGTAAAGTTTGCTATAGAGGACACCGTAGGTTTTTGCCAACTAGCCACAGATTCTGAAAAGAAGCAAAGGCATTTGACAGTGAGCAAGAATTTAGGTGTCCACCTAAACCTCCTTCTGGAGCTCAAATCTTGTCACAATTGGAGGACGAAAGAACTGTAATTGGTAAGAAAAGGCCAAGAGGTAAAGATTCAACACACAATTGGGATAGGAAAAGCATATTTTTTTGAGCTACCATATTGGTAATCTAACATTATAAGGAACAATCTCGATGCCATGCACATTGAGAAGAATATATGTGAGAGTGTTGTTGGAACATTGCTTGGTTTGAAGGATAAAAGCAAGGACAACTTGAATGCAAGGAAGGATTTGGAGGATATGGGAATCAGATTTCTGCTTCCAAAAACTATTGGTAAATATACCATCCTACCTCCAGCTTGCTATACAATGAGAAAAGATGAAAACATATTATTTTACAACCTCCTAAAATCTATTAAAGTTTCATATGGGTATGCGTCTAATATATCTAGATGTGCAGGGCCGAAGGATCAGAAGATGCTACCAATGAAAAGTCACAATTATCATGTGTTGATGCAACAACTTCTACCATTAGCTGTCACTGTGTCTTTCCCCAGTAAGAATGCTAAGTCATGTATTATTAATCTTTGTTGCTATTTTTAAAGGTTGTGCACTAAAGTCATAGATCCAAATGATTTTGCTGCATTGGAAAATGCAATAGTTGTGACACTTTGTGAGATGGAGAAGATATTCCCTCCATGTTTTTTTGACATAATGGTGCATCTATCAGTCCATCTCTCTTATGAAGATAAGATAGCTGGGATTGTTCAGTATCGTTGGATGTATCCAATTGAAAGGTAACTTTTCATACGTCGGGATGACTTTACCTATTGGAATGTAATTTGTCATAATATTTTCCTCAACTTTGTTATCAGGTATCTGATGAACCTAAAAGGATATGTTTGTAATAAAAGATATCCAGAAGGATCAATAGCATAAGGATATATAGCCAAAGAGTGTCTAACTTTTTGTTCAAGATACTCGAAAGGAGTTGAAACAAAATTAAATCGGCCAAATAGAAAAGATATTGACGAAGCAAATTTGGAAAATGAGCCAACACGTGACAGTGATGATTGGTCTATTTTCTCGATAGTAGGTCATGGTATTCATAAAATGTTAACATGTGTCTTGGACGAACATACATTGCAACAAGCCCATAACCATGTACTATTCAATTGTGAAGCAATTGAACCCTACATTAAGTAAGTTAGTGACAATTGTCTTCTATTAATAAAATGCTATAACATATTCCAATGACATATTGCACATATTTTGTATTCAAGAAGCACCATGATATCATTAGGAAAAAACATCCTCAGAAGTCCTTGAGGTTCAGAGAATACATAGTAACTCATTTGATGGATGGTTTAAGGAAGATGTAAGTTTAGTTGTGCTAATTAAATTTGTTATGCTTCATGAATAAAGTCTAACAAACTTTTCTTTGGTTAGATTGAGACACTCCTAAGAACAAAGATGGTGGATGATAAAATCAAGTTTCTTCCTCAAGGTCCACATCAACTGGCCATTAAGTACAAGGGCTATGTTGTCAATGGTCACAAATTTCATACCAAGGCAAAAGATGCAAATTGAACAACACAAAATAGTGGAGTCTTTCTGGTAGCTAAGACTGATTGTTATTCTAAAACTACTAACCATAATCCAATTACTATAGATGTTACCTACTATGGTGTTTTGAAGGATATTATTGTGCTCAATTATTATTAACACTTTAAGGTGGCATTATTTAAGTGTGATTGGGTGGACATCTACTCAAAGAGGGGAATCAAGCATGATGAACATGGGTTGACTCTTGTTAATTTGAGATGACTTCAAACTATAAAAGAACCGTTTGTAGTGGCATCTCAAGTTGGACAAGTATTTTATGTAGAAGATGCCACTACAAAAGGGTGGCATTTTGCTGTAAAGATTGCCCCATGAAATATGTTCAACATGGAAGAACAATCTTGTACTAAGAATGTCGAAGCTTATGTGCCAGGTGAAACTAGAGATGGGCCATCAATGACATCAGAGGATGAAGATACTGATTGTGAGATAGTTAGATTGGATATGGAAGGAATCACTTTTGATAGTTCAACAATTGAAAAAGACCAATCCCAAATTTAGTAGGATGATGATAGTTTTGAATGAGAAGATTACAAAATAGAAACCAATGTTTCTTTTAGTTTGTCAGTATTATTTGACTTATATAAGCCTTTTTTGGCTCGATGTATCTCTTTAATTTCTTGTCTCACATTGTGCTCTAGCTAGGTGTATGCATTTTGCATGTCTGACATTCTTCGTAATAAAATTTATCCTGGTCTCTGTTATTGTTTATAATTATATTTGATTAAATATATGTGTCTTTCATTTTAAATATTAATTATAAAATTTATATTATGTTGTTCAATATTTTTTTAAATGTCTTCATTTATATGTGACTTGATATACTCAAGATGAGAGAACAATACAGTGACCGCTGCCATAATAAGACAACCACAATGAATGATAAAAACAACAACAATGACTCTTGTACAACGACTCATTTACCTAGCATTACTCGACATGGTTGTGGGCAATCTTTGAACCTGTCATCCTCAAATTGCTCCAAAAATATTTTACCTTCCCTTCCAGCTGAAATTCAAAATGATAGAGTAAACAAATTCAATAAAATTGCTGCTAGCTATGTAAAAAATACCCAATCGGCCATGTCTCCCCAAGACTCTAATATGGTTGGAGGTTCGAAATCCTCTCAAACATGCACAACTAAAAAAGAGATGGGAACAAGGTTCCAAAATCAGCACAACAAAGAAAGTGATGATAAAGTTACAAGATCAAGAAATTCACAGCTATCACGTATGCCTAATGTCAATGCTTCCGTGTCTATTCATTCAAGAAGTGTAGAGAATAGAGCTGCCAGTAACCAAAATAGTAATGCATTTCCTGATAACATGGACAAAAATGACATCTCTGATCACCATGTTGAGTCATTGAATGTTACAACAACACCTTCTGATGGGCTAGGTAATCATTTTATTCATATCATTGCATTTATAGTGCTGCATTCAATGATATATAATTTCCATAAATATTTTATCCTTTATGAATGAATGCTTAGGTCAAAAACATCGAGCCCGTGGCTGAACACAATGTTTGAATGTCTGGAAAAGAAAACCGGACGATCTAATTCCTATTGAGAAAAATCAATTTGGACAACCCGTAGGTGAAAACCAATGTCAATTATCAAGTTTTCAGACAACCATTGCAAGAGATCCCAATCTTTGTCCACTAAACTACGAGGACTGGAGATAATTTTCAGTAAATAAAAAAGATTCTATATGGAATTTTGTGAAGATATATTATTAAATTTTATTTTTAAATGGTTAAATGAAGCTTCTAATTGATATCCTTTATGTCGGTAGAGTAAATTCACAATAGATTCAGATCTAAAGGAGTCAACAATGAAGAGACTAGGAAAGAAATGGAAGGACTACAAGTGGGAGTTAAGGAGACTATACTTCCTAGAAGATAGTCCATACGAACAACAACTTGAACAAGTTGTTCCCCGGGTGGACAAGTTTAATTGGAAATTTCTTATAGATTATTGGAGGAGTAATAAAGGAAAGGTAATATTTTTTTCTATTCATTGATACTTAAAGTACCTCACAAATAATTACTATGCATAATACTACAATGTTTTCCACAGAGGAAGTCTATAACTAATAAGACAAGTAGAAAATTTCAAAAGGTTAGCCACACAATAGGAACCAAGTCATTTGTATGTCTAAAATATGATGTAAGTTAGTAATTTTTGTGATCAATTTAGACAATTTGATGACATCCATTTATTTGATATTTACAATAACCTTGTTTGAATGATAAAGATGAAGGAGGAAATAGGAGGAGAAGTGGACCCCTTAATGTTTTTTGAGAAAACTTATCGTAAAAAAGATGGGAGCATAGTTGATGTTGAATCCGCCAAAATTTAGGTACAACACATCCAATCCTATAGTATTATGTTACATATACTAATTGCAAAGAGGTATATATTTGATATAAAATTCATCTCCTATGATTTGATTTATGTAGGAAAAAATTTTCTGAGGTAGGAGAAGAGATGCGAAGAAAACAACCTGATGTTACTTCAGATGAAATTTATAGGCATGTTATGGTTGAAGAGAGACCAGGATATGTTCGTGGTTATGGGCTTGGACCATCACCTTCTGATATCTGGGGCAAGAATCGGAAATCCTGAGAAGCCGAAGAAGCACAAAGGAAGCATTTCCAGGATAAGCTTGAAGAGCAACAGTTGAAATTTGATGCAAAACTTCAAGAACAAAGGATGAATTCAACCATAAGTTAGAGGAGTTACTTGCCTTAACTAGAGTAGGAAACAATCAAGCACAACATGTTGGCACTGGCCAAGTATGAATACATTTTTTACATGGTGTTTAATATGAATTATTTTCCATGCTGACTGTTTTGGTCTTATTTCAAAAATAAAATAATTATGCACACAAACTTTTCAAGGCAAACTCCACTCCAAATAAGACATTCATCATTTAAGAAAGGACAAGTATGTTTGTATTTGTGTAAATTGCTCTTCATTTTACGTTTATATAAATTTGTTATGTAAATTATATTTTGTTTCTAGGATGTGTATTTGTTGAGTTTCATAGATCCAGATGCTAGAATTGCATTCGGTCAAGTATTTGAGGTTGACCCCATGAAAAGTGTGGGAGGTGCAATATTAGGCACATCATTTTTTGGTGTTTTTATAGACGTTGCTTTGTTGGGCAACGATCCTCAAGTGAGACCTTATGATCAATATGAATCTATTGATGATGTTGTTAGCAATGTCATAGCATGGCCAAAAACACATATATTGCCAAGGTGAGCATAAAGTATTGCTTATAATATTACAGAATTGAAAACAAAAGTAGTATCTAAATTTGTTTCCATTTGCTGCAGAACTTGAAGTTTAAACATAACTACATTCTTGGATACTATCCAGAGAGATGACATAT
This sequence comes from Alisma plantago-aquatica, assembly GCA_963693085.1. NCBI lineage: Eukaryota > Viridiplantae > Streptophyta > Magnoliopsida > Alismatales > Alismataceae > Alisma > Alisma plantago-aquatica. Next base: position 759,427,754 of record OY856414.1, read on the forward strand.
ATAGTTGATTTTCTTTAATCCAAATTTTTATTAGTACATGACTATCCAAATAATGTTGTTTCATGTCCATTGTCGTAGACAATGGTGACAAATGACAATCCTATTTTGTTTTGACCTACTTTTAATTTTGTTATGGAGAATCTTAGTATTATGGATAATACATTCACTATGAATGGTTTGTGGTTTTTAGATATGAGCAATGTTTGAGCATCTTGTTTGTGAGATTTACATTAGGGAAAAGTTTCCATTTGTGATGGATCATATATGCATTTGTGGTTTTTTTTAAATAGAGTTACAAGAGGCATGCCTTGAGGGACAGGTACATGGAGTCTTCTTCAATACATTCAGACTGCTAAATGTGAATGACTTTTTTGCTTCCTATTCTACACAACATATCCATGCATACTTGTGATCCTGAATCAGACGGCACTGGTAAATGACTCATTCATGACCATGGTAGATGATTATGCACATACCTTAATCTTTCGGTTTGATTCATTTAGTATTTTGAGACCTCAATTATTTTGATATTGTTACATGATATCTATGTCAAGAAAATCAATTCTCTAATTCTATCTTTATGTTGTTGTTGATTCTGTCTTTTTTCCTGGAAGTTCTCATATTGACTTATCTATTGTTGGCTAGCTACATGTACTAACTACTGTGCATAGTTACTTTCATTTTTGACAGTCCCGCCACCTATGTTATTTCCTTATCTGTCATTAAATACCATATATCAAGTTTGACATGAAGACACCTACAATCTTGATAAGGTGTTTCATCATTGACTGTATATTGAAATATTATATGACATCTCCTGACAATAAAGTTTCTAGGATGTCTGGAATATGCATTTGTATATTGTATAGCTGAATTGATGCATGAAACCAATGTTCGTTATTTCTGTTATTTTCTTTGAAAAAAGAAACATATTATAGTCATCTAGTTCTAATTTGGTAATCCCATGGTCTCTCTAAATCTCGGGACCATATGCTAGGTTTCTAATAATGAAGATCCTTTGTCATTGATATTAATATAATCATACTATCACATATAAAATATTTTGGATTTCAGTATGCTTTTGACAAATGTACATTATCAAATCAAAAGCCATGAATAAATGATTTTCATAAAAAAATAGTAAATATCGGGTCACATATAGTTGACTGAAATACAATAGCTGGATCATCATTGAGAGATTGGGTTACATTTTTCAAATTAGCAACAACATCTTGATCATGGCCAAATTTATTACCTTCCCTTTTGACATGCTAGAACAGAATATTGAAGAATAGTGAATTCAAGACATCGATCTCCTTATCCATGGCAAGGATTCTTCCTCTACACTGACTATTGATTTTGGTTATCACACTTGGTGAATAAGACTTGCGATAGAGCTTGTGTATCTATTTCCCATGATCGGTTTGGCCCATCCTATTGAGGTAGATACTATTTCCATTATAGCTACATCTCCTAAATTGCTTGAGGAGGTTAGTAGGCTTCCCTATAGCTATCTTTATATTTAAGTCATGTTCAAACATGATAAGCATGTTCTTCTCTATGGATGAGGTCTTGTATGTGTTATAAGTGAGGTTTGTATTTCCATCCGGACACCTACACTTGTTTCAGAGGCTATATATGTTGTGTGAACGGTTTTCTGACTATTATCACCATGATACCCTATTTGATGTATTCAAGGAGAAAACATGGTGATTCATCCAGGAGGGGTGATGTTATGGGTTCTAAGTTGGATATAATAGGAATAGCTCCTAGAAGATCTCTGGAAAATAAACACTACTACAGAAACAACATTCAGTGTCTCTTTTCTGGGCGTCGATTATTTAAAAAAACCGACACCTATAATATTCAACGTCAGATATTTAGGAACGCCGACATCTATATTCGAAGACCAGCCAGACACGGGTACCGCTTTGTATTCAGCATCGGCTGGGTAAAACAAATTGATGCCTAAAATCACCTGTGAAATCCAATTTTTGAACGAAATTTTTTTGCCCCAAAGTATCACATACATCGTCGGTTTGTTAACTACTAACCGACGCCGATATAAGATGGAAATTTGCGTGAAAAGTTCCAATTTTGGTGTCGATTATCCTTTGATAACCGACGCTGATAATGGTTCCCGCCAAATGATTTAGGGAAAAGATTGTCTAATTGGACGTTAGTTTTTTAATATCAATCGACGCTTAAAGGTAAAAGGCATCATTTTTTCAGATAACCGACGTTGTTGACAAACATAATAGACCTGTATCACCCGACTCTTCCCCTTCCTTCCTGTTTCATCGTGATAGTTTGTTGTGATCGCCGCTCGCCTAAAATCGCCTGATGACCCCCGATGATGCTCGCCGCCGCTGCTGCTGGTGTGGCTCTACTTGTCGCCGCCGCTTCTACTGGTGCGACTCTTCTCGCCGCTGCATCCTCTTTCTCCTGCTGCCGCCTCCGCTTGCCGCCATTGCTGCTCGCCGGTCTGCTCTGCTCTTCTCCTAGTGCCACTGCTGCTCGCCGCTCTGGTCTTCGCCTACTCGCCGTCGCTATTGCTGCCGGTCACCGCCGCTCTTCTCCACACTAGCTCCAGATAGCCCTGGCCTCTTTACTTCCTTCTTCGTAGCTCCTTACCAACAACAAGCACGACTGTGGTTGTGTTGGCCTACCACGGCCGTGGTAGGCCAACACAGCCATGACCGTGCTTGCTGTTGGTAAGGATATGAAAAAATCTTTATGTAATGCATTATGTAAATCCTAGGATACGAACAAATCTTTTGCTTGCATATATTTGTGTTTCTAATCCTAATGTTTGACCTAATTCAGTAAACTTTGATGCATGTTGAAATAAGATTTAAACTTGTCCATTCTAGCATCCTAATTTGATTTGATTAAACCCTAACATTGATGAAACCCTAACATCAATTGTGATGAAACCCTAATAGAACATGTCTTTAGCGTCGGTTGTTTATGCCCTTTTGTATATAATGCGTTTATTGGCCTAGAAACTCGTCCAAGATTTACTCATTAGGAGTAAATCTTGGATAGTCCCTAGTTTGGGACTGTTCTTGAACACCTAATCTCACTTAGGATGTAAGTGTATAATGTGTATTGAGTTTTCAAGAAAATTTCAGTAGCAGTTCCCTATTTGTTCTCTAAGTACATATGTACTTAGAGAACAAGGGGGAAATGCTGCCGAAATTTTCTTGAAAACCCAATACACATTATACACTTACTAGTGAGATTAGGTGTTCAAGGATGGGATAGGTGGTACACATTTATTATATATCAGAATGACATCACATGTGTTTATGCCCTGAATTTCACTACTACAGAACATGTCTTTGGCGTCGGTTGTTTATGCCCTTTTGTATATAATGTGTTTGTTGGCCTAGAAACCCGTCCAAGATTTACTCATTAGGAGTAAATCTTGGATAGTCCCCGGTTTGGGACTATTCTTGAACACCTAATCTCACTTAGGATGTAAGTGTATAATGTGTATTGGGTTTTCGATAAAATTTTGGCAGCATTTCCCCGTTTGTTCTCTAAGTACATATGTACTTAGAGAACAACGGGGAAATGCTGCCGAAATCTTCTCGAAAACCCAATACACATTATACACTTACTAGTGAGATTAGGTGTTCAAGGATGGGATAGGTGGTACACATGTATTATATATCAGAATGACATTTATTATATATCAGAATGACATTTGTTATATATCAGAATGACATCACATTTATTATATATCAGAATGACATCACATTTATTATAATTGATAAAAGATCACAATTTTAGAGGCATGCATGTTTATATTTTTTTATTGAAGCTAAATGTTTGCTTTTTTAATATCAATATCATTTTTAGATTTGATGTTTCATTATCTTCTAGTTAATACAAATGCTAAATGTTTTCCTTTTTAATGACATTTTCAGATGGCTGACCATGATGAGCATGATGTCCATGATGAGCATGAAGTCCATGATGAGCATGTTGTCCATGATGAGCATGCTGTCCATGATGAGCATGTCGAGGATACCAATGTAAGTTCTAAAAACATATCCTATATTTCTATAAAATTCATTATCTTCTAGTTATGTCATATATCCCATATTTCTATATTGGCCTAATTCAGTGTGTTTATTTTTGTCAAATTTTAGGTTGATGATGCACATGCACCCACTGAAGCACTGGAGGAACTTGATGCGCATCACCAAACACTTAACAAGAAAAGGGGCATCACTCTATTGAAGAAGTTAATAGCACTAAGTGGCAGTGGATCCAAATTGGTTGTGGAGTTTGATAATGGAGGAAATGCAATTGGAGTGAACCACAATAATTTTGTAAACTATCTTGGGGTTGTGACTCGAAGCCATTGTGGTGTTAAGTATGATAATTGGCATAAAGTTCCTCAGGTGAAGAAATACTTGATATGGAAGGATTTTTGCATGAGTTATTATTATTTTCAATTCTATTTTGTAGATTACAAATTCTATTATTTGCAACTCTATTTTTGGATACTAGTTAATAATAATTCTATTTTATAGAATCTGTTTGCATTGGATGAGAAGCTACATCGTAAAAGCGTGACGCAATGTGCTGGAAAGATGCTAAGGAACTATAGGACAAATCTCAATAGAGAATACATAAATGATGGTGATAAGAAGAAGAAGTCAACCCTTGAACAGTGGAACTTCTTGGACAAAGAAGATTGGGACACATTTGTTGCTTCAAGAAAATATGAAGAATTCAAGGTATTAGGCGTCACTCCCAATTTAATTAATATACATTGTATTCACCTATTCAAGATTAAAATTTAGTGCTACTAACCAAATAATTAATGTGCATACTAACTAGGCTCTCAGTGAGGCACAAAAAGCAAGGCATGCACTGAATGTGCATGACCACACTATGGGTCCAAAGAGCTATGCAAGCGTTCGCCAAAGACTACAGACGGAGTCTGCTGCTACTCAGGAGTCCTCTACTACATGTGCCACACCCATGCCTCGCCATGATGTCTGGATAGCTGGGAGGCAAAATAAGAAGGGTGAAATAAAGAAGCCCGTAACTGCTGAGGCGGCTGCGAAAATGGTAAAATACAACTCTTAGAGCAATCATTTGAATATTGATTATTTGTGGTGTTAATTTACCAATTTATGTTGATGGTGATAAGCGAGAGCTGCACGAGCAGAGGAAACAAGGAACTTTCATCCCTCAGGGCACAAGGGATGAATTGACAGTTTCTCTAGGTAACCCATAGCATCCTGGACGTGTTAGGGGTGCATGCGATGGTGTGGGCATCAAAGCATTCTTTGGGTCATCTCAGTGCAAACCCAGAGCGAGACTTTTACAAGAAGAGGTAACCTATTCTTTTTTTAGAATGTTATGGCAAAAGGGAATTCAATAATAAGAAGCTAATGTTTCTTTTATCCATGTATAGGAGAATAAGAGAGTCAAGGATATAGTTGCTAAGAAGGTCAATGATATAGTTGCTGAGAAAGTCAAGGAAGAAATAGTGCGGTGGTAGGCATCTCAGGCTTCCAATCAGCCTATGGCGACCCACTCTTCTCCTGATGCATAGACTGAGAGTAATCATGTAGACCCACCACCTAACACGTCTGCTGTAAGTATTGTTTATGACATTGTAGCTAGTCTTTTCAAGATGATATGTACATATGTATAATATTCTTTACGTAAATTTGTAGGTGTTGAAGCCATGTCGCTTAAGAATACAAGACTATGTTGTTGCAGAGGTGCAGGCTTACCCGTCCCTTCCTGGGGCAATGTTTCACGGGACTCCAATGCCACAGGGCTACGTTCGTGTGAGACCGATACGTGTATTACCCGATTGGAGGGATGCTACATTGCCCTATGCCCACCCAGATATTGATACACTTGCTGAGGCAGAAGGCGGGGTGATATTGTGGTCCAAAGCAGATGTCGTCTACACTACTGAAATTGTAAGATAAATTTACATTACTTTAGATTGTTAATGTGTATATATGAGGTCAATTCATCTGAAATTATATATACAGGTTAAAAAGAAGACACCTGGAGCACCTAGGCCTCCACCTCCACTTCCTGCATAACCAACTCAGGTTCCAACTGACCTAAAATACCCGTTAGGTCTTGCTTGTAGGGGAATGACATGTTGGCTACGAGAACATAATATACATTTCCCTATAATGGTTTCTCTAGAAGCGAATTATGCAGGTCAATCATGCGAAAGCTCTTTATTTATACAAGATATTATTGAGCTATTTATATATGATTGGCTGAATACATCAATGATAGAGACATGGATAAGGTGAGATCTTGTTTATACATCCATATACCTTGTGTAAGATCTGGTGATCTGGTTTCTTATATATTAATGCATACATAATACATGTTTTGCAGCTACTTAGTCGAAAATCAATGCAAACAATTTGCATTTGATCATGTGGGATTTTTTATTCCATCATTGATTAGTATGGTAGCTAAAGACCCTGATAGTGTTCAACAATATTGTATAGATGCTTTTACAATTTTCAGTCAGCAAAATAAGACGATAATAATAGCTCCATTCAATGTCAAGTAAGTTAACTTTACTTAAATTTGGACTTAAGAAAATTACATTTTTATTGTGGATTTTGAGTTATTAATTTTTAACTTTTTTACTTGTAGCGGTAGGCATTGGGAGTTACTAGTTATTCTCCCCGGGATGTTCACTGTTTATTATCTAGATCCTACAGGGAGTACATTGAATACTAAAATTGGACACATAATGAGATTGCCATTATTCTGGAGAGAAATATTTCATTTTTATATCCGTTAACATATGTTATTACATTACTATTTAATTATGCAATTTACTGTGTTACATTAACATGTAGGGGTTTAGATGCATTAAAAAATGTTGGAGGAAAGGTCCCAAGAAAAAAGAACCAGTCAATAATTTGGGAGAACGTAAAAGTAAGTTCCCGACTCCAATGTATATATTATTTATGTGAAATGTGATTAGTTGTATTTTTTAATATTTTGTATGTTTCAATTTATAGTGCACTACACAAGACAACGGCTGGGCATGCACATACTATGTGATGTGATTTATGCAGATGATTATCCAATATGCCGCATTGGACATCGGTACCATACATGAGGTATTATATATAGTCTCATTAGTTAGTATGAAATATATCAATCTTATTTTTATATTATTACTTATATATACATCATTTTGTTTGCAGGTGTTTAAAACTGACCACACTATAGGTAAACGCTTAAAAGATGTACATGCTCCATATACGATGGAAGTATTAAATGAAGTAAGAGAAGAATGGGCAAGAGCCATACCAATAGTGGCGATTGTAAGATATAATTGGGATGCTGATAGCGATGTTGAATGATATTTTGTAAATGAATATTTATGAATGTTTATACATGTCTGAATGTTTCTACATTATTTGAATGTTTCTACATGTGTGAATGTGAGAATTGAATTGATGTCTGAATGTATCTACTTGTGTGAAAAGTATATTTGTTGATTTTGCAGGTTTGTGGCCTGTTTGTAGGCTGATATCAATGGATGTCATAAACCTACAGTTCAAAAAACTGAACTGTAGGTTCTCATCCTGCTGACCAACCACAGTAGGCCTACAAACTGATAAGAAAAAAAACATAGGTGTCGGTTATTTATAGAACACCGTCATCAATGTCTTACAGCGTCGGTTATTGGATAAAACTGCCGCCTAATATGACAAACAACCCGACCGTGCAGGAAAGCACGACCGTGGCAGAAAAAGCGTTGGTTATGAGTACAAAACCGACGCCTATAGTATAAATATGGCCGTGCAGGGAAGCACGGCCGTGGCGTCTGGGAATATGGCGTCGGGTTTTTAGTTGCAAACCGACACAGGAAGTGTCCTAGATGGCGCCCTTTTTGTGGCGCGAACCCTTTTGGCGTCGGTTATAAAACCGACGCCGAAGAGTTCGACCTTTAGTGGTGCCCACATAGGCGTCGCTTGAGAATCATCGCTAAAAGGGGTTAAAGAACCGACGCCAAAGACATGTTCTGTAGTAGTGAAATTAGTAGAAGCATTGTTGATCTGGATGCATTAAGAGCCATGGTTTGACTTCTTCATGTTCAGATATATCCTAGCTATTTCTTGTTATGATATACATAATGGGCTATCATATTATCCACGAGGTTTAATGGTATGTTGTAACTTATGTACAAGGGTCAATTGCATAAACTTCTCTTATATCTATGTGCCTATCGGTCTTCTCTGTTCTAGATATATATTTCATATTCCTTAGTGCCACCTCTATTATCTATCTCGATTTTGTCTCTCACATGTGCATATTGAATATTTCCTTGCACCAGCTTCATAAAAAATCTCCATTTGCTCTCTCACATGTGCCAAGATATGTATGTCTCACTGTATGAATAGGAATCCTTCTAAACAAAGACAACTGGAATGTCATCCTTCATAGCATGTAGAGAAGTCAAACTTTGTATCGTAAATTTTATTTCATGAGAAAGTATATTCCTGATAACTAGAAATCATGATTTTAGTTCCTGAAAACCGTATTGATATCCTAAAAACTAATATACATGTGTGTAGGCATTGATTTGAAAATGGTATGTTACATCATTCTATGAATATGTTGATAGTATGTGATTAGTCTCAGATTTGAGTTTAATATGTCTTAGATATCCAAATCACTTGTTATTCTGGTGAAAAAACTCTTGCTTCTTGAGTGTTTTTTGTTGCAGATCCAATTGATATTAATCTCCTAAGAACCAACTAGAATATACATATTGGATTTTGACATAAATGTTTAATTTGATTGTAAATTTGTATTTTATGTGCTTCAAGCTAAATATGCGTTTGCTGATGATCTGACAGATGCTGCTCCTGCCACAACATTTGCTCACTTGGATGCTGCCACAACTCTGTTCTCACGTCAGGTCTGTGTGTAACTTTAAATGTACATTAATTATATTTTTATTTGACCCTTGTTCTCTCTCCTTGTTAGATATCTGAGCTTGATATCCGATCTTGGTATTTACCCTGTTGTTGATCCTCTTGATTCAACAATGAAGGAATCATTACATCAATAGAGGTTGAATCATTTGAAGTGTTAACATGGGTAAGTTTTCAAGTTTTTAGCTAACTGTTCCCTATTGGTTCAACAAGGTCAAATAACTCTCATGATTCTTTATTGTCTGATTCTTTGTGTTTGATATTTTAGATTGCTGAGAAATTTAGAGGGGACAGTACTGCTGCACCTCCAGCTCATTCAGTAGGAGTTGCTAATGCTTTTTTGCCTCCCATGCCACCTATTATGAAGGTGTGTACATATTGAAATTCTATTGCTTGAAATGGCTTTAGAATCCTATTGCTCCTAATCTTCTTGGTCCAACTTGACTACCTGATGTATGCATGTTAGTTTGAAGCTAGAATTGGTTAATTTCTTAAGATTTATCTCAGTTAATAGATCTTTTATAGACTCCCTAAAGTTGCATATCGTAGTCTTAGTATGATATTATAGTCTCTTGGCTATATCCTGATAACGTTCGTGCTTCGCTTGTCATATTATATCTAGAGTTTGTTTAAGAAATTCTAGATATTCTTACTAATATTGTATCTCTTGATTGTATAAATCAATAGATAATTCAAAATTTTGACACATGTGTCTATATGGTCATCCGATGAAAACTTCAAACTCAAGCTTCCCTCACCACCATCTTATGCTACACTCTGTAGTGACTACTATAATCAATTCATCACTATTGTGTGACTATTATAATAATCTGTAAGACTATTACCTTACATGTTATGCAGTGCTATTAGGTGGATAAATGTACACGTACACCGTTATCTTACCTAAATCATATTTATATATAAATACCTAGTCCCTTTAAGGTGCTTGGTACATGATGAATGGTGCATGAGGGCAATATGCACAACTGGTAGAAATTATATAAATCTAATCAATGGTATGTGCAATGTTGATTGGCAAGTGCATAAGCTTGAAGTAATGTTATTGAAAGAAACAAAGAAATGAATTTGTGAAGAGTTCATAAGGATAACTCAACAATCAATAAATCCATATTGTTCCAGTTTAGTTGGGGTTTTATCTTATTCGTGATCTACATCTGACTAACAGTTGAATAACGCAATAGATCATATAGTATTCAATTTAGTTGTAAAAAAACACTTTCTATAAATAGAAATTGAAATTTATCTTTAGTTCAATTTCATCCTGAACTCATTGAACCTAAACATTGAATGTAGAATCAAGTTGTATCCTTTAAAGAACCTACACAAATAGCAATATTTTCCTCTTATAGTCTTATCTGTGTGATCTATAGGCTAAGCTAATACAAAATTAGATCATCCTACTTGGTTGAAGTATGATTCTTTGGTTTGAGTTGGATCACCAATGTTGTTGAACTTCAACTAGTATTCCTATCCTACTTCAAAATCATGTTTTGGGGGGATCACTAGCGGCATGAATATACTATTCTAGTAAACAATTCAAGTATTGGAATATGCTTGCATATTGCTACTTTGTTTTAAAGAACCATATTTCATCATTGTCGTTCAACAGTAGCACCATTTATATCTTTTTCACTTTTTGCTTTGACAAGATATTACTTTTTGATCATATTCAATCCATTTTTGTCACATTTTCCACTTTGTCCCCAAAATACGACCTTTTCAAAGTGGTCGAATGAATCTGTATATGTGACTATGATTACTATCATTTGTGTTGTGTATAAAAGTATTATAAACTCTTCTTAATTCTACTTTTTGTTGCATTGTAAACGATTATGTTACATACACAAAAGACTTTCTTGCATGTCTGCTTTTTTTTTTCTTGTGGAAAATAACAATATGCTAATTTTATACAATTATCTTGTAGGTGTGTGATGACATTGTTTTCCTACATGGATCCATCATATCACATCTATGGACACATCAAAAGGCCTAGTTATTCCATTACATCTACTGATCATATAATAGATAGAAATGGGGAACTTTATTTTGATAACAGTGAAAGGAGTGTATATTCCCATTTGTCTAGAGCTCCCAATGTAGTATGTCTTCTCCGTTTCAAGCAGAAAGCCATGGCATCTTGGCTAGATTTCAATATATCCATGCAACACTCATGGTGGAATCTTGTTACAATCTTTACAAGATGAAAATAGAGGTACTTTGTTGTCCAAGTTTCTAAACACATTCTTAACCATGCTGAATGCAAGAACCACTAAATTCAACAAGGGGCTTGGCGACCAACTTGTTGTTTGCACTGATCAACTACTACTGTGCCAGTGTGTTTGCCACCACGATAATGAAGAATTCTAAATGATACATATTTATTTCAAGCTAGTTGTGGAGTGGTCAAAGATCCAACATTTCTATCTCTCTCTCTCTCTCTCTTCAATATAGACACAATAAAAAGTTGGACAATAACCCAACTTAGTAGAAGTAGTTGATCTCAACCAACCTCTTGGCCTGCAATTGGCTGAAACAACATTATATTTAATGGTTGGAGCTCTAGAGGGATCTCAAACTGGCATTCTTCCTGGTAATTAGAGTCGATCAGGTCCTGGAAATCATCCCTTGTCCCATTATTTAGCCAAAATGTCAAGAACTCAGTTAAATGAAGTATTATTAGAGATGAAGGTAATTATTTAACCTCACATTTCTTAGTGACATGTTAGTTATGAATTGGATCAAAAAAATGGAAATAGTAATTGGTTGATCATGTAGAGTCTAACTAAAGAAAATAATGCACTAGCATGACAACTAATCTTATCCTCAGTTGGTGAACACTCTCTTTTAGGTTTAAATTTGATTTATTGTAATGCATTAACAATATATCTTATAATGTTTCTTAGGATGGACTGAAACACATTGCGATTAACTTTACAGACAGAGCTAATGCTGGGTTTAGTTCCTCCATAGATGGTTTGTCCTCTTTAACTAATGCTGGGACTCGTCTCTCTCCTAATGGAAACATTCTTGTTGCGTATTCTACTCAAGCCTAGGGCTTGGCTACTAGTTTACCATCTTCTGCTCAAGTTGTCACTGTGCAAGAGATGCAACAACCTAAAAACCAAATATCTCAAGTATCCTCAGTTACAAGTGCACGTTGTATTTTAGTATCATTATTAGCCAGTATCCATAGATTTTGATACTATCTTAGCTTAAGAATGTTTACCCCGGACCTTGTTTAGAGAAGGACTGAGTTGAGAACCTTTTGTATAGTTTTCTATCTTTTTGTAGGAACAAACAATCTAACATTAGTTACACCCTAATGGTCTCATGATGTAATTTCTCCATTGTAACGTTATTTATATTTTTGTAGCTACCCTCTTTATCTCATCTATAGAGTTGTATATCTTTATTCCTACATGCCGTGTATAATATGTCATATGTTGAGTACTAGTTACTTCTACAGATCATTTCAAGATTACATTTTGAATGCTACCCTAGAATCTTTGTCAACTATGGATTCTAATAGAATGCCACCAAAGATGGTTAAGACTGCTGTGGATGTTATTACCAAGATGAATCTAGATGAGCTGTAGAAAATGATTCAACTGTCTTCATCTTTGAATGCCAAAACTCCAAGATTCTCAGAAGCTGTGGCAGACAATCAAGTCAACAAATCAAGTCAAGAAGCGCCATCTGAGAAGGTGCTTGCTAAATGGGCTACTGAAGCTATTTGCAAAATGGGCTCTGAAGTCAACATGCTTAAAAGTAGATAGTCATATTAGGGAAGAGACAGATCCAATGATGTGATGACCCATGATTTTAGGATTTTGAGACTCGTTATAGTATTTGAAGTCTATGAATATTTGTTTTAATTAATTGAAGCTGAGTTGACTTTTATCTAACCATGGATTCTTTGACCCTCAAGTATGACTATAATGCCATGAGAGGATCAATAATATCTGTGAAAGGCCATTCATGTATATGGGGATGATTGATAGTAGTTATAAGTCTATATTGAGGACATATGGATTTAAGTATCCAATGAAGTATACATGGATTCATCGGATTGAATATTGCTATTTGATACTACTAACGTTTGGAACAAGGAAGCAAATTGATTAAATGATGCTTAATGAACCTAGGTCATTATAATATCTGAAGCATGTTGAGATTTAGGGCATGTGGGATGCGACTAATGTTTTTCCTTGTTGCTTGGATGTTCCAATTCAACCCACGTTATACTTCAGATTTAACCATAGGATACATGGAGCCTTAAGCAGTAGATTATCAATTAAATCGTTAATTACTCAGCTACCACCTTAGCTACCACCTCCATTTATCATGGAGAGACTCGCATACTTGGGGACCAAGTCCCTGGCGCGCCCCCTGAAGTACATGGATAATTGATCAAGAATTTTGAATGAGCCATAACCTGCTCCATGCGCGGATCCATCTAACGACCTGACTTGCAAGATATGGGTGTGGTAAGGCAATTCATCATGGAATCCTCTTCACCCTCCATCTCCATTTCCTCTCACTAAATCTGCATGGGTGCTATGTGCCTCGACCAACCGAGCAACCCACAAGTACCTTGTGCCATCAGACATATCATTTAGCTTACTACAGATCTCGCCAAGGCCCATGACCACAGGAAGATAGACCTACAACTCAGCTAGCGCAGACCCTACCATGGTGTGGAGCAACCCCCCACCATCATCTCCGATCACCACCTCCTTGACCACGATAGAGAAGACAGTGACATCGCTCTGGGCGGAGGTCGGGGTCGTCGAGGCGGACGACAGAGAGGATATACCAGCCACCTACCACCCACAAGTAACTCGCAGATCTTGGAGCTCAGTGCAACGAGCCAAGGTGTTGGTGGTTCACCTGAATCTCAAGCTACAAAGCCTGTCATGGTACAACTAGGGTCCGAGATACATAGGGAAGATGGAGCCATCGTCCCCACTTTCCTTCCCCGCGGCGACGCCTTGCCGGTGAGAGCACAGCTTCACTACTGCTCGCCTCCTTGAGCTAGATCCACGGAAGGCAACATCCTTGTACTGCAGACCAGAAGCAGATCACGTAGGAGGATCCATGTGTTGTTAGTTTTCTGCTATGTCGGAGGTGATGGTGGTACTAGCTCACCAGATTTCACTCCCCGAGCCAGGCCACGACAGCGGTGACAGCAAGGACGAGAAGGATTTGAGATCATGTAAAGAATCAATCTTTGCCTCCGGTGATCCAGTCTTGTGGTAGCGACTTCATGCCCAAGGATGGAGTCCCACATCAAAGGCTGATCTAGGGATTCTGTGTGTGGTGGAACCTGTGTCTTGTTCTCTGTAAGAGGCCCCAGAGGCGGCGAGTTCGAGTCGAGCGTCGCTGCGAAGGAAGCGGGCTGCTTCTCACGATGCCAAAGACGGAGGACTGTCTCCTGATAATTAGACCGGGTCCAGAGGAAGTGAACCGTGGTCAATCGTCCGGATCAGTAGAGAGCCCCGCTACTGAGTGGCCACATGGCATTTTCTGATTGGCAGCATGAGGTAAAACTCTCAAAAATATCTAAATCTTTGATAAATCATAGTAAATACATCGGACATCAGAAAAATACAAATAAGGTACCAAAATTCTTAGAAACATGTGTAGAACAATATGAAATCATAATATCAGGATTTTGATGCACTAATATTCGTGATATCTTGTTAGTTGTAAAATGCTTAGTTCATGAGTAATAAATATCAAATGATGATATTAAATTATGGAAAAAGTTAGTAAGTCTATAATCATGTTTATAATGCATATGATGTCAAATATGATCATGTTGATGTATGAAACCATATAATTTTATTAATATGGCTAATTAGGGATAATAACACTAAAGATAATGTATTAAATGCATACATTCTCAATAAATGATGAGATTTACAAAAAACCCTCATATCTGTAATTGGAATATAATATATAAATCTGAGATCAGTTATATGCATAGAATTCATGTTATATGAAGATGACCCTTAATACATGGGTTGTAACCCTAAATTGAATAATGTATATAAACTAGGGTTAATATGTGCACAAAAAAGATATGGAACCTAATGTTCAGATAATGAACTATAATCTAGAACATGACATCAGTAACATAAATATAAGGCAAGAATACAAATAATCATGAGGATATCACAATGAGATAGACAAACCCTAAAATGGATATAAATAGGGTTAATGATGATGAGAACTTGATGATAGTATATGATCTTGTCTTGATCAGGTGATGAACAGATTATCTAGATGATCATGGATATGTGTGGAATATATGAAATCAGGTACGTGGATATAATTATATGACTAGATTTGCTGGATGTTAAATATATGTACTTGCTTGCTTGTATTGGAAATACATTGTTGGATGTAGATCTATATGTATTGTTGTTTCCGCCTTGAACAATAAGAACACTAAAGAAAGAAAATGGAATGTAGTTACTGATGGTTCATTAATCTCCCTATTAGAGAGGGAAAGTATTAATGTTGACTAGCACCTCCCTAATGGTACAAGGTATGCGGGGAGATCCCTAATGGTACAAGGTACGCAGGGATAGGGCCCAATAATATATGTTTGTTCTAAGTCCACCATAGTAATACATACCCATTGAAATATGATTAATAACTTGGGTTTACCTGATTTTCTGCCATTAAATAATGTTTCTTTCTCTCTTTCTTTTTTTTCAAGTATTTTCAATATGCCAGCATAGTAGAGCTCTTTAATTCCATGTACCAACTTTTGTTGATGTTTTTGTTTGTCGTATTTTATAGGTTCACAGCTAGCATGGGATAAAATAATAGGATGTGAGCAAGTTGTATAGGTTGTACCTATTGTCTAAGATCCTGTTAACATACATGTACATAGACTGGTAAAAATTCTCTATGCAATGTGTAAATGTAAGTTGTAATAATTCATTTGTTTAATACTTTACATGTTGAATGATGAGAATGTCATGGTGTATGTTATGGTTTTATGTTCATTTATGCGTATTATGCTTCTGCATAGCTCTCTGATATAATTGCTAACGTTTTCGGATTTTGCCTTCTCATCTCCATGGGGTTTTGAGAAGGTGAAAATTCAGGGACGTTACAGTTGGTATTAGAGCACGAACATTAGCTACACCTGATAATTTCTCATCATGAAACATAAAAATTAAATTTCACCTTTCACTTTAAATACTAGAAACTTAGTGAGTTGTTGAACAAGGATTAGGTTCGACTTAGCCTCTAGGTTAGAACCTAGATGTTCAAGAACTAGGTTTAGACAAGTGTGTGAGACCCTTTTCATATAGAGCTCATATGTATTGGGTAGATACACTAGTCTAGACTGTGTTCTCATTGTTTCAGTAGGTTATAGGGCACTAGACTATCTATTGTGTGTGGGGCACTCAGTTTTGCTGATTTGGTTTTGTTTTCCAATCGGCTCGAGCCTCGAGTGTTTTCTCTGATGTCTTCTTTCTCGGAGAAAAACTATATAATATTTTATTATATATATGTAAATATAAAAATGTGTCCCTCACACTGTAGAGTAATTAGTGTTCATGCAACCTAAGTGAAAGGGGGTGACATCAGTCTAGAAGAGAGAGTATATCTAGAATAGATGTCTAGAGCCTTATCAAGATATGTGATACATAGAGTAGAAGATAGAATGATAGATTATATAAGCAAGGACGATCTTATCTAAGTTCTACCTCTAGTGAAATAAGTTGTTTTATATGGATCTAAGTTTTATATGATTTGAATCCAATTTTGGAGAATCTAAGCTAAGTCTTGATGATAAAAGTACATACTCTTTCTTACTTAAGATGGTCTAAGTTAAGATAATGTTGAATATTCCTGAGCCTCAAGCTCTTTTACAAAGGAGGACCTCTAGTGTTAGGACAAGATATGTGGTGAACTCCAGAGAGAGTGAGACCCACAATGAGAAGGTCATAGGACCTAGCCTCCAATATATGAGATATGTGTTAAAAAAAATGTGTCCTACACTAGATTACTTTTGAGTGTTGAGTTGAGTCCTTATGCATGATTCAAATCTATATGTGAGAATTGGGTAAAAGAAAAGGATGGGTAAATGACCCATGTGATTAAGACAATCCTTTGGCTAAGTTAGGTCCTAGCTTGAGTGACATATTTTGTGGATCTCATCATTAGTTGCAAGTGAGATAATATATGAACTCTAGTTATGAGAGTATGATGCTTTGTGCAAAAGATACTCAATATACATGTTCTCCCTTCTTCTACTCTTTCTTAATATATGATGATAGAAACCTCACTTGAGCTAGATAGATGATTTATATATGAGGAGTCACTCATATAAGCCTGACATATTCTATATTCCCCTCCTATGTCATACATGTAATATCCAAGTTTACAATCATGATAAGTTTGACTTTAAAAATATTCTCTTCCCCTTCATATGAAACATGAAAGATATGATGTTGAGATCATGGGAGAAACTTAGTATATTCTCTTTTTCCCCTTCACATAATACATGCAAGACATAAAAAGTTGAACTCATGAACTTGATATAAAGATATTTTTGGATCATAGGATATATGATCAGAAATATAGTTGTAACTTTGATCCTTCTCAATGTATGCTTCTAAGTTGAGTATGAATATCATCACCATAGGGTGAAACCCTAATGGTAAGGCATGTTACGTAAGCCCTTCTTATGTAGAAAAATCCTAATATCAAGGATGAAGATAAATCTCCTCTAATGCTAAAATCATTGTAAAATGTTGATCAGAAAACATATTAGAGATGTTAGATTTGAACGATCTGAATATCATGGCATATAAATGAATTCCTCCTGAACATTAAAAGTATGAACAAAACATGTACCCTTAGAGATGATGTAACCCTAAGATATCATAATGTCATGTTACGGATAAGACATTAAGTGATGCTTCCACATATATAAGGTGGAGTGGACACACCCAATAATCTTTGGACCCTAAGCTGACAACTTAGAGTGCATGCAACTATGGTGCTCTTTGGAACCTAGAAGAGGTGACCTATATGAAGTTGAACTTTGTGATTACCACTTAAGTATAAGATTAGTTGAATTTCGAGGACGAAATTCCATATAAGGAGGGGTGAATGTGATGACCCATGATTTTAGGATTTTGAGACTCGTTATAGTATTTGAAGTCTATGAATATTTGTTTTAATTAATTGAAGCTGAGTTGACTTTTATCTAACCATGGATTCTTTGACCCTCATGTATGACTATAATGCCATGAGAGGATCAATAATATCTGTGAAAGGCCATTCATGTATATGGAGATGATTGATAGTAGTCATAAGTCTATATTGAGGACAGATGGATTTAAGTATCCAATGAAGTATACATGGATTCATAGGATTGAATATTGCTATTTGATACTACTAGCATTTGGAACAAGGAAGAAAATCAGGTAAATTATGCTTTATGAACCTAGGTCATTATAATATCTGAAGCATGTTGAGATTTAGGGCATGTGGGATGTGACTAATGTTTTTCCTTGTTGCTTGGATGTTCCAATTCAACCCACGTTATACTTCAGATTTAACCATAGGATACATGGAGCCTTAAGCAATAGATTATCAATTAAGTAGTTAATTACTCAGCTACCACCTTAGCTACCACCTCCATTTCTCATGGAGAGACTCACATACTTGGGGACCAAGTCCCTGGCACGCCCCCTGAAGTATAGGGATAATTGATCAAGAACTTTGAATAAGCCATAAGTTGCTCCATGCTCAGATCCATGTAACGACCTTACTTGCAGGATATGGGTGTGGTGAGGCAGTTCATCCTGGAATCCTCTTCACCCTCCATCTCCTTTTCCTCTCACTAAATCTGCATGGGCGCTATGTGCCTCGACCAACCGAGCAACCCACAAGGACCTTGTGCCATCAGACATATCATTTAGCTTACTACAGATCTCGCCAAGGCCCATGACCACAGGAAGATAGACCTGCAACTCGGCTAGCACACACGCTGTCGTGGTGTAGAGCAACCCCCCCACCATCATCTCTGATCACCACCTCCTTGACCATGATAGAGAAGACGGTGACATCGCTCTGGGTGGAGGTCGGGGTTGTCGAGGTGGACGAAAAAGACGATATACCATCCGCCTACCACCCACAAGTAACTCGCAGATCTTGGAGCTCAATGCAATGAGCCAAGGAGTTGGTCATTCACCTGAATCTCAAGCTAAAAAGCATGTCATGGTACAACTAGGGTCTGGGATACATAGGGAAGATGGAGCCATCGTCCCCATTTTCCTTCCCCGCGGAGGCACCTTGCTGGTGAGAGCACAACTTCACTACTTCTCACCTCCTTGATCTAGATCCACAGAGGACAACATCCTTGTGTTGTAGATCAGAAGCAGATCACGTAGGAGGATCCATGTGCTGGTAGTTTTCTGCTATGCCGGAGGTGATGGTGGTACTAGCTCACCAGATTTCACTCCCTGAGCCAGGCCACAACAGCGGTGAAAGCAAGGACGAGAAGGATTCGAGATCATGTAAAGGCCTCCGGTGATCCAGTCTTGTGGTAGTGACTTCACACCTAAGGACGGAGTCCCGCATTAGAGGCTGATCTAGGGCTTCTGTGTGCAGCGACACCTGCGTCTTGCTCTCCGTAAGAGGCCCCAGAGGCGGCGACTTCGAGTCGAGCGTCGCTGCGAAGGAAGCAGGTTGCTTCTCACGATGCCAAAGACGGAGGGCTGTCTCCTGATAATTAGACCGGTTCCAGAGGAAGTGAACCGCAGGCACTCATCCGGATCAGTAGAGAGCCCCGCTACTGAGTGGCCACATGGCGTTCGCTGATTGGAAGCATGAGGTAAAACTCTCAAAAATATCTAAATCTTTGATAAATCATAGTAAATACATCTGACATCAGAAAAATACAAAAAAGGTACCAAAATTCTCAGAAAAATGTGTAGAACAATATGAAATCATAATATCAGGATTTTGATGCACTAATATCTATGATATCTTGTTAGTTGTAAAATGCTTAGTTCATGAGTAATAAATAACAAATGATGATATTAAATTATGGAAAAATGTTAGTAAGTCTATAATCATGTTTATAATGCATATGATATCAAATATGGTCATGTGGATGTATGAAACCATATAATTTGATTAATATGGCTAATTAGGGCTAATAACACTAAAGATAATGTATTAAATGCATACATGCTCAATAAATGATGAGATTTTTAGAAAACCCTCATATCTGTAACTGGAATATAATATATAAATCTGAAATCAGTTATATGCATAGAATTCATGTTATGTGAAGATGACCCTTAATACATGGGTTGTAACCCTAAATTGAATAATGTATATAAACTAGGATTAATATATGAACAAAAAAGATATGGAACCTAATGTTCAGATAATGAACTATAATCTAGAACATGACATCAGTAAGATAAATATAAGGCAAGAATACAAGTAATCATGAGGATATCATAATGAGATAGGCAAACCGTAAAATGGATATAAATAGGGTTAATGATGATGAGAACTTGATGATAGTATATGATCTTGTCTTTATCAGGTGATGACCAGATTATCTAGATGATCATGGATATGTGAGGAATATCTAAAATCATGTACATGGATATAATTATATGACTAGATTTGCTGGATGTTAAATATATGTACTTGCTTGTTGGTATTAGAAATACATTGTTGGATGTAGATCTATATGTATTGTTGTTTCCGCCTTGAATAATAAGAACACTAAAGAAAGACAATGGAATGTAGTTACTGATGGTTCATTAATCTCCCTATTAGAGAGGGAAAGTATTAATGTTGACTAGCACCTCCCTAATGGTAAAAGGTACGCAGGGAGATCCCTAATGGTACAAGGTACGCGGGGATAGGGGCCAATAATATATGTTTGTGCTAAGTCCACCATAGTAATACATGTCCATTGAAATATGATTAATAACTTGGTTTTACCTAATTTTCTGCCATTAAATAATGTTTCTTTCTCTCTTTCTTCTTTTTCAAGTATTTTCAATATGCCAGCATAGTATAGCTCTTGAATTCCACGTACCAACTTTTGTTGATATTTTTGTTTCTCGTATTTTCTAGGTTCATAGCTAGCATGGGATAAAAGAATAGGATGTGAGAAAGTAGTACATGTTGTACCTATTGTCTAAGATCCTGTTAGAATACACGTACATAGACTGGTAAAAATTCTCCATGCAATGTGTAAATGTAAGTTGTAATAATTCATTTGTTTAATACTTTACATGTTGAATGTTGAGAATGTCATGGTGTATGTTATGGTTTTATGTTCATGTATGTGTATTATGCTTCCGCATAACTCTCTGATATAACTGCTAACATTTTCATATTTTGTCTTCTCATCTCCATGGGGTTTTGAGAAGGTGAAAATCTGGGAACGTTACAAATGATGTAGAAGTTATTGTATTGAATAGAAAAATATTATATATATGAAAGTATATCATTGGTGTTGTATTCAATCTAAGGGGCAAGGTAAAATGTCCTCCCCATATAATTTTCATTTCATTATAAATAAAAAATATTCATACTGAGTTCTGCTGCAATTGGCATTCAATTTAAAAACCTAATAATGAACTGAAAATTTAATGACTAAAAACCATGAAAATGTAGTAATACAGAACTAGTATGTCATTAGTGGCTTTTTGATACGCCATTATACTCAATCAGAACCGTTTCATACATCAACATTATACAAAAAAGTGGCATTTATATAAAAGCCAAGTGGCTTCCAATAAATGCCAAATAAAGGTCACTAAACCATCATTTGGCATTTATAAAAAAGCCAATTGATGGATAGTGGCTTTTTTATAAATGTCAAATGATGGTTTAGTAGCCTTTATTTGGCATTTATTGGAATCCACTAAAGCCAAACGTTTAGTGGCATTTACAACTTACGTCACTATCTTTCTAGTGGCGTTGGTACTAGAGGCATTTTTTTAAGTGTCAACAAATGCCACTAAACATGTTTAGTGGCATTTATTTTTTTCAGTGGCATTTCTAAAAGGCCACTAATGGGCATTTTTGTTGTAATGAACTATGCGATCATACTGATTTGCATTGATGATATTATGGTTGCAATTCATGATGATAAGAATATAAGCATGCAAAAGTCCTCTTTTCTAAAATTTGATAACATGAACACATGCCTCTATAATGCCAAATACATTTTTATTAAATAATTGATCCTTTAGATCCTCCAATTTCGCTCTGAAAACCCTAGTTGTTTAAAACCCTAGTTTTTAAATCAGGTTTGTTTTGAGCAAGTTGTCTAGGGAATGACTCACATTTTATTTCATCCCAATATGGATTACATGTTATTGTTAAAAAGATATAAGGTTTACCATATTGTTGTACCAATGTCATGGCATCCATGTATCTACGACACATATCATGTGGTCCTCCAATAAAGGATGAAGGTAACACAATTCTTTAACCAACCATGCTGCTTTGGAGTCTCCCTGTCCTAATTCTATTAGTGATTCCTTGATACAAATCAACACATATTCACTTTTTCTCATTTGTGATATGGTTTAAAGGTGTTGATTCTATCCTGATGTACATGTCGACAACATATTATTGAAGGCGATGACCTGCATGCAATAAGTTTGATTTTTTAAGAACACAAATTTGTAGCTTATAAAAGTTGTATTCTCTAACAAATATCTTGTTCCTATTGTCACCATCTAAAAATCATAAGAAAATTTATGTTAGATACAATTTCTATGATATTGGTACATCATTTATGAATTTATATTCTACTAACCTACTATGTTAGAGCCCATCATATCTTCAACAAAATTTAATGAGTTATGTAGCATGGAATCCCATGAACACTAACTTTGGGGAGGTGTGGATGACAACCAAATTCACCATTAGGAAACAACAAGGGATATGATAGAGGATCATAACATCCTAAATATGACTGCACTATATAATGTTCACCTAAATTGGCATAAACATATATACTTTGTTGTTGTGCATCACTGACATCATTTCCCTCAATCCAGATACCTGCAACTCATGAAGCAGTTGGAGAGTTATATGTCCTCAAATCCAGATGTGCATCTTTATTGATGGCAATACTAAAGTAATATGGTATTGAAATCCTTGAGGTTTTGAAAAAATTGGGCATATGGATTTATTGACAATACATGCATCGATTTAGTAAATAATTCACTATTTAGTGAAGGAGTTGCCTTCATTCTATTTTGTGCCTCACACTCCGTGTCAAAGAAATATAGTCGTAGGTATTAGGGTCCATCACTCCTAGGTAGTAATCTAGTAAAAAGAGATACAAATGATATTAATCCATGGAAATCAATCACTGTGTATATCTGGGCTACTTCTGGATCCTAAGGAATAAATGTTTTTAGCCTTACATGATTTTCATTGACGAATACATGGAAGGGGAGAAGAAAAATGCAAGAAACATGAAGAAACTAAGGTAACCCATGAATCTCTGTCCCTCTGGGAGATACCCTCTGTCGTGCGATCCTTCTGTGGTCTTCCGACAATAGAATCATCCTCCAAAGGTTCCCAAATCTCCTCAATCGAAGCTTTTGATCCTCCGTTCTTCTTTTCTCTCTCTGGTTATTATGCAATGAAAATGGTTGCCTCCTTTTCCCTAGACGTCGCTGTTGGTATGTATGCCCTGAGAGCCAATCATGTGATGATTGGTGGGATACATTAAGATTGATTTGATAAACATCAAAGGCAAGCTTCCAATTCATTCTGATTCAGTCATATGAGATAGTGATAGAACAGATTGAATGTCTAGAGAATGACAGTACTCAATGACGTATGCTTTCAGGTTAAGGACCTGGACGATGAGATCATACGTATGCTAAGAGTTTGTACATTCTTGTTATGTCCCTAGTCGGAGGTCATTGTGGAAGGTAGATAGACAACAATGACACACAAGACTAGATTGTGGTGTTGGTTGATGACAGAATCTCATTAGTCATGATATAGAGATATCAAACCAAACACATAGGTACTTGTTAGAGAACAAGGTACCGGACAGACCCACCATGAGTTTGACACATGGAACCATGAGATGGTAGTCACAGTCAGTACTCACAGTGATGGTGGTGAGTGTGATTCTTAGACCTGAAATCACTGCACTCAACACATGTCGTTGGGCACACTTTGACATCATCAAACGCAGTCCTGAAACATGGGTTGTTATAAAGGTGATGATTGGGTGGCTTTGACACATGGGGCTTTTGAGGGGTGAGTGATAGATATGGGATTTGTCCCTCCTGAGGGAGTTTGATATCCATGGCCACTTGATGAGTAGGATTGAGAAAGGCGTGCACACATGTGTGAATCAGTATATGATACTGATGTCATACATATCTCTTCCAGTCTACTCTGAGATCAAGGAAGTGAATGAACGTTGACAGGATGACTGTTCCATGCCTCGAGTTCATTCAGGATATCAGTGACAAAGGAATTATACATTCACTGTAACACCATTCACGGATTGTAGGATGACAGTTGTTCTCCAACTTTCTACTTTCACTTGGGTAGCACTGATGTGTGACTAGGCACCGCTCTTTGCTTGTGAAGTCATAAGTGTTATGGACTTTCACTGCCAACGTGAAATGGACCTGTAGGGTCACACACATAGGATTTAACCTAGAAGAGGAGTTTTGTCCACAAAGCAATGTTTAGATTGATTACTAAAGGAGTTTAGTAGTTCAATTAAACACTCAATCAGTCTATAGCTCAATATCGTATGGTTCAAGGTGTTGGACGCATTGATTGGAGTATCGGATTGATTGAAATCGCAATTGACTGATTTTGCCCAACCTGTGCTCCCAACCGATCGGTTCATGTGATGAACCGGTCGGCTGAGGTTGCTGAACCGGTCGGCTGGAGTGTCCAGGCCGATCGGCTCATGCCTAGGTTGAAATGACCGGTTCAAGGGTTGAACCGATCGGCTCAACTGGTGCAACCGACCAGTTGGGAAAGTCATGTCGGAAAGAATTTTCCTTTCGTTTCAAATTGCCCAATTCGATTGGGAATAATATTGGTATTCAATACCAATTGGGAAAGAAACAAGGAAAGTCTTTTTGAGCCGGATTAGGACCATGAACCGATCGGTTCAGGGCACCAACCGATCGGTTGGAGTGCCCCAAACGATCGGCTCAGGTCCAACCGATCGGCTCAATGGCCGAACCGATCGGTTCAGTTGTGAACCGATCATTTCAAGTTGCGAACCGGTTGCTTTTTGTGGAAAATTCTCGAACCCTTCTACTCCTGCTTTAGTCCCGCATTGCCCGGGATGGAGAACCCTGTCCCATGACTCTCCTATATATATAGGGGTATTGGGGGCTTCTCAAAGTACAGCTCAGTGCAACCAGTTGCTCTGCAAGTTGTCGTTCTCTCTGGTTTTGGTAACCGTGAGAGAGCCTGAGCAAGTACTTCCCGCAAAAGGGAGGTGCAGTAAGGGAAGGACAACTGCAGTTGCAACAGGAGGTAGGAGAGCGTGTTGGCGACTGGTACGTCAACAGGAGGGTGCGACTCCTTCCACTTCCTTGTGAGATAAGGAGAGTGGAGTTCCAGGTGGTCCGTGTGGACTACTGAAGAGGCGGGAGGACACTGCCTCTTAGGAGGACAACTGTCATCCGACAGTCCGGTTCGAGTAGGAGTTGTCAGTCCCGGTGCGACCAGGAGCTGCACAGACACCGTCGAAGTCCGGAGTTGAAGACCGCGCATTGCGCGAGGTATTTTCGTCGAGCAAGCCTCGGGACAAGGTATGATTCCGCAAACCATCCTTTCCTATTATATAGACGTTGACGCGTTTCTTCGGTATGGGTTGGGGGAGAAAAATTTTGTTTCCGCTGCCTATTCTGTCTCCCCTAAAACCCAACAGTGGTATCAGAGCCACGTCAACTGTTCTATATTTTAGGAATATCGATATGATCGATTTTGGTTTGTCGCCTTTATTTATTGCATACAATGCGAATAATATCGGCTTTATGCATGTCCAATCTTAAATCCACAAATCCCTAATTACATATATGATATGTATTATTAATGCACTCGATACGCGTCACCCTTAAATGAGTTTTGTGGTGGATGTGTGTAGCGTGATTATGGCCTATAAACCCCTATCTGTGGTTGGTTGTGTGTGATTGCTTGCATCTCGGTCTGCGCACCGATCTTCCCTCTCTTATTCTTGATGTAACTCAAAATAATTCGAGATTCTTTCCTACCTTTGCTCCCCCCGAATGTAACTCGGGGTTTCCCTTTTAAAGAATGTAATAAATAGAATAGGATTTTATTTCCTGTTATGTCAAAGACCGGCGGACATCAAGACGACTGCTCAGACGGTTGGTTCAAGGAGTGAACCGATCGGTTGACCTTCCAGACGGTCGGTTCAAGGAGTGAACCGATTGGTTGATGACCGGTTCGAGGAGCGAGACGAGTGGGTGGCGGACATGACGAGATGCACGACGACCAGGCAAACCGATCAGTTGGAGGAGCCAACTGATCGGCTGGTGGCACCCAGACGACCGGCTGGAGAGTACAGATCATTCATGTGATGAGTTGATCAACTCGGATGGCAAGGCACAAAGTTCATCTTATACAGGTTGCATGTGATGTAGACCTAGATGACCGTGATTCCTCTTGGCTCGAGGAATCACATTAGGATGGCCATAATCATCGCTTTTTATCGTTTGTGCATGTTTTCTGTGGGATATAGCATGTATATGATACGTACTATGTATTGTGGTGATTGGATATGTATATGTATATAAAACCAAATCCCTCATTAAAATATAAAGTTTTAGATGCCTTCCAAATGTGACACACGTGAAAAGCTTGTTCGACCAAGTGTGGGCACGCCCTAGCGTGGTGCACCGTCTACCTCGTGGAAGCGTGAAGGATGAATGTGTGGGTCTGCCCTAGCAGGGTGCATATTCATCGTGTTTGCTTTGGGTCAGACTTGACAAGGTGATCTAGATGGGATCTAGTACCTTGAGGCATGGAGATGATCATTGCAAAGAGTTGTATATGACATCTTATCAAGAGTTGCATATGATGCAATTGGCAAAAGTTGCCTACCTGAGAGATCTATGTTGTGGGTGACAGCCCTAGCTGGTCCATGGCTTAGACGATTTCAGGATCTTACCCACTAGAAGGTTGTACACTGCAATCTTCCGAATTGATGGTGAGGGCTATCAATTTGAAGTAAAATAGTGGGAGCGATAATTAATTAAAGGCCTAATTATATCGTCAAACATTCAAATCAATCAAATAAGTCAAAAATGAGTTTTGGACTAAAATTGCATATTTTCCTTTTTGTAGTTCAAATGGCAACAAACAACAACAAATTTTCTTTGTGATCAGTCCTTGACAAGGACAAGCTAAATGGGACAAACTTCCACGACTGGTATCGGACATTGAGAATTGTTCTCACTCAAGAGCGTAAGCTCTATGTCCTGGATACTCCAATTCCATAGGAACCCGCTCCTAATGCACCAAGGACAGAAAGGGATGCTTACAAGAAGCATTTTGATGATGCCATTGATGCAAAGTGCTTGATGCTATGTTCCATGAACCATGAGTTGCAGAGGCAACATGAGAACATGGGTGTCATAGAGATGATTCTGCATCTCAGGAACATGTATGAAGATCAGGCACGGCAAGAGAGGTACAATGTTTCTAGGGCGCTGTTCAAGTGCGTCATGACAGAAGGAGATCCAGTTGGTCCTCACACACTCAAGATGATTGGGTATGTGGAGAACCTGCAGAGACTGGGATTTCCACTGAGCCAAGAGTTGGCTACTTACGTGATACTGCAAGCGTTGCCAGAATCTTACAGTCAGTTTATGATGAACTACAACATGAACAACTTTGATAGGCCACTGTCAGAGTTGTTGGGCATGTTGAGGACAGCCGAGTTATAGATGAAGAAGGACAAGCCTAAGTCCGTGATGGTGATCACGAGAAAGAAAGGCAAGTCCAAGCGCAAGGGCAAGGGCAAAGCTAAGAAAGGTTCTGAAGCTAGCCAGGAGTCCAAGCCATCTTCAGCTCTCAAGGCCAAGGGAGGCGTGACAAAGAAAGGAAATTGCCACCATTGTCAAAAGCCAGGACATTGGAAAAGGAATTGTCCTCTCTACCTGGAAGAACAAAAGAAGAAGGAGGCAACTGAAGCCTCTACTTGAAGGTGTCATGTAAATAAACTTGTAACACTTTTTGAGATATATGATATCAAGATGCAAAGTGTAAAGCATTCTTACTTGGGGCAAGTGTTGCCTTTATAGATAGGAATACTTTAGTTTATTTTCAGCCAATAAGGCATGTAATACAGTTATGAACTGCTATTTCATACTTTCCAATAGATAGAAACACTTTATTTTTGCATATTGTATGACAATGATGGAAATTAATAAAGTTGTGTTTTCAATCTTAAATATATGATCTTTGTGGCAATGCCTTATTTATCTTGTAATATTTGATATGCATAAGATAAGACGATACCTAAAAGTTATAGATAACTCAAACAATTTAATTAGCATTAATCATGAGAAATTCATTTCTAGTTTCCATGTGATGGATAAAACTAGACTCTTTTGGTTAGAGAACCAGTAAGGGATATGAATATCTTGGAAATGATTAATTAATCTTCACTAATGTAGTGGGAGAGTGATTATCCTATTAGGTATAATACATGTGATGTATTTACATACCTATTGGAATAAATGCTAATACTTCAAATGGTGTTTAGAGAAATACCAATATGAATATCTTGAAGTGTTCAAGATTATCATAAATGAAGTACAAATTTGGTAAAGTATTAATTCTTGAATACTTGAACCAAATGTTTGAGATCCTTATGAGTGATTATGATAGTGTATCATAGTGAACTCGTGATTAAGGCATGGTGATGTCTGAATCAAGAAGGAATCATACTCTAAGGAGTTAGAGAATGATTATCAAATAACTGAATTCTTCTTAATAAAAGAATACCCCACACTAATAAAAGAAATTAAGAAGCACAAGGGTTGTGAGTTCTTATATCTTTAACAGATACACCTCAATTATCTATGCGATGAGTTGTTCATGTGATGAGTCAACTATCAAGATGAATATGAGGAACCGAATCTTGAGTTATGGTTTAAAACCATTACATCCGAAATGACTTCCATGTGAACCATAAGGTATGACCTTGATGGTAGCACTCATTGGATCATATCCATAAGTGCAGATGAATCTTAAGTGTTAAGACACATGGATAACATTTTGAGAAGGATGATTCTTGTTGATTGCAACTTAATGGCTAAGACATTTGGAATATGGATACTAAAACCGCAATCCTATGAGGAATAAAACCAGGATGTGTACGTGACACATCCTATAAGGTTTATGAGTCCACTAATGAAAATGAAGTCTATAAGTTACAATGGACTAATCAATGAGATTGATTGAGTACAAGCAACTCAAAACTGGATCTTTATTTTGATGATATAGTCAAAGGGTTTGACTGATATGTCAAAGATAAAGAAGGGATCTGTGATTTAGTGGGAGCGTGTTCACATTCCACATATTGATGTGAAATGGAAATGTTCTAGATTGGAAATCTGAATGTGGAAATTATCTTTAAGGAAGATAGAGATGTTTCCTATGTGATAGGAATAGAGATCTATAGAGATAGTTCTCGAAAATCTCTTGACCTGGAAAGAGAAAGCATACATTGGCAATCTGTACTGAAGTGTTCGGTATGCACAGATTCAGTGGGAGAAAACTTGTCCATGTTACATGGAGTTAGTATCCCAAGGCCAAGTGTTCAATTCTTATGAAGAATGGGAACACTAAGAATAGATATGGATCTATCATGTATGTAATCATCCCATTATCTTGCATGTATGACATGGCAAGAATAAAATGCATTCATCATCTTGTATGTAGGACATGGCAATATGATGTGCTCATATGTAGGACATGACGAGTGGATGTCTGTCTGTTTCCAGTAAGGGTTACTGGAATACCATGAGAACTTGATAAGTGCTTGTGAAGTACTAGTTCTATGGAGATAAGGAAGAGTTTGATGTAAAGAGTTAAATTGATGCGAACTTCCGAAAGGACAGAAAATTAATCGCAAAATATACATAAGATGTATAAAAGAGAATATTTGTTGATAATTGGAAGTGTTCCAATAAAACCATTTAAAAGGAAATGCCAAGTATCTAGGTGTTAGTGAACGGCAGTGGATACTATATGGATCTGAAAGTTCATGAGATGAACTTATATTCCACTCATTGATGACAAGTCTGGAATCCTTGATCATGCAATGTGGCCAAAGGTTAGCAAAGGAATACTAGATCACATATTGCGGCAACTCCATCTCATACGTATGACGTACAGTGAGGAGTTAAGAGACATGCAATTTATACAGACTTTAGCAAGGTGTTGCCATTACTCACTATGTTGGCACTACAGCACAGTAACATGTGGGACATGTTTGAAGATCACTATGAATATGATTCATGGGTGATTGGCTCGCAGTGCTAGTGGGAGTCTGTTGGTATGTATGCCCTTAGAGCCAATCATGTGATGATTGGTGGGATACATTAAGATTGATTTGATAAACATCAATGGAAAGCTTCCAATTCATTCTGATTCAGTCATATGAGATAGTGATAGAACATATTGAATGTCTAGAGAATGACAGTACTCAATGACGTATGCTTTCAGGTTAAGGACCTGGACGATGAGATCATACGGATGCTAAGAGTTTGTACATTCTTGTTATGTCCCTAGTCGGAGGTCATTGTGGAAGGTAGATAGAAAACAATGACACACAAGACTAGATTGTGGTGTTGGTTGATGACAGAATCTCATTAGTCATGATATAGAGATCAAACCAAACACATAGGTACTTGTTAGAGAACAAGGTACCGGACAGACCCACCATGAGTTTGACACATGAAACCATGAGATGGTAGTCACAGTCAGTACTCACAGTGATGGTGGTGAGTGTGATTCTTAGACCTGAAATCACTGCACTCAACACATGTCGTTGGGCACACTTTGACATCATCAAACGTAGTCCTGAATAATGGGTTGTTATAAAGGTGATGATTGGGTGGCTTTGACACATGGGGCTTTTGAGGGGTGAGTGATAGATATGGGATTTGTCCCTCCTGAGGGAGTTTGATATCCATGGCCACTTGATGAGTAGGATTGAGAAAGGCGTGCACGCATGTGTGAATCAATATATGATACTGATGTCATACATATCTCTTCCAGTCTACTCTGAGATCAAGGAAGTGAATGAACATTGACAGGATGACTGTTCCATGCCTCGAGTTCATTCGGGATATTAGTGACAAAGGAATTATACATTCGCTGTAACACCATTCACGGATTGTAGGATGAAAGTTGTTCTCCAACTTTCTACTTTCACTTGGGTAGCACTGATGTGTGACTAGGCACCGCTCTTTGCTTGTGAAGTCATAAGTGTTATGGACTTTCACTACCAACGTGAAATGGACCTGTAGGGTCACACACATAGGATTTAACCTGGAAGAGGAGTTTTGTCCACAAAGCAATGTTTAGATTGATTACTAAAGTAGTTTAGTAGTTCAATTAAACACTCAATCAGTTGATAGCTCAATATCGTATGGTTCAAGGTGTTGGACGCATTGATTGGAGTATCGGATTGATTGAAATCGCAATTGACTGATTTTGCCCAACCTGTGCTCCCAACCGATCGGTTCATGTGATGAACCGATCGGCTGAGGTTGCTGAACCGGTCGGCTGGAGTGTCCAGGCCGATCGTCTCATGCTTAGGTTGAAACGACCGGTTCAAGGGTTGAACCGATCGGCTCAACTGGTGCGACCGACCAGTTGGGAAAGTCATGTCGGCAAGAATTTTCCTTTCATTTCAAATTGCCCAATTCGATTGGGAATAATATTGGTATTCAATACCAATTGGGAAAGAAACAAGGAAAGTCTTTTTGAGCCGGATTAGGACCATGAACCGATCGGTTCAGGGCACCAACCGATCGGTTGGAGTGCCCCAAACGATCGGCTCAGGTCCAACCGATCGGCTCAATGGCCGAACCGATCGGTTCAGTTGTGAACCGATCATTTCAAGTTGCGAACCGGTTGCTTTTTGTGGAAAATTATCGAACCCTTCTACTCCTGCTTTAGTCCCGCATTGCCCGGGATGGAGAACCCTGTCCCATGACTCTCCTATATATATAGGGGTATTGGGGGCTTCTCAAAGTACAGCTCAGTGCAACCAGTTGCTCTGCAAGTTGTCGTTCTCTCTGGTTTTGGTAACCGTGAGAGAGCCCGAGCAAGTGCTTCCCGCAAAAGGGAGGTGCAGCAAGGGAAGGACAACTGCAGTTGCAACAGGAGGCAGGAGAGCGTGTTGGTGACTAGTACGCCAATAGGAGGGTGTGACTCCTTCCACTTCCTTGTGAGACAAGGAGAGTGGAGTTCCAGGTGGTCCGTGTGGACTACTGACGAGGCGGGAGGACACTGCCGCTTAGGAGGACAACTGTCATCCGACAGTCCGGTTCGAGTAGGAGTTGTCAGTCCCGGTGCGACCAGGAGCTGCACAGACACCGTCGAAGTTCAGAGTTGAAGACCGCGCATTGCGCGAGGTATTGTCGCCGAGCAAGCCTCGGGATAAGGTATGATTCTGCAAACCATCCTTTCCTATTATATAGACGTTGACGCATTTCCTCGGTATGGGTTGGGGGAGAAAAATTTTGTTTCCGTTGCCTTCTCTATCTCCCCTAAAACCCAACAGTCGCCCCCCTAAGTCATAGAAGGCATTTAGGGTACAATTAACATTCACCATAGGATTAGAGATAAATCGGTGGCTGGCCTGATCAGGCAGACTCAATAGTACTGACTAGGTGAGTCAGTAGTACTGAGTCAATTAGGATTGGTCGTGTGATCCAGATCCTGTCGGTACTAATGACTGGACTCGATAGCATCGAGTTTTATGGTTTTTGAGTGTCTGACGTTAACTCAGTAGCATTGAGTTTTCTCAATTCATTCCTGGGCTCGTTGATGCTGAATTGGTAGCACTGACTTCAGTTGTAGGTAATACTAATTTTGGGTGGGTTTCAGATAGGTCTCTGATGTCAAGTCGGTACCACCAACTGTGCCAGGTCGGTAGCTTGAGTCTGTGGCTCTTCCTTGTACCTAAAAATACACAAAATCGTCATAAACAATTGGGAAGTGTAAAATTTTACATAAAATAGTAAAAAACATATAATTTGATGCATTTAATAGAAACAGACCGTCTATGTCATTTCATGCATAATAAATAAAATAAATGACTAATGTACAAATGAAATCAAGGAAAAATGTGTCTGAAATGATGACTATAAACACATACATCAAGACCAAAGGTTGGACCATGAGAATGGATAAGAGACAAGTCCTTAGAAACATTTCTAGTGCCCCCAATGAGGGTACCGCCATTGAGATAGAATGCAAGCAAGTCGAGGTGACATTCATCCTTCAGATGAAGTATAAAAGGATGAATAGACAAATAAAAAAGTTGGGGTCCCAATGGATCACCTTGTTGGGCACCATCTATTGATTGAAGATGATCACTTTGATCTATATATAGGGGAATTTGGGAGATATTATAGAACTCTACCCAATGTGCAATAGACTGGCAGTGAAGACGAACCTATCGAAAAATAGTAGATCTATCAACCATGTTGAAGGCATTGCTGAAGTCAACCAAGGCCATTGACACAATGGTACAATGTTGTCAGCCATGGACCAAGCAAGTGACTGCATGTAGAAGGGCCTCATCACCTCTAGAAATACCAACCCCAAGTTGATGATCCTTAAGATAAGGGATGACATCTAACAAGAAGCCCTTCATCACAATCTTAGAGACAAGGTGGCGACAAATTGTACCCACTATGATAGGTCAGATTCCATTGTTTGGCTTCAGCAAAGCAGTCAAACGAGCACTAGCATCATAGGGTTCTAGAGATGCAGGACAACGACTAGGAAGCCAAACATTAATAATGGTGAAAACTACATTTAGAAGCTCATCTTTAATAGCTATTGCTTCCCCACACATATCATAAACAAGGAGTTGTACACGGAGGCTGTCTCGTGTATAAGTAGTCTCTTTTTGAAAGGATAAGATGGAATCTTCAACCACAGAACGAGAAGCCACAAAGGGGGTGCAAGTGATGCCATACAAATGTAGCACCATTGTTTGGGGGAGTTTTGGGTCCTTGGATTCAAGATCCAGATGAGTAACTGCATTGGTAGGGGCAACACTAGTAGATGAGAAAATCCAATTAACGACAACAATTTGAGCATCTTTAATTTTATTTTTGGCCCAACGAACCATGTCTTAACCTGATTGATGACAAACAACATGATGTTGTTGGGCAAAAATGTGAGCAAGGACCCAATGAATACCGTTTGGACCTAAATTTCAAGTTTCAAGAGCTTTAAGGATCATAAGTTGTTAAAGGGAGGCACGCTTCCATGAAGAGTGTTCTTGAGAAGACTCGGGGTAGAAGCGGTATAGTACATAGGCTGGGAGTTGTAAATGGTAGACCCAAATGTCAATGGAGCACGGGAAAGTCACTACTTAGTGCAGAGCAGCATGAAGGGTGTCAGCTAAGGGCAAAGGAGTGGGATACTCTTTACTTTTGGGACACCCATGCAGAAAATTGAATCTAGAAGATCTACATAGAGGATGAGGTGGTCCATAAGAGAAGGTGGATGCTTAATACACTGATGAGCAGTCAAGACACATGGAATAGGTGTCAGAAAGCCAGGTTTGAAGGTCGCAAGAAATCCAACTATGAAGTCGATTGGCCCCACACGTGGATGATGAATTAGACACATAGTGGCATCAGATCCATCAGAAGCCTGGTAATGACATGCCTTGGACCAAGGAAGGATGCCTAGGAAGAAATCACACATCCAACACTTTGAAGAATGAAGAGTTGTCAACAAACCTTCCCAAATATCAACATACTCCAACACCTTGCAGATATCATTGAATCACGCTAGATAAGATAGATGCACCATATGAAGATTATTGGAAAATTTATCCAGTGCAAAAGGTTTTCCATGACACATATGGAAACTCTTAAAAGGGTTTCCCATGATAGACTATTTATTGAAAAGTCTTCATCAACCATTGGCAAGTCATAATCCTCTATATTCTTTTCCATGCTCTCAAGAAATGATTTAATACTAAGTAGCACTCTAGGTTACAACTAATGCTCATCATTAGTTCCAGTCCTACTAAATATTCTACCATATCATTGAGGTTTGCATCACACAAACCGCTTACATTTTTTGGTTCACAATACACAATATTTAACAAATAATATCCGCAACAAAATAGGGAATTCAAATTGTGTTGCTTCACTAAAATATTTAGAAATTGTATCATCACTTTCAATTAGACCTTGATGTTCCACTGAAAGTTTGAATGTTGGTTGGATAACACCATTAACGGTCCTCAAACTCTCAAATGAAGTTTAACCTTTTACATGATTTTGTAATATCCTCAAATAATACCTCTTACCTTCAACAAGATTTACAGTAATGATACGACCAATAACCTCTCTTTGTTTTGTTTTCTTCCAAAATTTACCAGAGTTATTTCACACATAATACTCAGGGAATTGTTTGTATAGATATTGATGAGATTCTTCATCATTAGAGTTCATAGAATAATACTCAGTGAGCATTATCCTACAAACACCATATCATTGCACAACATTTGTGTAAGTTATCATCTTCTAAGAATGTGATATTGTTCCTATTCGATAGATGTCGTTGTAAGGATAGTATTGATGGTTGGATCTCACTAAGTTTGAACTCAAATATCCTCTACATTCCCTCCATTGGAGATATCCATCGAGCATTTTGAAATTGATTCACCTCATTGAAAAACTGGTCTATAGTATCTAGAGCTATGTTGTCTGAAGCCTTATCATGCCCCTTATGTATATACTTGAAGAGGTATTTCACTTCTTGATGCTAGAACATACCTCTACATTGATATGACACCTATATCTCTATAATAAATATGGATTATATGGTTCCACCCATCTATTATCTGGTGTGGCTCCTCTTACATCAACTATCACTCCATTGTCTCTTCTCCTATAATTTGAATATGAATATTTGCCCTACATGGTATTGGAACAAAAGTTCATTGGTTATCGGAAGCGACACACCTTGTTTACCATGCAAGCATTTTTTGGGTTTAGGACACCACACGGTCCATGTAACATGTGCTTGGAAACCAATGTGTGTAATATGGGGTATTGTTCAAGATCTAGGATTCAACACAGACTATGAGATCAGACTGATATGGATTGATGATCTTATGGTCACATTCATTGATGACAAGAATATATGCATGCAAAAGTCCTCTTTTCTAAAATTTGATAATATGAACACGTGCCGCTACAATGCCAAATACATTTTTGTTAAATATTTGATCCTTTAGATCTTCAAATTTTGCTCTGAAAACTATATTTGTTAAAATCCCTAGTTTTTAAATCAGGTTTGTTTTGAGCAAGTTATCTAGGGAATGACTCACATTTTATCTCATCCCAATTTGGATTACATGTTATTGTTAAAAAGATATTAGGTTTACCATATTGTTGTACCAATGACATGGCATCTATGTATCTACGACACATATCATGTGGTCCTCAAGAAAAGGATGAAGGTAACACAATTCTTTTACCAACCATGTTGCTATGGAGTTTCCCTGACCTAATGCTATCAGTGATTCCTTGATACAAATTAGCACATATTCACTTTTCTCATTTGTGATATAGTTTAAACGTGTTGATTCTATCTTGATGTACATGTCGACAACATATTATTGAAGGAGATGACCCCCATGCAATAAGATTGATTTTTCAAGCACACAAATTTGTAGCTTATAACAGTAGTATTCTCTCATAGATATCTTGTTCCTATTGTCACCATCTAAAAATCATAAGAAAATTGATGTTAGATACAAGTTCTATGATATTGGTACATCATTTATGAATATATATTGTATTAACCTACTATGTTTGATCCCATCATATCTTCAATAAAATTTAATGAGTCATGTAACATGGAATCCCATGGCACACTAACTTTTGGGAGGTGTGGATTCCAACCAAATTCACCATTAGGAAACAACAAGGGATATGATAGAGGATCATAACATCCTAATATTACTCCACTATATAATGTTCACCTGAATTGGCATAAACATCTATGATTTGTTGTTGTGCACCACTGACATCATTCCCCTTAATCCAGATACCTACAACTTGTGAAGCAGTTGGAGAATTATATGTCCTCCAATCTAGATGTGCATCTTTATTGATGGCAATACTATAGTTATCTGGCATTCAAATATCCTTGAGGTTTTGGAAAAATTGGGAATATGGATTTATTGACAATATGTGCATCAGTATAGTAACTAATTCACTATTTAGTGAAGGAGTTCCCTTCATTCTATTTTGTGCCTCACACTCTGTGTCATAGAAATAGAGTTGTAGGCAATTGGGTCCATCACTCCTAGGTAGTAATCTAGTAAAAAGAGATAAAAATGATATTAATGCATGGAAATCAATCACATTGTATATCCAGGCTACTCCCAAATCCTAAGGAATAAGGGTTTTTAGCCTTGCATGATTTTCATTGATGAATACATGGAAGGGGAGAAGAAAAATGTGGGAAACATGAAGAAAATTGGTAACCCCTAAATCTCTGCCCGTTTGGGAGATCCCCTCTATTGTGTGAGCCTTCTACTGTGATCTGACTGCATAATCGTCCTTCAGAGGTGCCCGAATATCCTCAATTGAAGCTTTTGGTCCTCCATTCTTCTTTTCTCTCTGGTCATTGTGCAATGAAAATTTCTTCCCCCCTTTTCCTGGATGTCGTCCCCCTAAGTCATAGAAGGTACTTAGGGTACAATTAACAGCCACTATTGGATTAGAGATAAATCTACGGATGGCCTGATCGAGAAGACTCGGTAGTACCAACTAGGTGAGTCGATAGTACCAAGTCACTTAGGTTTGGTGGCATGATCCAGATCCTGTCTGTACTATCAACTGGAGTCGATAGCACTGCGTTTTGTGGTTTTTGAGTTGTCTCTATGATGTCAACTCAGTAGCACTGAGTTGGAAACTTGGTAGCACCGAGTTTTCTAGATTCATTCCTAGGCTCGCTGATGTTGAATCGGTAATACTGACTTCAGTTATCGGTACCACCAATTCTGGTTGGGTTTCCGATAGGTCTTTGACGTGAAGTCGGTAGCACCGACTATGTCAGGTCGGTAGCTCCGAGTCTGTGGCTCTTCCTTGTACCTAAAAACACACAAAATCATCAAAAGCAATAGGGATGCGTAAAATATTACATAAAATAGTAAAAATCATATAATTTGATACATTTAATAGAAACAAGTTGTATATGTCATTTCATACATAATAAATCAAATAAATGACTAATGTACACATGAAATCAAGGAAAAATGTGCCTGAAATGGCTAAAAACACATGCATCAAGACCAAAGGTTGGACCATGAAAATAGATAAGATAAGGCCTTAGAAACCTAACCAGTGCCCCTAATTAGGGTACCATCATCGAGATCGAAAGCAAGCAAGTCGAGGCGACATTTGCCCTTTAGATGAAGTATAAGAGGGCGAATAGCCAAATAAAAAGTTGGGGCCCCAATGGATCACATTGTTGGGCACCAGCTATTGATAGAAGAGGATCACTTTGATTTATATATAGGGGAATTGGGGAGCTATAGTAGAACTCTACCCAACATGCAATAGACTGGCGGTGAAGACAAACCTATCAAGAAATAGTAGATCTGTCAACCATGTTGAAGGCATTACTGAAGTCAACCAAGGTCATCGTCACAATGGTACAATGTTGTCGGCCATGGATCAAGTGAGTGACTGCATGTAGAAGGGCCTCATCACCTCTAGAAATACCAACCCCAAATTGATGATCCTTAAGATAAGGGATGACACCTAACAAGAATCCCTTCATCACAATCTTAGAGACAAGGTGGTGGAAGATTGTACCCACTACAATAGGTCAGATTCCATTGTCTAGCTTCAACAAAGTTGTAACATCCCTGACCTGGGTTATGAGTCAACCCTAGGTGTTTTGCCTAAATATGTAATTAAATCTTTGTGATTAACTCTGAGCATGTAATTAAGTTTCTCAGAAACGTATATTTCAGTATTTGCTCCTTTTTATTTAAAGTTGTAGCATTGTTTTGATATACAGGGACCTATGTGCAATTTACCCAGTTGAAAGGGTTATCTTTCATTTTGCACATGATGAGATGTTCCTCTGATGTTGAGACATCATGAGAATCTCTTTGGCAAAGTTTGAGGGATTTCCCAAGCTAGAGCACCAAGGTGCAGCTGTGGAAGCAATCCCAGGGCTTGAAACCCTAATTTGGGGTAAAATGCAATTCACCCAAATAAAGGGATGCAATTTGTAAAGAATGTCATCTAAAGTATCTTTTTAGACTCTTGCCATTATTTAGAGAAGAAATGATGAGGAATTCACCTCAATTGAGTTATCAAGTTAAGAAATAGGCTTTGTGATTGAATAATCAAGGTATATGTGCAATATCCCTTTAAGTATGAACTTTATTATTAGATTGTTCTTCCTTGCCTTCTTTTCTATAACTTAAGATAAGGTTTGTCCTTAGAATAAAGAGGAAGGGACGAGCAAGTAATAAAGGAAGGACTTAGTTGGAATTAAGGGAAACTTATGCACTAATGTTGAAAATCCTACCCCATGTATATAAGCTCTCCTTCCCTTAGTTGCAAGGGAACTTACCCTTCGTTCCCTTACTGTTTCATTTCACCAAAGACGACCAAGGACTGCCTTGGAGCTAAGGAGGACGACCAAGGGGTGCAAGGTAGGTTTAAACCCCTCTTCTTGCCAAATTCCATGGTTAGAATTCGAATTCAAGGTCAGCTTCATGGCTAATTCTCGAAACCCTATCTTTCTAGCCATCTCTTTTCATCCTTCCTT
Organism: Alisma plantago-aquatica; assembly: GCA_963693085.1. Taxonomy (NCBI): domain Eukaryota; kingdom Viridiplantae; phylum Streptophyta; class Magnoliopsida; order Alismatales; family Alismataceae; genus Alisma; species Alisma plantago-aquatica. Next base: position 759,467,869 of record OY856414.1, read on the forward strand.
GGAGTGTTCACCTTGGCCAACCTGTAAGAACTCAAGGACGCCATTAGAGCTTGGAGCTTGAAAGCTTGGAGCTCAAGAAGCAAGCTTTAGGCGGGTTTTATAACTCTAAACCCATGCTTTACTATGTGCATCTTTATATGCGTCTTGATGATAGCTCTTAGTGTTTCCCTACTTTTCCCTGCTATTTTGCAAGCAAACCCGTGGGATATCTGTACTGTTCTTGAGGTAGAAGATGAAGGCGTGATTTCCAAGAAAAACCCACTGCTTTTCTTTTCCTTAAACGGTCCTAACAGTTTGCTCTCTCGGACTCAAGACCGCGAGGTGAGCAAACGGTCTCGAGACCGCGACAGGGCAAACGGTCTCAAGACCGTTTGGACCCGTTGACCGAGCGTGGACCATATAAGAAATATGTTCCTAATTATATAGGCTAATTACCCTCAAAATTTCGGAGACTAACTCCAAAAGAATCGGGAGATATGACCTTTTTAAGTCACAACTTTAAATGAATTAATTGCTGATTTTCAAACGGTCTGAAATTGCCTTTTTGGGAAAACGGTCTCAAGACCGTGTAAGGTCGTTGACTAAGCGTTGACCATATGATATTACTGTTAAAAATTATGTTAATTAACAACTCACCAAGTTTTATGGTCTAATTCCAAACGGGCTAAGAGTTGAAGGGTGAATACTAGGGCTAACCCTAGGTAAAATCAGTACTGAAATTATGGTGACCTAATTAGGGTTTTTAGGGTTGATTGACCTAAACGGTCTCAAGACCGTTTGGGGGTCACCAAACGGTCTCAAGACCGCGAGGGCAATCAACCAAGACCGTTTGGAGGTCTGGGGTCAAGATTTGTTGACCAATTGAAGTTACTTTTACACCAATTTACATTGCAATTAAATATTGATATAATCATCAACTCAATTTGTTCAACCTTGATGAATTTCCACTAGAATCCAAAAATTTGATGGGCAAACGGTCTCAAGACCGTTTGGAACTCATCCAAACGGTCTCAAGACCGAGAGGACAATCATCAAGACCGTTTGAAGGTCTAGGGTTGAGTATTTTGACCAATTGAGGACCCAATCGCAAATAAGTTATCAATTTAATCAAAATTCTGTTTTGTGGGTCAATCATGGTTCAACCCCTATCAAATCACCTTAGACTTTGATAAAATCTTGGGCAAACGGTCTCAAGACCATGTGGGGTCCACCCACATGACCTCAAGACCGTTTGGGCCAAGTTTGGGCCCAATTGGAGCTCAATTGAAGAGTTCAACCTTATGTTGATGCACATTGTTGAGTGTTGATGGGTGAACATTGATAGACCCTAATTGAATCGATTTCAATCCTACTTGGGCAACAATTGAGGGTCAATTGGTTGACCAATTGGTCAAGCATAATCTTGATTAACCCAATCCATAAGTGGTCAACATAGATTGGACCTTTTGAAGGCTTCAACATCGTTTGACATTATTGGTTGCACCTTTGAGCCTTGTTGAAGGACCAAGCGGCTGAGACCATGAGAGCCTCGCGGTCTCAAGACCGTGAGAGGGCTCGCGGTCTCAAGACCGTGAGGGGGCTCACGGTCTCAAGACTGAGAGGAGGCTCGCGGTCTCAAGACCACGAAGGGCCTCGCGGTCCTGAGGTCAAAGAAGGGCAAACGGTCTTCATGACCCTCGCGGTCTCAACTCAAATTGGTCTTCGCGGTCTCAACATTAACTTGAGCCAATGGGAGGCTTCGCGGTCTTGAACCCTTAAAGGGGGCTCGCGGTCGTGGAGCTAGAAGGGGGCTCACGGTCTTGGAAAGTCAAAATGGGCAAACGGTCAACACTTTCAACCGATCTCAATTCAATTAATGATTAATGATTGAAATTAATCAATGTGATTCAAGGTTGACCACATTCAATCATTTGATGATGTAAATGGTTCAATGTTGCTCAAATCAAACCCTAATGAAAACCTAGGATATTAAGGGGTTATTTGACTAAGGTTTTGACCATAATGATGATCAATGGGGTGAATTACCAATATACCCCTGAAGGGTCAATTAAGTTATACCTTGCTCAATTCAAACCCTAATTACATGAGAATGATGCTTTTAGTCATAATGACTCTATCTAACTTGATCTAGTCTAATGTTATCATCAACCATTAGTATGATGAAAGAGAGAGTACTCTAGAGAGAGAAAGTACCCTAGAGAGAGAAAGTAACTCTAATCACATAATGGTGATACTTTTGGCTATGTTAGCCTATGATGACTCAATCCAACCTGTTTGGAGTGATGTTGACATCACCTAGCATTATGATGAGAGAGAAAGTACTTCTAGAGAGAGAAAGTACTTCTAGAGAGAGAAAGTACCAATTTTAAGTGGAAACTCAAGTAAAGCATCTCTAATGCACATAAGTGAGCATAACTAGGGTATGGTCCACCCGTGTGAGGTCATAGAAATCCTAATTATAATAAATGATGAACTCTTAACTAATCTAAGAGCATCAATGAAGATGTTACTCATACATGATGATGTTATGAGTTTAATTCACCTTGATGTGAATAGTAAACCCTAATTCAAGGGTGATGACATGTAATGTGAATAGTAAACCCAAATTCAAGGGTAATGGCATGCTTTTGAGCAATAAACTCTATTTGATTTAAATTAAAGATTTAACTCTTATGACAAGAGTAGGAAGTACATTCCTTATTATTGCATTACCTTTATCAGATGTATTAACCATGCAGGTTCTGATATGAAGGTAATCATATCCAGGTATGGATGTTGATGTTATATTCATTAAAGGCATGCTGTTAGCCTTATGAATAAGTAAAGTAATCTGATGCCTTGCCAGTGGCATCTTATGCTGATAATGGGCTATGAGAGCCATGAATACCATCAAGGTCATGCCTTAGGGATGACTTGTGATGAGGATAATGATAAATGATGATTGATATAAGTTAGGCCTGTTACATTTAGTATTCTTCTTTTATAGCTGCTAAGCTACTGTTATTGTTTGAAGAACAATGTATGCTGTTAAAGAATACTGAATGTACCTAACTAATCAAGTATAATGTAGAGCCCTGATCATAGATCCATCATTGTCAGAAATTAAGTGATGGTGAAACAGGTTTTCCTTAGGGAACTCCTGGAGCACATACTTTTGAGTATGTGGGGTACATGGATGTGTAGAACCTTACATCCTAGTGTAGGAAAGTGATGTAGATGTGGAATCCATCCATCCTTCACTATAGTTCCATACCGTATCAGTGGTAGGTAAACATGAAACCTCCTGATGACGAAGAAAGCACAGATATCCGTATCAGTGGTAGGTAAATATGAAACCTCCTGATGACGAAGAGAGTACAGAACGCCACTGTGACTCTAGAATAGCGAAGGACCAGTTTAACCTGGTGAGCTATAGTAGTAGAGACACGAGATGTCCTACAAGTGATCCTCTTACTGACTGAGGAAGGTGAAGGTCATGAGAATCCGGCTCTCTTAATGACCTATGTATGATACTGATGCGGCTTCTCAGCGATCAGTTGGAGTATGAGTGGTAAGCCTCATCTCCACAGGGCATAATGTTGTTGTAAAACATAATCAACCATGTAGTATAACTTGTTAGAGATAACTCCAAGTTAGTTGATTGATGTTACATTGCAATAGTGCTTATATTCTTCATATCTCCTAATTGTAGAGATCTTGTTATACTTGCAACTGTTATAGGATACTTTGAAGTCTTTACTGTTTATGATATTCTTAAATGTTATAATAAAGCTTCTGGCGAAGAGTTATAACTCTCGCTGGGACAATTATGTATAATTGTCTCACCCCGTAGATTTCAACGTTTTAGGTGGACGTCGGAGATGAAGGAACCAGCCTACAGGTGACCAGTCTCAGCAGCAGCAGCACCAGGGGCAACAGTAATCTCAGGTGGAGATTTGTCCTGCCATGTGGTGTAGTTAGAGTCAGTCCTATGTGTCCTCTGTACTCTCAGGTCTTGGAGTCTTGTGTTATGTGATCTTGAGATTTTGTATCTTGATGTATATAATTACTCAAGAAGTAATTATCCTGAGATGTAAACAGTTACCTCTCTTTATGAAAGGAGTTTTTATGGATACAAGTTCTTATCTCGAAAAGTTTTAATTTCCCGTGATTTTTGTCTTCCGCTGATTACCGATTCGCTTCCGCAAAGTTTTAATCGTGTTTATGTCATGGTTTGGAGATCAGAGACCACAATTAGTGGTATCAGAGCTCCAGGTTCAGTTGAGTCTATAGAGGCATAGGACTTAGGATGTTGAGTCTACCTTTAGTACTCCTTCCTCATCTAATAGAATCTTCTGCTCCTCAGGAGAAGAAGATACATAAGAATGTCAGAACGTCGTGATGAGCACGTGGCAGAGAGTAGTGCTAGTGCGCCTCGAGGCGGTGCAAGAGTTCCGAGAATAGAACAACCTGCACCTGAGTCGCCAAGAGAGCCACCCCAGTTCGACCCAGCTGACATGAGTGATCCAGTTGTACAGACGATGTTCGGGCAGTTCATGACTGCCATGACACATATAACTGATAGGATGCCCATTCCTACACCTAGGGCACCTGTCTAGCCTGAAGCACAAGGTATTGGTAAGACATTCGAACGACTTCGTCGTGTCGGAGCTACCGAGTACTTCGGAACTGCCGACCCTGCAGATGTTGACTTATGGTTGACAGAGTTGGAGAAGGCTTTCAGGATTCTTATGATTCCGGAAGCTGAGAAGGTTAGACATGCTGTCTATCTTCTCAAAGGCAGTGCTGGTCACTGGTGGAACATGGAAGAGCAGAAGAGACCTGGAGTAGAGTTCTCATGGGAAGAGTTTCGTCGGGAATTTATCAATAGATATTTTCCAAAGACCTTCCTAGATGAGAAGATCTCTCAGTTTGAGAAACTAAGGCAGGGTATGATGAACATTAGTGAGTATGAAGCTAAGTTTATGGAGTTGTTGCGGTTCTGTCCGCACATGGCTGCTACGGATGAGGAAAGAATCAGAAGATTTGAGAAGGGTTTGAATTCCGATATGTCAACCCCTATGTCTGCCTTAGAAAATAGAGAGAGATTCTCTACCTTCGTTGAGTCAGTCCGAAGGATAGAGAGATCTGTGGTTGAGAAAAGACAAACCCATAAAAGATATCCACAGTTCCAGGGTTCTTCATCTAGGGATTCCAAGAAACCTAGATTCTCTGCACCTAACCCTCCACCACCCAGATCGAGTTTTCAAACTCAATGGACACCAAGCAGAGGTAGAGGACGGAGTCAACCGCTTCAAGGGACGCACAGTTCTGCATCAGTGTCAGTTACTGGGCCACCCAGACCACAGAAACAGGAGAAGAGTTGCTACAACTGTGGTAAGGTGGGACACTTGATGAAGGATTGTCGTTCTAGGCCTGTCGGTGTGACACAACAAACCCCGAGACAGAATCAACAGGGATCTCAGAATAGACAACATCAAGGAACAGCTCGAGGACGTGGACAAGCGTCTCAAGCTGGATCATCAGCACCACCTCAACACCAGGCGACTGCGAGGTTCTATGCTATGAACCCACCTGAGGCAGTGGTCAATCCACGGGTAGTGGCAGGTCAGATGAAACTTTTATATTTTGATATGTCTACATCCTGTATTGTATCCGTTCTGATTGATCCGGGTGCTACACACTCTTTCATCACTCGTGAAGTGATTCATAACTGCAATGTGACTGTTAGCCATAGAGCAGATAGTTTGTTGTTAGAGACCCCGTTGAGTGGGTCTGCCGTTTTGCAGGAGGTATGTTCTCCCTGCATCCTTTTCTTTTCTGACCATCGCATTCAAGTGGATCTTATACCACTTGATATGCAGGGATTTGATATAATCCTCGGGATGGATACCTTAGAAAGGTATAGAGTTGTCTTGGATTGTGAGTCCAAGTTGGCTGTGTTTGCTGATGAAAGCAACACATGGATCTTTCAAGGTGAAAGAAAGATTCTGCCCACCTGTCTTGTGTCAACTATGGTTGATGATAAGCTATTGAGGCAAGGATGTTATGCCTTCTTAGCCCATGTGGTAGATGTTACCAAGGAAAGTTCTAATCCTGATGAAGTTCCTATAGTCAGGGAATTCGAAGATGTGTTTCCTGAAGAACTTCCTGGTATACCACCACCTCGAGAGATTGATTTTGAAATCAATCTGATCCCAGATACGAAACCCATAGCTCAAACTCCGTATAGGATGGCGCCTGCCGAGATGGCAGAACTCAAGAAACAGATTCAAGAGCTACTTGAGAGAGGTTTTATCCGACCGAGTACTTCACCTTGGGGCGCTCCGATCTTGTTTGTTAAAAAGAAAGATGGGTCAATGCGGTTATGCATCGACTACAGACAACCTAATAAAGTGACAATAAAGAATAAGTATCCTCTGCTGAGGATTGATGATCTCTTTGACCAGTTGCGTGGTGCAACAGTCTTTTCAAAGATAGACTTGAGGTCTGGATATCATCAACTCCGTATTAAGGATAGTGACATATCCAAGTCTGCCTTTAGGACAAGATATGGTCACTATGAGTTCACGGTTATGTCGTTTGGACTAACCAATGCACCAGCTGCATTCATGGAACTCATGAATAGAGTTTTTCGACCTTTCCTTGATCAGTGTGTTGTCGTCTTCATAGATGACATACTGATTTATAGTAAGGATGCCCAGCAGCATGAGCAACATCTTCGCCAAGTTTTGACCTTGCTAAGAGAACATAAGCTGTATGCCAAGTTTAGCAAGTGTGAGTTCTGGCTGCCGGAGGTATCTTTTCTTGGACATGTAATATCCGCCTCTGGAATTCGTGTTGACCCTACAAAGGTAGAATCTGTTCTACAATGGGAACAACCGAAAACACCGACGGAGATCCGAAGTTTCTTGGGGTTAGATGGCTATTATCGAAGGTTCATTAAGAACTTTAGTTCTATAGCTTTACCTTTGACCAAGTTAACCCGGAAAGATGTTCCTTTTTCTTGGAGTGATAAGTGTCAACAATCTTTCCAGCTGCTGAAGGAGAGGTTGACAAGTGCACCTGTGCTAGTGCTACCTGAACAAGGAAAAGGGTATATAGTTTTCTGTGATGCTTCCAAAAATGGACTAGGATGTGTGTTGATGCAGGATAAACAAGTGATTTCTTTTGCTTCCCGACAGCTTAAGAAACACGAGGAGAATTATCCGACACACAATCTAGAGTTAGCTGCTGTGGTTCAAGCCTTGAAGATCTGGAGGCATTATCTCTACGGAGAAACATTCCAAATTTTCACAGACCACAAAAACCTTAAATATATCTTCTCTCAGCATGAGCTCAACATGAGGCAACGTCGTTGGATGGAGTTAATCAAGGACTACGACTGTACAATTGATTACCACCCAGGCAAGGCCAATGTTGTTGCAGATGCCTTGAGTAGGAAATCAGCAACATCAACCATGAATGGAGCACAACTAAACTTTTTAGTATGCTCTAGAAGAGATATGCTTATCTCTTTAAGGCAAGACAATGTACAGTTGAAGGTGTCATTGCTAGCCGGTTTGTTAGCTGAGATGCATATTAAACCTACCCTAAGAGAGCAGATTAAAGAAGCACAGCTAGGTGATGCTGCAGTTCAACATATAAGATCTGAGTATGGAAATGAGAAGCAAGATGGTTTTCATGACTCAAAAGATCAAGTAGCTTGTTATAATGGAAGAATGATAGTACCAGATGTGGACAACTTGAGAAAGTTAGTCCTGGAAGAAGCCCATTCTTCCATGTATGCTATGCATCCAGGAAGCACCAAGATGTATCAGAATTTGAAAGAACTGTATTGGTGGCATGGGATGAAGAAGGATGTTGCAGAGTTTGTTCTAAGGTGCCCTGTGTGTCAGCAAGTTAAAGCTGAACACCAGAAGCCTGCAGGAACAATGCAACCTTTACCCATATCACAGTGGAAATGGGACCATGTGACCATGGACTTTGTTGTTGGCCTACCCAGGACAAGTAAAGGACATGATTCCATTTGGGTAATTGTTGATAGGTTGACTAAGACAGCACATTTCTTACCTGTCAAAACAACCTATTCTGCTGAAAGGTTATCAGAGTTGTATGTTCAAGAGATAGTGCGTTTGCACGGAGTTCCTGTCCAAATAGTTTCGGACAGAGGTCCTCAGTTTACCAGTCGTTTTTGGGAACAGTTGCACAAAGCCTTAGGCACTAAGCTGAGGTTTAGTACGGCCTTTCATCCACAGACTGATGGACAGTCGGAAAGGACCATACAAACCTTAGAAGACCTGTTGCGAGCATGTGTTCTCCAGTTCACCGGAAGTTGGGATCTACACCTAAGCTTGATAGAGTTTGCCTATAACAATAGCTATCAGCATAGTATTGATATGGCACCTTATGAAGCCTTATATGGTAGACGTTGTAGATCACCTTTGTGTTGGTTTGAAACTGGTGAGCATCAGTTGTTAGGTCCTGACCTTGTGCAGCAAACCACAGAAAAGATTAAAGTTATACAACATAAGATTAAGACTGCTCAGGATAGGCAGAAATCTTATGCTGACAAACGTCGTAGACCCTTAGAGTTCCAGGTTGGAGACAAAGTGTATCTTAAGGTCTCACCTTGGAAAGGGGTCCTTCGTTTTGGAAGAAAAGGGAAGTTAGCTCCTAGATATATGGGGCCTTATCCAATCATTGAACGGATTGGAAAGGTAGCATATAAACTAGAGCTTCCCCCAGAGTTACAGAGGTTACATCCTGTGTTTCACATTTCTATGTTGAAGAAATGTCACCCAGACACCGAGTCAGTTCTACAACCTATGGAGGTAGAATTGAATGATGACATATCCTATGAGGAGGGACCAGTGTCAATCCTTGATAAATGAATTAAAAAGTTAAAGAAGAAAGATATAAGTCTTGTGAAAGTCCTCTGGAACCATCGTGGTGTTGAAGAAGCCACTTGGGAGTTAGAGGATGAGATGAGAAGGAAGTATCCTGCCCTTTTCTCGTAGTATGTTTTATCGATTTTGGGGACGAAATCCTTGTAAGGGGTGGATAATTTGTAACATCCCTGACCTGGGTTATGAGTCAACCCTAGGTGTTTTGCCTAAATATGTAATTAAATCTGAGCATGTAATTAAGTTTCTCAGAAACATATATTTCAGTATTTGCTCCTTTTTATTTAAAGTTGTAGCATTGTTTTGATATACAGGGACCTATGTGCAATTTACCCAGTTGAAAGGGTTAGCTTGCAATTTGCACATGATGAGATGTTCCTCTGATGTTGAGACATCATGAGAATCTCTTTGGCAAAGTTTGAGGGATTTCCCAAGCTAGAGCACCAAGGTGCAGCTGTGGAAGCAATCCTAGGGCTTGAAACCCTAATTTGGGGTAAAATGCAATTCACCCAAATAAAGGGATGCAATTTGTAAAGAATGTCATCTAAAGTATCTTTTTAGACTCTTGCCATTATTTAGAGAAGAAATGATGAGGAATTCACCTCAATTGAGTTATCAAGTTAAGAAATAGGCTTTGTGATTGAATAATCAAGGTATATGTGCAATATCCCTTTAAGTATGAACTTTATTATTAGATTGTTCTTCCTTGCCTTCTTTTCTATAAATTAAGATAAGGTTTGTCCTTAGAATAAAGAGGAAGGGACGAGCAAGTAATAAAGGAAGGACTTAGTTGGAATTAAGGGAAACTTATGCACTAATGTTGAAAATCCTACCCCATGTATATAAGCTCTCCTTCCCTTAGTTGCAAGGGAACTTACCCTTCGTTCCCTTACTGTTTCATTTCACCAAAGACGACCAAGGACTGCCTTGGAGCTAAGGAGGACGACCAAGGGGTGCAAGGTAGGTTTAAACCCCTCTTCTTGCCAAATTCCATGGTTAGAATTTGAATTCAAGGTCAGCTTCATGGCTAATTCTCGAAACCCTATCTTTCTAGCCATCTCTTTTCGTCCTTCCTTGGAGTGTTCACCTTGGCCAACCTGTAAGAACTCAAGGACGCCATTAGAGCTTGGATCTTGAAAGCTTGGAGCTCAAGAAGCAAGCTTTAGGCGGGTTTTATAACTCTAAACCCATGCTTTACTATGTGCATCTTTATATGCGTTTTGATGATAGCTCTTAGTGTTTCCCTACTTTTCCCTGCTATTTTGCAAGCAAACCCGTGGGATATCTGTACTGTTCTTGAGCTAGAAGATGAAGGCGTGATTTCCAAGAAAAACCCACCGCTTTTCTTTTCCTTAAACGGTCCTAACAGTTTTCTCTCTCGGACTCAAGACCGCGAGGTGAGCAAACGGTCTCGAGACCGCGACAGGGCAAACGGTCTCAAGACCGTTTGGCCCCATCGACCGAGCGTGAACCGTAAAAGAAATCTGTTCCTAATTATATAGGCTAATTACCCTCAAAATTTGGGAGACTAACTCCAAATAAATCGGGAGATATGACCTTTGTAAGTCACAACTTTAAATGAATTAATTGCTGATTTTCAAACGGTCTGAAATTGCCTTTTTGGGCAAACGGTCTCAAGACCGTGTAAGGTCGTTGACTAAGCGTTGACCGTATGAGATTACTGTTAAAAATTATGTTAATTAACAACTCACCAAGTTTGATGGTCTAATTCCAAACGGGCTAAGAGTTGAAGGGTGAATACTAGGGCTAACCCTAGGTAAAATCAGTACTGAAATTATGGTGACCTAATTAGGGTTTTTAGGGTTGATTGACCTAAACGGTCTCAAGACCGTTTGGGGGTCACCAAACGGTCTCAAGACCGCGAGGGCAATCAACCAAGACCGTTTGGAGGTCTGGGGTCAAGATTTGTTGACCAATTGAAGTTACTTTTACACCAATTTACATTGCAATTAAATATTGATATAATCATCAACTCAATTTGTTCAACCTTGATGAATTTCCACTAGAATCCAAAAATTTGATGGGCAAACGGTCTCAAGACCGAGAGGACAATCACCAAGACCGTTTGAAGGTCTAGGGTTGAGTATTTTGACCAATTGAGGACCCAATCGCAAATAAGTTATCAATTTAATCAAAATTCTGTTTTGTGGGTCAATCATGGTTCAACCCCTATCAAATCACCTTAGACTTTGATAAAATCTTGGGCAAACGGTATCAAGACCATGTGGGGTCCACCCACATGACCTCAAGACCGTTTGGGCCAAGTTTGGGCCCAATTGGAGCTCAATTGAAGAGTTCAACCTTGTGTTGATGCACATTGTTGAGTGTTGATGGGTGAACATTGATAGACCCTAATTGAATCGATTTCAATCCTACTTGGGCAACAATTGAGGGTCAATTGGTTGACCAATTGGTCAAGCATAATCTTGATTAACCCAATCCATAAGTGGTCAACATAGATTGGACCTTTTGAAGGCTTCAACATCGTTTGACATTATTGGTTGCACCTTTGAGCCTTGTTGAAGGACCAAGCGGCTGAGACCATGAGAGCCTCGCGGTCTCAAGACCGTGAGAGGGCTCGCGGTCTCAAGACCGTGAGGGGGCTCACGGTCTCAAGACCGAGAGGAGGCTCGCGGTCTCAAGACCGCGAAGGGCCTCGCGGTCCTGAGGTCAAAGAATGGCAAACGGTCTTCATGACCCTCGCGGTCTCAACTCAAATTGGTCTTCGCGGTCTCAACATTAACTTGAACCAATGGGAGGCTTCGCGGTCTTGAACCCTTAAAGGGGGCTCGCGGTCTTGGAGCTAGAAGGGGGCTCACGGTCTTGGAAAGTCAAAATGGGCAAACGGTCAACACTTTCAACCGATCTCAATTCAATTAATGATTAATGATTGAAATTAATCAATGTGATTCAAGGTTGACCACATTCAATCATTTGATGATGTAAATGGTTCAATGTTGCTCAAATCAAACCCTAATGACAACCTAGGATATTAAGGGGTTATTTGACTAAGGTTTTGACCATAATGATGATCAATGGGGTGAATTACCAATATACCCCTGAAGGGTCAATTAAGTTATACCTTGCTCAATTCAAACCCTAATTACATGAGAATGATGCTTTTAGTCATAATGACTCTATCTAACTTGATCTAGTCTAATGTTATCATCAACCATTAGTATGATGAAAGAGAGAGTACTCTAGAGAGAGAAAGTACCCTAGAGAGAGAAAGTAACTCTAATCACATAATGGTGATACTTTTGGCTATGTTAGCCTATGATGACTCAATCCAACCTGTTTTGGAGTGATGTTGACATCACCTAGCATTATGATGAGAGAGAAAGTACTTCTAGAGAGAGAAAGTACTTCTAGAGAGAGAAAGTACCAATTTTAAGTGGAAACTCAAGTAAAGCATCTCCAATGCACATAAGTGAGCATAACTAGGGTATGGTCCACCCGTGTGAGGTCATAGAAATCCTAATTATAATAAATGATGAACTCTTAACTAATCTAAGAGCATCAATGAAGATGTTACTCATACATGATGATGTTATGAGTTTAATTCACCTTGATGTGAATAGTAAACCCTAATTCAAGGGTGATGACATGTAATGTGAATAGTAAACCCAAATTCAAGGGTAATGGCATGCTTTTGAGCAATAAACTCTATTTGATTTAAATTAAAGATTTAACTCTTATGACAAGAGTAGGAAGTACATTCCTTATTATTGCATTAACTTTATCAGATGTATTAACCATGCAGGTTCTGATATGAAGGTAATCATATCCAGGTATGGATGTTGATGTTATATTCATTAAAGGCATGTTGTTAGCCTTATGAATAAGTAAAGTAATCTGATGCCTTGCCAGTGGCATCTTATGCTGATAATGGGCTATGAGAGACATGAATACCATCAAGGTCATGCCTTAGGGATGACTTGTGATGAGGATAATGATAAATGATGATTGATATAAGTTAGGCCTGTTACATTTAGTATTCTTCTTTTATAGCTGCTAAGCTACTGTTATTGTTTGAAGAACAATGTATGCTGTTAAAGAATACTGAATGTACCAAACTAATCAAGTATAATGTAGAGCCCTGATCATAGATCCATCATTGTCAGAAATTAAGTGATGGTGAAACAGGTTTTCCTTAGGGGACTCCTGGAGCACATACTTTTGAGTATGTCGGGTACATGGATGTGTAGAACCTTACATCCTAGTGTAGGAAAGTGATGTAGATGTGGAATCCGTCCATCCTTCACTATAGTTCCATACCGTATCAGTGGTAGGTAAACATGAAACCTCCTGATGACGAAGAAAGCACAGATATCCGTATCAGTGGTAGGTAAATATGAAACCTCCTGATGACGAAGAGAGTACAGAACGCCACTGTGACTCTAGAATAGCGAAGGACCAGTTTACCCTGGTGAGCTATAGTAGTAGAGACACGAGTTGTCCTAAAAGTGATCCTCTTACTGACTGAGGAAGGTGAAGGTCATGAGAATCCGGCTCTCTTAATGACCTATGTATGATACTGATGCGGCTTCTCAGCGATCAGTTGGAGTATGAGTGGTAAGCCTCATCTCCACAGGGCATAATGTTGTTGTAAAACATAATCAACCATGTAGTATAACTTGTTAGAGATAACTCCAAGTTAGTTGATTGATGTTACATTGCAATAATGCTTATATTCTTCATATCTCCTAATTGTAGAGATCTTGTTATACTTGCAACTGTTATAGGATACTTTGAAGTCTTTACTGTTTATGATATTCTTAAATGTTATAATAAAGCTTCTGCGAAGAGTTATAACTCTCGCTGGGACAATTATGTATAATTGTCTCACCCCGTAGATTTCAACTTTTTAGGTGGACGTCGGAGACGAAGGAACCAGCCTACAGGTGACCAGTCTCAGCAGCAGCAGCACCAGGGGCAGCAGTAATCTCAGGTGGAGATTTGTCCTGCCATGTGGTGTAGTTAGAGTCAGTCCTATGTGTCCTCTGTACTCTCAGGTCTTGGAGTCTTGTGTTATGTGATCTTGAGATTTTGTATCTTGATGTATATAATTACTCAAGAAGTAATTATCCTGAGATGTAAACAGTTACCTCTCTTTATGAAAGGAGTTTTTATGGATACAAGGTCTTATCTCGAAAAGTTTTAATTTCCCGTGATTTTTGTCTTCCGCTGATTACAGATTCGCTTCCGCAAAGTTTTAATCGTGTTTATGTCATGGTTTGGAGATCAGAGCCCACAAAAGTAGTCAAAGGAGAAGTAGCATCATAGGGTTCTAGAGAGGCAAGACAATGACCAGGAACACAAAGATTGATAATGGTGCAAACTACATTCAAAAGCTCATCTTTAACAGATGTTTCTACCCCATGCATAGCATCATTAAGATGTTGTGCATGGAGGCCGTCTCATGCATAAGTAGTCCCTTTCTGAAAGGATAAGATGGCATGGAATCTTCAACCATAGAATGAGAAGCCACAAAGGGGGGTGCAAGAGATGCCAAGCAAAGGTAGCACCATTGTTTGGGGGAGTTGTGGGTGCTTAGCTTCAAGATCCATATGAGTAACTGCATTGGTAGGGGAAGCACTAGTAGATGAGAGAATTTGAATGACAACAAATTGAGCATCTTTAATTTTATTCTTGGCCCGATGAACCACAACTTAAATGGATTGATGAAAAACAACAGGATGTTGGTGGGCCAAAATCTGAGAACGGACCTGATGAAAATTGTCTGGACTTGAATTTCAAGTTTCAAGATCTTTAAGGATCATAAGTTGTTGAAGGGAGGCACGCTTCCATGAAGAGCATTCTTTAGAAGACTCAGGGTAGAAGAGGTAGAGTACATAGGTTGGAAGTTGCAAATGGTAGACCCAAATGTCAATGGAGCACGAGAAAGTCACTTCCTGGTGCAGAGCAACATGAAGGGTGTCAACAAAGGATAAAGGAGTGGGATACTCTTTACTGTAGGAACACCCTTGCTGAAAATTGAATCTAGAAGATCAACATAGAGGATGAGGCAGTCTGTAGAAGCAGGTGGAGGCTCAATACGCTGATGAGGAGTCAAGATACAAGGAATAGGAGTTAGGAATCTAGGCTTGAAGGCCGTAAAAATCCAACTATGAAGTCGATTGACGCCACACCCAGAAGATGAATTAGACATGTAGTGGCATTAGAACCCTCAGAAGGCTGATGATGACATGCCTTAGACCAAGGAAGGATGCCTAGGTAGTTCCACTCCTCCACTTTAAGCACCATGTTCTGACCATGTTACAAACATCATCTCAGACCTAAACCTCCATTTCAACAATAGAACCCAAGCAATGAAATTGATCACATATTGGTACATCCATTCATCCAACTTGACCCACTATTCATAATTCAAGATTGGCTAAAATTGCAATACATATATTCATTTATGCTTCTACTGATCATAAATCCACTAAATACAATCCATTTCTCCAAAGTTCAACTTTATCATATGAGTGCTTCTCTTCTTTCATCAATCAACACAATATCATCAACAAATAACATGCACTAATGGATATTATGTTAAACATGCTTTGTCAACTTAGCCATATTATGTACCACACACAATTTCGAGATGACTAAAAAGCTCCCCATGAATTTTGTTGAAATAACCTAAAAAATCATCAGGATTATCTCCAAAACAAAATGAGAATGACTAAACCTAGAATTGATCATTCATCAACAAGAATGCATGGATGATATGAACTAGTGTTTCTATCTACTATGTTCTGCAGTAACAAATCAGGAAGAATTAAACAATAATTTTAACAAATAATTATCTAGGATTGAAGAGTTTGGATTAATGACAACAAATTAATTCTTTATGGATCAATCATCAAATATCTATATTATATACACCAATAACATAAATAGCATGATGTAATACAAAGAAGTTAAACACCTTGTTGAATTTGCTATATCTTATTGTTGTGGTGGTTGATATCAAGGCATCAAGAAGATAAGAGAATATATTTTTTCAAACATCAACCATTCAGGCTTCAAAGCATAGGAGGTTTCCACTCACTGTATAATTTTTATGGTAAAGCTTAGGTGCCAGAAGAGCGGCAAGCCCAACATGTCATTATTTGCCATTAGCTTTACATGTAATAATGTAAAATACCATTAAAGCATATTACATTGTGTCCCATGCCCTGGGTACTAAGAGAATGTGCTAAATGTATAAATAGAAACACACATGCTAGAGGGAGAGTATGTGTGTTCTTATCCCCACTAATCTGACATGAGGGTTTATAATTATGGAGAGGAGTTGTGGCCTTGTTAACTCAAACCATTACCTGGATATAAGGTGGCCATCATTGATTAATTGGCCAATTTCCTTGTGTCTTCTAAATTAACCTGACTAAATGCAAAATGAATATGTTGTTGTTATTGAATCTAAGTTGATGTATACAAATATCATTATAACAAGGATAAAGTTAATGTGAAGCTCTTCCTTTATCTTTATCAACTACTACAATATGCCAACATGTTACTATGTTCATAGAGTTGCCAGATAGAACTTGACAGATTTCATCTCTGTAACAGGGCCAATGGTAGGGGATGTGC
The DNA here is from genome assembly GCA_963693085.1 of Alisma plantago-aquatica. Classification (NCBI taxonomy): domain Eukaryota; kingdom Viridiplantae; phylum Streptophyta; class Magnoliopsida; order Alismatales; family Alismataceae; genus Alisma; species Alisma plantago-aquatica. The sequence continues at coordinate 759,484,401 of OY856414.1, forward strand.
ATGTTTATCATCATAGTTCATCCAAAGATTCAACATAGATAAGAAACAAAAATTTTGAATTAATTATTACCTCCTCGAGGGGACCCTCCTCAAGGATCCTATTGATAAAGAATCTTTCTCTAAACTTGAACAAATAGATTATGAAATAATAGTGTATGACTAACCCATCAAGAGCTGCAAAATGAATATGTAAAGTGGAGGAACCAAAAGAAATCCAACATATACCCCAAAGTTTATGCATACTACAAAAAATAGAAATAAAAATTTAAGTTGTTTACCAAAGAAGAAAATTCCCTTACTACAAATAGACTATTTTTTGTAAAAACAGTTGAAACAAACATTGGAGATCTCATATTCAGCCTCCAAATAACCTCAAGGAAGGGTGTTGACAACTGGAAGATGAATCGAATGTTGATATTGTTGTACAAGTTGTCAAAAACAAACATTAGAAATCTAGCCTTGTCATGTCCACTATTACTGTTATACATATGATTGTAAGTGTTCTTGTGGAGCATTCCTTCAAGCATACTAATGGGGAGCACAATGTACGAATAAGTCACATAACCTAACCGTTTGTCCCAACAAATTATAGTCTAAAATAGAAGTTAGCAATTTTTCCTAACAAGTCACGGTCTAAAATTGAACCTAGCAGCTTGTCCTAATAATCACAGTTCTTATTAAAAAACCCCACTTGAAGATGACCTATGATCCCCTTCAACTCCATTCATGCCCCTTCCACTTCTTAGATTAGTGGTCACACACCACCTGCAATATATATACACTCTCTGCTTTCTAACCTTCTTCTCATATGCCTGACGTCAGTTTATGTTTTGATTTGGCTTACAGGGTCAGTGGGTGTTTTTACTCTATTGTTTCTAGGGAGGAGACCCCTTGTTAGAGAAGCAGGGCACTTGCAAAGGGAGGTTTCAGAGCTTCATTCAATGAAACTTGAGTAGACCTAGTTATCATGTGCACACGCTCCCCTTCTCCAAAATGTGTTCAGTGGAATATGAACTTGATGGTGAGTGTGAAACAAAAAAAGGCATTTCTTGCTTGTGATTACACCACATTTCATATATGGTTGTGCATCAATCCTTCATGAAGATTTGAACTTCAATATAAATATAGAAAGAATAGTTCGAGTTCAAGTCTTGTGTAATAATGATTAAATCGATTCATGTCTATCAATGATGTACAACAATACACCTTTGTTTCAAAATGACTAAGAATAGGATTAGGTGGAGTGTTGTGTCATATAGACATGCATCCTTGACGTGCTTTAGGTGTGATCTAAAAAACATCCAACTTATTCACTACCTCAAAACTAGTACATATAACCACTATGAAGTACCATCAAACCCGATTGTAAACTATCAAATTCCTAATTATCCAAAATCCAATATCTTTACAACATGTTAGACAACTTATTTTTATGAATTATTTACATAAAAATAATAGGAAAGCTACTAGTATTAAAACAAAAATATGAATCGGTTTACAACAATGATGGTTAGATAAGTAGTAGCCAAGCTTCTATATCTAACAAGTCTCACTTGACCATGGTATGTGTAATCATCAATAAGCCTAGCTATGTGCAGTAACAAATTTAGTGAACCACATTTATTACTTGATGCATTGAATTCCAGCTGACTTAGATCCATCATAGATGTAGCATTTTCTTTAGCTACAACCAAATTAGATCAAGGTTCAAGCCTTAGAAACCATGACTAATTTACCTAACTGCCGCATATCATGGAGTTTGTGTAGTGTCAGGATAGAAGGGAGGCCAGTCCCCTACTGTTGCTACAAAAAGTGAGAAGATCTCCAAAATACTCATATTGTGTAAATAAAGATGAGCCCTACAAGTGATTTAGTAGGCATGGAAGATGGCAATCAAAACATGTTGACATATGGTATTCTAGAGTAGATACTCATTGGGAGTTGTACAAGCAAACTAGTAAAGATATCAAAGATGCTAGTAAATCTTGGAAAGAACAAAGTAAAATTGTACATTTAGATTTTAGGAATCTTGCCTTGACCCCTCTATTGGATGAAAAACATCAAATATGTTGTGTCTCAAAATCCAAGGGTTTATCACATTTACTTTGTTGAGTTAGGATGCTCCTTCATCTGCCTATATTTCCATTTGGGATTACAGTACCCTGCCACACTCTTCACTTGAGGTCAAACCAAAATGTAAAGAATTTGTATAGATACACAAATCATTAAAGGGCTTAAAATTCATCTAAAATCTTATTTTCCCTGAGGGGACATAAACATAACTAAGGATATATTATAAAAGTTAATACCCCAGACATGTCAGGAAGTAGGTGTAATTGTAGATTTTAGGTTCTTTATGATCCTTCTTCTTTGAGAACTCAAAAACTTGAACTACTTAGGTAACCAGACTTCTGGGATATAGTAGATATAAAATGATGTAGGGAAATTTGATGTAAAAAATTAACAACCTCCTTTCGATATCGTCTTCTCCCTCAAATCTCATCTTGAACTGCATCCCAATAGAAAGTATTGAAATTTTTTTAAACCCTTGTGAACATGACAAGTGAATTATGAGCAACAAGGTAGCACATACAACTAGAACAACTAGAAAAGGAAAGAAACGACAGTAGTTTTCACCCTGGGAGATATGATACAACAAAAGCAATTTCAACATCATCAATTGTGACTCAGAAGATTAAAACCGACCCACGTCGTAAGGTGATATACACAATACAAGATGTTCTAAGCACTGCTAGCATATGACTGTATAATCCCTATTGATAGGTCTTGAGTTGGGGCCACTTGTCTGCAAATGAATACCTATATCTGCTCACTGCAACAGCACATATTGGCTTTGTTTTTATTCTTCTAAATATCTTCTTTTTTCCATCACATTACCATTCCTTGATTAGTGGCACCTATCAAGACCTAAATCTGCAGTAGTCCATTTACACACATTGTCCATCTCTTGTGGGATTGTATAGGGACCCAAACTGTAATTGAAGTACATTTACAAGTTATGTCTATGGATTTGGAATGTCAACTCTAGAGATAGATCAAAGGATATACCCATTATATGTTTTGAAGGATAGGTTTCAAAATCCTAGACGGTAAGATATATTTAAGGCCAGTCAATTCATATTGATGATAGGAAGTTAGTAGATAATTTTGGCAAGTTGTTTGATCAATTACAGGAAGACAAGGAAACCTCATTGTAGAATGAGGTATCCTCTTGTTAGTTTTAGTCACAATTTTACCATAAGACTTGTATAGTGAGGAACCAGGTCAACTAAGTGACTTTTCCTTTGAATTTACATTTTGAGTGAGTTATAACAAAATAAGTGTATGAAATAAATATGAGAAATCAATAAAAGAAACAATGAAAAGAGTAAGAGAGGAGATCATGAATGCATCTCCCTACAAGGGGTCTAGTGATGCTTGCATCTTCAGTTACTTGAGGGAAATGGAGGCAACATTAAAAAATTAGTGGGTCATCCTCCACATCCTGGTGTATTCCAACAACCATAGATCATGTCTTCATGAAGAACATTTTGTTCATGACAACATGTTCTTCATATACCCAACTGGAAATCTGTAAGAAGGGCCTCAAATTATTGGATTAATCAATAATAAGAAACTCAACTGACTAAATCAGTTGGGAAATAAGAAAAGTATGATTAGAAAATATTAAGCTCCCCTCCCCCACATAACAAATAGTGAAATCTGTAGTAAACTGCTGACTATATAGCCAACAATCTCCAAGTTGTTTGAGCCTCAAACATCAACAACTAGAAAGTTGGGGGTTGAGCACATGTGCATGACTGAGAGCAACACCCAACAAATATTGTATCTAGATTTTAGATGCATGAGTGTAGCATGTTAAAAGATCCATAAAACATTACATGACTGAGAGGAGCATCTCATTTACTGCTCAGATCCTCAATGCATCAAAGACAGTCTCAAAAACATCAAGTTGCATACAACATCCAGGTAGTTTAACACTTATGGATAGAAGTGTTAATGTCAAAGTCTCACCTAAAAGAGTGGCGCACCGGCATAGGGCACCGATCTTCCTAGCATTCACATAGAAGAGAACTGGAGGAGTGCTTGGGAAGAACTAGTTCTGAGTAAGAAAGAACCATCAACTAGTTAGAAAAGAAATCCATCCTCAAGATTAATTACTTAGAACGCTAACAGTTTGCTTCCAGTCATTATATAGATGTTGCTATAGAGATGAACACCATTACAACTTAGAGGGACTATCAATAGACTTTTGTACTTCAATAGAGATGAACACCACACATATCTATTGTTTATTTTTCTCCATTATGCATGATTTGTCTTGACCATATTCATGTATGACCCAGCAAAAGGAAACAATCAAGTCAAAATAATTTTTATGATATCACTCTACTATGATCATTTGTGCTTATTTAATAGCGTTGTTCTGCATCACCATACCTTTCCAAAGACCACACTATGAACAAGATCAATATGCTTCCTGGTTAGTCTATAATTTGAAGTGTAGACTAACCATTATGTTGAGGGGTAAGGTTGTAGCTATATGACTAAGCATAAAGCACATAGATCTCAATTTGTTTGACAGAAAAGGGTACTTGATGCTTGTGCTCAAGTAAAGTGGAGAGTAGGAATAATGGATAAAAGCAAGATTACAAAGCCTATGGAAAACATATGAAGAGAATCATAATATGTTGTAGAATTCTACTCTAAATGTAGAGTTTCTGGGCATCACTTTTTTCAAAGAAATTTAGAAGTTCAATACAAGCCATCAAATATTTTGATGGATGGTAAACAACTGTATATATTCGAATATGTAAGCCATTACAAAGTTTGAATTTCCAAACTTGCTTTACATGGTTTGATGCATGATCAAGTGAGTTCATAATATCATAGTAGAAAATACTGAGAAGTTAAAAGCAAGCGTCAACCTCATGGGGTGAGTTCAAGTCCAGTCAGCAAGGGCAATCTCCTAGGAGTAAACATTTTGCAAATAAGAATCAAGATATGATTTTTAATTGTTTCGATAATCTTGGATAGTTTGCAATAGATATATGTCATTTTGCATAGTCAAATACTTGGAAACATGAATGTTTCCCTAGCTCACAGGATAGATTTGAGTTTTATACATGAATTCATTGTGTGTAGTCGTTGCTCTTGGAGAAGTCAGTAAATTTCTAATTTCAAGAAACATACTATCCAACTTTCATCCATCAAGCTTATCCATAAAATGCTTCCTTTGTTCTTCTCTAGCTTCCCAAGGTTTACAGTTCTTGCCCCAGATATTTGAAGGTGATGGTCCAATCCCATAACGACGAATATACCCTGTTCTCTCTTCTCCCATAACATGATTATAAATTCCATATGAAGTAACATCAGGTTGTTTTCTTCATAGCTCTTCTCCTGCCTCGAAATTTTTTCCCTTGATATAAAAAATCATAGGGGATTAATTTCATACCAAACATATACTTCTATATTTTCCAATTATTATATGTAACATAATACTACATAATAGGATGTGTTGTACCAAAATTTTGGCAGATTCAATATCAACTATGCTCCCATCCTTTTTACATCAGTTCTCTCAAAAAACATTATGGGATCCACTTCTCCACCTATTTCCTTCTCCATCTATATCAGACAAACAAGGTTATTGTAAACACTATATAAAAGGATGTCATCAAATTTTCCATATGGATCACAAAAATTACTAATCTTACATCATATTTCAGACATGTAAATGACTTGGTTCTTGTAGTGTGGCTAAGATTTTGAAGTTTTTTTCTTATCTTGTTAGTTATAGACTTCCTCTATGAAAAAATTATTAATTATCTGTGAGGTAAATTAAGTTTTAGTGAATAGTAAAAATAAATATTACCTTTCCTTTATTTCTCCTCCAATAATCCACAAGAAATTTCCAATGAGACTTGTCCATGCGGGGAACAACTTGTTCTATCTGTTGTTCATATGGACTATCTTCTTGGAAGTAAACTCTCCATAACTCCCACTTGTGGACCCTCCATTTCTTCCCTAGTCTTTTCATTGTCCACTCCTTTAGATCTTAATCCATTGTGAATTTACTCTATCCACATAGAGGATATCAATTACAAGTTTCATTTAATAATATAAAAATAAAATTTAATATTGTACCTTCACAAAATTCCATATAGATCTTTTTTGTTTTCTGGAAATTGTCTCTTGTCCTCATAACTTAGTGGACAAAGATCGAAATCTCTTGCAATCATTGTCAGAAAACTTGATAAGTGACATTGGTTTTCACGTATTGGTTGTCCAAATTGATTTTTCTCAAACGAAAAAGGATCATCAACCTTTCTTTTCCAGACCTTCAAACATTGTGTTTGTCCATGTGCTCGATGTTTTTGACCTAGGAATTCAATCATAAAAGTTCAAATATATATAGATAATTATATATAATTAATGCAACGCTGGAAATGTAATACTATGAATAACAGGATTACCTAGCTCATGAGAAGGTGTTGTTGTAACATTCAATGACTCAACATGGTGATCAGAGATGTCATTTTGCTCCATGGTATTAAGAAATGCATTGTCATTTTGGTTATTGGCAGCTTTATTTTCTGCACTTCTTGGTTGAATGGACATAGAAGCATTGACATTAGGCACACATGTTTCCCATGAATATCTTGATCTTGTGGCTTTAACACCACTTTCTTTGTTGTTCTGATTTTGGAACCTTATTCCCATCTCCTTTTCATTTGTGCATGTTTGAGAGGTATTTTCTGTAGAGGTACAAACAATTTTCTTGAATTTCTTTATTCTATCATTTTGCATTTTAGCTGGAAGGGAAGTGTAAATTTTTTTGGAGCGATTTGAGGATGACAAGTTCAAAGATTTCTAACAACCATGGCGAGTAAGGCTAGGTAAATGAGTCACCGGATAAGAATCATTATTGTTGTTTTAATCAATCGTTGTGGATGCCTTTTTGTGGCAGATGTCACTGTACTGTTCTCTCATCCTGAGTATATCAAATCACAAATATTAGTAGAGATTAAAAAATAGTGAACAACATATTAACATGTATGTAATGAATATTTAAAAAGTAAGCTCATGGCATCCCCATTCAATTTTTAATATATGTATTATAAAAGTACTGATACTAAAGATAGAAATAATATATCATTATAAACAACACCATAGACAAGGATAAATTTGATTAAGAAGAATGTCAGACATAAAAAATGCATACACCTGGAGCACAAATCCTCAACAGAAAATGAAAAAGATACAACAATCCAAAAATGGCTTTTATAAGTGAAATAATGATGACAAAGAAAAAAACATCAGATGGTATTTTTTAATCTCCTCAATGAAAACTTTCGTCATCACTACTTTGAGATACACTTTCATGATCCTGCTGAATTCGGGATTGGCCTTTTTCCATTTTTGGACTATCAACAATAATTCCTTCCATATCCAATCTAACTATGTCACAATTAGTATCTTCATCCTCTGATGCCATTGTTGGCCCATTTCTAGTTTCACCTTGCGAATAAGCTTTGACATTCTCAATACATGATTGTTCTTCCATGTTGAAAATATCTCAAGGGGCAATCTTCACAGCAAAATGCCAACCTTTTACAGTGAGATCTTCTACATTAAATACTTTTCCAACTTGAGATGCCACTACAAATGGTTCTCCTGTAGTTTGAAGTCATCTAAAATTAACAAGGGTCAACCTATGTTCCTCATGATTGATTCCTTTCTTTGAGTATATGTCCACCCAATCACACTTAAATCATGTCATGTTAAAGATTTCATTATAATTGAGCACAATAACATCCTTAAAAAAATCATAGTAGGTTACATCTCTAGTAATTGGGTTGCGGTCATTCTTTTTAGAATAACAATCAGTCTTAGCTACCAGAATGACTCCACTATTCATTGTTATTCAGTTTGCACCTTTTGCCTTGGTATGAAATCTATGACCATTGACAACATAGCCCTTGTACTTAATGTCCACTTAATGTGGACCTTGAGAAAGAAACTTGATTTTATCATCCACCATCTATGTTCTTGGGAGCGTCTCAATCTAAAAAAACAAAAGCTTCTTAGATTTTATTCATGAAGCATTACAAATTAAATTAGCTCGTATAAACTTACATGTTCTTTTAACCATCCATAAAATGAGTTACTTTGTATTCTTTAAACCTCCTTTAAGGACTTATGAGGATGTGTTTGCCTAATGATATCATAGTGCTTCCTGAATACTAAATATTTGCAATTGGAATATGTTATAGAATTTTAATAATAGAAGATAATTGTCACTAACTTACTTAATGTAGGGTTCAATTGTTTCACAATTGAACAGTAAATGCTTGTGGGCATGTTGCAATGTATGTTCATCCAAGACACATGTGACCATTTTACCAATACCATGACCTACTATCGAGAAAATAGACCAATCATCATTGTCAATTGTTGGCTCATTTGCAAAATCTACTTCGTCGGTATCATTTCTATTTGGCCAATTTAATTTTGTTTCAACTCCATCCAAGTACCTTGAACAAAAAGTTAGGCACTTTTCCGCTATTTATCCTTCTGCTATTGATCCTTCTAGATACCTTTTATTACAAACATATCTTTTTTGAGTCATCAGATACCTGATAACAAAGTTGAGGAAATTATTATCACAAATTTCATTCCAATAGGTATAATCATAATGACGTATGAAAAGTTAACTTTCAATTGGATACATCCAATGATAATGAACAGGACTAGTTATGTTAGCTTCATAAGCGAGATGGATTGATAGATGCACCATATGTCAAAAAAACATGGAGGGGATGTTTTCTCCATCTCACAAAGTGTCACAGCTATTGCATATTCTAGTGCAGCAAAATCATTTGGATCTATGACTTTAGTGCACGACCTTTGAAAATAGAGACAAAGATTAACAATACATGACTTAGCATTCTTACTGGGCAAAGACATAGTGATAGCTAATGACAGAAGATGTTGCATGAGCACATGATAATTGTAACTTTTTATTGGTAGCATCTTCTGATCCTTTGGTCGTGCACATCTAGATATATTAGATGCATACTCGTAAGGAACTTTAACAGATTGTAGGAGGTTTGCAAAATAATATTTTTTTCATCTTTTCTCACTGTATAGCAAGCTGAAGGTAGGACAATATATTTACCAAATTCTTTTGGATGATGTAGAAATCTAATTTTCATACCTCCAAATCCTTCCTTGCATTCAAGTTATCCTTACTTTTAACCTTCAAACCTAGCAATGTTCCAAAGATACTCTCATATATATTCTTCTAAATGTGTATGTCATCGAGATTGGGCCTTACAATGTTAGACTTCCAATATGATAGCTCAAAAAGTATGATTTTCCTATCCCAATTGTGTGTTGAATATTTACATCTTAGCCTTTTCCTACCAATTATAGTTCTTTCATCCTCCAATTATGATAAGATTTGAGCTCTTGAAGGTGGTTTAGGTGGACTTCTAAGTTCTTGTTCACCGTCAAATGTTGTTTCTTCTTTTTGAAATTTGTGGTTGGTTGGCAAAAACCTACGATGTCCTCTATAACAAACTTTACAAATATGTGGCAACCAATCTGAGACAATATCTTTATTACAATGCGGACATGATTTGTAGCCTTTAGTAATCCAAATAGAGAGATGGGCACATCCTGGAAAATCACTAATAGTCCATAGTAACGAAGCACACATCGGAAAAAATTCCTTGGTTCAAGCATCATATGTACACCAATATCCCATAGATGATTCAACTCATCAATCAATGGACGCAAGTACACATCTATGTTTTCTGGTGAAGTTGGTCTAGGAATGAGTACGGACAACATAAAATATGGTTTCTTCATGCACAACTAAGGAGGTAAATTATATGGAATAATCACAATAGGATACATATTGTAAGAAGTGCTCGTTGTCCCAACAGGATTAAATCTGTCAATTGCAGGTCCCAATCAAATATTTCTAACGTCTGTAGCTAAGTCTAGAAGCATAACATCAAATGTTTTCCATGCAGGTGATACGATCAGCTGTCTTAACTTAACATCTTTTTCATATTTATCTGCATGCCACCTCATTAAGGAAGAGGATTTTGATGACATGAACAAACACATTAGGCGTGGTATAAGTGGAAAGTGTTTGAGCACCTTGACATGTATTCTCTTGGATTCTTTTGCATGCTCCTCATCATCATCTGGGCTTGTAATTGTTTTTCATCTTGATGCTCCACATGTATCATAGACATCTTTATCACCAGAATCCTTCCAAAACAACATACAACCATTCATACAAACATGAATCTTCACATAATCTAAACCAAACTTCTTAATCATATTTTTAGCTCATAAAAAGAATTAGTAATTGTTCTCCTTCTGGTAACATCTTCTTAAAGAACATAAAAAATAGATGGTGCTTTCTTACTCAAGCCATTAAGACAAACTAGGTGATAGAATTATAGGATGCAAGCAAGTTTGCTAAATTTCTTACACCCTGGATATAATTCTATTTGATATTCCTTTTACAAGATATAAAAATTTTCTGCATTGAAATTTTGATCACTTGTAGACTCTACTCCTTCCATATTTCCATCTTCACTGAAACTCAGAAAAGCATCATGCAACATATCTTGTAAATTTTCATCATTTAGGCTATCACCTTGATCAGTAGTGTAACATCCCTGACCTAGGTTATGAGTCAACCCTAGGTGTTTTGCCTAAATATGTAATTAAATCTTTGTGATTAACTCTGAGCATGTAATTAAGTTTCTCAGAAACGTATATTTCAGTATTTGCTCCTTTTTATTTAAAGTTGTAGCATTGTTTTGATACAGAGGGACCTATGTGCAATTTACCCAGTTGAAAGGGTTAGCTTGCAATTTGCACATTATGAGATGTTCCTCTGATGTTGAGACATCATGAGAATCTCTTTGGCAAAGTTTGAGGGATTTCCCAAGCTAGAGCACCAAGGTGCAGCTGTGGAAGCAATCCCAGGGCTTGAAACCCTAATTTGGGGTAAAATGCAATTCACCCAAATACAGGGATGCAATTTGTAAAGAATGTCATCTAAAGTATCTTTTTAGACTCTTGCCATTATTTAGAGAAGAAATGATGAGGAATTCACCTCAATTGAGTTATCAAGTTAAGAAATAGGCTTTGTGATTGAATAATCAAGGTATATGTGCAATATCCCTTTAAGTATGAACTTTATTATTAGATTGTTCTTCCTTGCCTTCTTTTCTATAACTTAAGATAAGGTTTGTCCTTAGAATAAAGAGGAAGGGACGAGCAAGTAATAAAGGAAGGACTTAGTTGGAATTAAGGGAAACTTATGCACTAATGTTGAAAATCCTACCCCATGTATATAAGCTCTCCTTCCCTTAGTTGCAAGGGAACTTACCCTTCGTTCCCTTACTGTTTCATTTCACCAAAGAAGACCAAGGACTGCCTTGGAGCTAAGGAGGACGACCAAGGGGTGCAAGGTAGGTTTAAACCCCTCTTCTTGCCAAATTGCATGGTTAGAATTCGAATTCAAGGTCAGCTTCATGGCTAATTCTCGAAACCCTATCTTTCTAGCCGTCTCTTTTCATCCTTCCTTGGAGTGTTCACCTTGTCCAACCTGTAAGAACTCAAGGACGCCATTAGAGCTTGGAGCTTGAAAGCTTGGAGCTCAAGAAGCAAGCTTTAGGCGGGTTTTATAACTCTAAACCCATGCTTTACTATGTGCATCTTTATATGCGTTTTGATGATAGCTCTTAGTGTTTCCCTACTTTTCCCTGCTATTTTACAAGCAAACCCGTGGGATATCTGTAATGTTCTTGAGCTAGAAGATGAAGGCGTGATTTCCAAGAAAAACCCACCGCTTTTCTTTTCCTTAAACGGTCCTAACAGTTTGCTCTCTCGGACTCAAGACCGCGAGGTGAGCAAACGATCTCGAGACCGCGACAGGGCAAACGGTCCCAAGACCGTTCGGCCCCGTTGACCGAGCGTGGACCGTATAAGAAATCTGTTCCAAATTATATAGGCTAATTACCCTCAAAATATGGGAGACTAACTCCAACGGAATCGGGAGATATGACCTTTTTACGTCACAACTTTAAATGAATTAATTGCTGATTTTCAAACGGTCTGAAATTGCCTTTTTGGGCAAACGGTCTCAAGACCGTGTAAGGTCGTTGACTAAGCGTTGACCGTATGAGATTACTGTTAAAAATTATGTTAATTAACAACTCACCACGTTTGATGGTCTAATTCCAAACGGGCTAAGAGTTGAAGGGTGAATACTAGGGCTAACCCTAGGTAAAATCAGTACTGAAATTATGGTGACCTAATTAGGGTTTTTAGGGTTGATTGACCTAAACGGTCTCAAGACCGTTTGGAGGTCACCAAACGGTCTCAAGACCGCGAGGGAAATCAACCAAGACCGTTTGGAGGTCTGGGGTCAAGATTTGTTGACCAATTGAAGTTACTTTTACACCAATTTACATTGCAATTAAATATTGATATAATCATCAACTCAATTTGTTCAACCTTGATGAATTTCCACTAGAATCCAAAAATTTGATGGGCAAATGGTCTCAAGACCGTTTGGAACTCATCCAAACGGTCTCAAGACCGAGAGGACAATCACCAAGACCGTTTGAAGGTCTAGGGTTGAGTATTTTGACCAATTGAGGACCCAATCGCAAATAAGTTATCAATTTAATCAAAATTCTATTTTGTGGGTCAATCATGGTTCAACCCCTATCAAATCACCTTAGACTTTGATAAAATCTTGGGCAAACGGTCTCAAGACCATGTGGGGTCCACCCACATGACCTCAAGACCGTTTGGGCCAAGTTTGGGCCCAATTGGAGCTCAATTGAAGAGTTCAACCTTGTGTTGATGCACATTGTTGAGTGTTGATGGGTGAACATTGATAGACCCTAATTGAATCGATTTCAATCCTACTTGGGCAACAATTGAGGGTCAATTGGTTGACCAATTGGTCAAGCATAATCTTGATTAACCCAATCCATAAGTGGTCAACATATATTGGACCTTTTGAAGGCTTCAACATCGTTTGACATTATTGGTTGCACCTTTGAGCCTTGTTGAAGGACCAAGCGGCTGAGACCATGAGAGCCTCGCGGTCTCAAGACCGTGAGAGGGCTCGCGGTCTCAAGACCGTGAGGGGGCTCACGGTCTCAAGACCGAGAGGAGGCTTGCGGTCTCAAGACCGCGAAGGGCCTCGCGGTCCTGAGGTCAAAGAAGGGCAAACGGTCTTCATGACCCTCGCGGTCTCAACTCAAATTGGTCTTCGCGGTCTCAACATTAACTTGAACCAACGGGAGGCTTCGCGGTCTTGAACCCTTAAAGGGGGCTCGTGGTCTTGGAGCTAGAAGGGGGCTCGCAGTCTTGGAAAGTCAAAATGGGCAAACGGTCAACACTTTCAATCGATCTCAATTCAATTAATGATTAATGATTGAAATTAATCAATGTGATTCAAGGTTGACCACATTCAATCATTTGATGATGTAAATGGTTCAATGTTGCTCAAATCAAACCCTAATGACAACCTAGGATATTAAGGGGTTATTTGACTAAGGTTTTGATCATAATGATGATCAATGGGGTGAATTACCAATATACCCCTGAAGGGTCAATTAAGTTATACCTTGCTCAATTCAAACCCTAATTACATGAGAATGATGCTTTTAGTCATAATGACTCTATCTAACTTGATCTAGTCTAATGTTATCATCAACCATTAGTATGATGAATGAGAGAGTACTCTAGAGAGAGAAAGTACCCTAGAGAGAGAAAGTAACTCTAATTACATAATGGTGATACTTTTGGCTATGTTAGCCTATGATGACTCAATCCAACCTGTTTTGGAGTGATGTTGACATCACCTAGCATTATGATGAGAGAGAAAGTACTTCTAGAGAGAGAAAGTACTTCTAGAGAGAGAAAGTACCAATTTTAAGTGGAAACTCAAGTAAAGCATCTCCAATGCACATAAGTGAGCATAACTAGGGTATGGTCCACCCGTGTGAGGTCATAGAAATCCTAATTATAATAAATGATGAACTCTTAACTAATCTAAGAGCATCAATGAAGATGTTACTCATACATGATGATGTTATGAGTTTAATTCACCTTGATGTGAATAGTAAACCCTAATTCAAGGGTGATGACATGTAATGTGAATAGTAAACCCAAATTCAAGGGTAATGGCATGCTTTTGAGCAATAAACTCTATTTGATTTAAATTAAAGATTTAACTCTTATGACAAGAGTAGGAAGTACATTCCTTATTATTGCATTACCTTTATCAGATGTATTAACCATGCAGGTTCTGATATGAAGGTAATCATATCTAGGTATGGATGTTGATGTTATATTCATTAAAGGCATGCTGTTAGCCTTATGAATAAGTAAAGTAATCTGATGCCTTGCCAGTGGCATCTTATGCTGATAATGGGCTATGAGAGCCATGAATACCATCAAGGTCATGCCTTAGGGATGACTTGTGATGAGGATAATGATAAATGATGATTGATATAAGTTAGGCCTGTTACATTTAGTATTCTTCTTTTATAGCTGCTAAGCTACTGTTATTGTTTGAAGAACAATGTATGCTGTTAAAGAATACTGAATGTACCTAACTAATCAAGTACAATGTAGAGCCTTGATCATAGATCCATCATTGTCAGAAATTAAGTGATGGTGAAATAGGTTTTCCTTAGGGAACTCCTGGAGCACATACTTTTGAGTATGTGGGGTACATGGATGTGTAGAACCTTACATCCTAGTGTAGGAAAGTGATGTAGATGTGGAATCCATCCATCCTTCACTATAGTTCCATACCGTATCAGTGGTAGGTAAACATGAAACCTCCTGATGACGAAGAAAGCACAGATATCTGTATCAGTGGTAGGTAAATATGAAACCTCCTGATGACGAAGAGAGTACAGAACGCCACTGTGACTCTAGAATAGCGAAGGACCAGTTTACCCTGGTGAGCTATAGTAGTAGAGACACGAGATGTCCTACAAGTGATCCTCTTACTGACTGAGGAAGGTGAAGGTCATGAGAATCCGGCTCTCTTAATGACCTATGTATGATACTGATGCGGCTTCTCAGCGATCAGTTGGAGTATGAGTGGTAAGCCTCATCTCCACAGGGCATAATGTTGTTGTAAAACATAATCAACCATGTAGTATAACTTGTTAGAGATAACTCCAAGTTAGTTGATTGATGTTACATTGCAATAGTGCTTATATTCTTCATATCTCCTAATTGTAGAGATCTTGTTATACTTGCAACTGTTATAGGATACTTTGAAGGCTTTACTGTTTATGATATTCTTAAATGTTATAATAAAGCTTCTGGCGAAGAGTTATAACTCTCGCTGGGACAATTATGTATAATTGTCTCACCCCGTAGATTTCAACTTTTTAGGTGGACGTCGGAGACGAAGGAACCAGCCTACAGGTGACCAGTCTCAGCAGCAGCAGCACCAGGGGCAGCAGTAATCTCAGGTGGAGATTTGTCCTGCCATGTGGTGTAGTTAGAGTCAGTCCTATGTGTCCTCTGTACTCTCAGGTCTTGGAGTCTTGTGTTATGTGATCTTGAGATTTTGTATCTTGATGTATATAATTACTCAAGAAGTAATTATCCTGAGATGTAAACAGTTACCTCTCTTTATGAAAGGAGTTTTTATGGATACAAGTTCTTATCTCGAAAAGTTTTAATTTCCCGTGATTTTTGCCTTCCGCTGATTACCGATTCACTTCCGCAAAGTTTTAATCGTGTTTATGTCATGGTTTGGAGATCAGAGCCCACAAGTAGGAGCATCCATTTGAACATCGACATCTTCACGATGAAAAGCCCAAGAAATATAGCTCGGTAAGAACCCATGCCACAATAGATGGCTCAATGCAATTTGACGGGTGACCTAGTATACATTAGCACACTTTTTACAAGGACATACAATCTTGTCTCCAATCATTGAATGTTCAAAAGAAAAATCCAAAAAAATTAATACTCCATGTAAGTATTTACTACTCATCTAGTCATCTTCTGCTATCTAGGACTTATCCATTCTATAAAAAAATAGTAAAGCGTATAACATATATGAGTAAGTATGTCATATAAAAAAATGACTATAAATATGAGAAAATACTAGTGTGATCATGCAAATGAACTACTATTTTTAATACATCACATGTATCATTGCTTACTAACATGGATTTTTTTTAGTTTCGATTCCTCAGCAACAATAAACATCTACATTAGTTACATTATTTAGTAGGTTTATAACCTAGATAATCTAATTTAGAGCTTGCCAGTTCCCTTTCAAGGTCCAAAATTTCCTTGATCAGTGATGTATTAGCTAGACAAAAATAGGTAAACATAGATCAATATACATTTCTATAAAAAGACTCACACCACTTAACACTTTGGTGGAATTTTCACTATATCTCCAAGCCCTCCATGCAACATTTGAGATGAAACAAAGATGTATTTAAACATATTTCATTGATATGTTGTTATCATGATTGACCTAACCATTTTGAACCACTAAACCTAATTTGATCATTTAGTTTAGTTTACCATGAGGAAATAAACTAGTTAGTTTCTACTTTGTACATTGTCAAACTGAACACCACACATTTTATTTGATTTAAACATGTTCAATGTGAATATCAGGCATAATGTGTGTATATATGGTTCACATGAGTTAGGTCTTTTAGGTTAACATGAAGCGATGGATAGATGAGTAACATGCATCCCACAACCAACTAAGGTCATTAAATATTGGCTAACAGTGTCATATACAACCATGCTCAGTCACGTGAAATCCCTTGAGAGTGAACTATAAAACCATTTTCCACTCACCCTAAAGACTATAAAATAATGTCAATTAGCATTCTAAAAATAAAACTCCCTATATTCATAATGAGAATGATCTATGAAATTTGGTACAATTCCCAAACATGCTCCTCTTTCAAATGGTGCAACTCAGTTGCCATATATTTTCTACTCCTATCTAAGTCATAGAGTTATAGCAACTTGCCAGGTAGAAATAGTAAGCATAGAGAGTTTGTAAACAGGTTCCTCGTATTGCTAGTAATCATCTCCCACATTGAGAAGCCTTACATGAGTTATTTTGCTAAAATATATATTTAAGGTATCTAGATAAGTACCCATGTTATTAGAAAGTCATGGGTTCCTTGATTGATATATATAATTATCTCTTTTTTCTTGGTTGGATATAGTTTTGTCAACATACATGTTTTCAAATTAAGTTGACCATTTTTTCATGATGGATCATCTATGGTCATGGTCGTGATGTTGGATTTTATGTTTTCTATGGTTCAACTATGTTCATTTAAGATGGACATTTTATGAACGTTGTATCTTTAGATGGACTATGGTAGTACCACCTAGCTATGGTCCATTCTTCAAAAGCATGATGCATTCCCTTCTAGTCTTAAAAGCAAGGAATTGTTTCTTTTTTGGACTGGTTGGTATCTTTTCTTGAAGGAAACTAGTAGTCTTAGGGGTCTTAACAAAACATCACACAAAAAGACTCCTCAACCCTTCTTAACTCACTTCACAAAACCAACAATAGTGATTCAGATCTTAAATCTCTAGTGTACAAGGCAAGGCTTAGTATGACAAGGTTGTTGAACACAAGAGAATGAATCCCCTCATGAATGAGGTTATTGAAGAGGAAAAAGTGAAGCCAAAGAGACTGAGCTTGCTGGAAAGAGTGGTGGAACTGTGCTACTAGCAACGTAATAGGATGAAATGGATCTGGGATGGAGATTGCAACATGAAAATTTATCACATTGTTGTCAAGAGAAATGTGATGAAGGATGACATTCACTCCCTCCTGAGGGCTAATGCGACCACAACGTGTTCACCGATGGATGTGGGAGCTGAAGCGGTGGAATACTTCACCAACATCTATAATAAAAGATGCGACAATCTATAGAGTAATCTCAATTTTCCCTCTTCGCACATCACTAATGAAATGAATACCTTGTTGTGTGGACCTACTTCGGATATGGAAATCAAGGAGGCGCTCTTTGGGATGGGGGCCTCCAAGGCACCGGACCCTGATGGCTTCAATGCTCACTTCTTTCAAGCTATGTGGGAGTTAACTAAAGATGATATATATAGAGCTGTCAGATGGTTCTTGGTAGGGGGTAGAATGGTAAGGAAAGTGAATCATTCTTTTCTTAGACTCATTCCAAAGAAGACGAGAGTGGAGACGATGAATGACTTCAAGCCTATCATGTGATGTTCAGTAGTTTACAAGATCATGTCCAAGTTGTTGGCCAACTGCTTGAAGGTGGTCCTTCCACATGTGATTTCCCATGCTAAGTCTACCTTCATCAAGGGGAGAAGTATTGTCAAAAGTGCCCTACTTGCTTTGGAATTCATGCTTGATTTTGGAGTGAAGAACAACTCTAAGAAAACATGTGTTAAACTCGATCTGGCAAAGGACTATGATAATGTTAGATGGGATGCTCTACAGAGAATCATGGAATCTATGGGTTTCTCTGGTAGATGGATTAACCACATGAAGGAGTGTGTCACGAATACTTCCTTTTCCGTCCGAGTTAATGGTATCCCTTATGGGATGTTCAAAGCATCAAATGTCATGAGACAAGCTGATCCTCTATCTCCGTTGTTGTTTACTATTGTGATGGAAGCCCTTTCGGGTTTGGTGGATGATGTTTCCGCCCATAAACTTATGTTCACTTTTAAAGAAGTAGGTTGTATGATTATTTCCCATATGATATATGTGGATGATGTACTCTTCTTCTTTTCAGGCAGTGCCAAGAATCTCAGGTTTTTTAGATGGCTTATGAAATAGTTTGGGGATATCTCAGGCATGTATATGAGTGAGATTAAATCTCGGGTGTTCTTCTCATGCTCCTATGGTGCCAGATGTGGTTGACTAAAATAAGCCATTGGGCTAGGGGAAGGTCATCTCCCAATGAAGTACCTAGGCATCCTCCTCTACGGAGGTAAGGCTAAGGGTACACATTTTAGTGGGTGTGTTGATATGCTTTGGGACATAGTTGCTAGATGGACGAGTATTCGCATGCCCATGGTGGACAGACTCAAGCTTACCTACTCAATGCTAAATGGCTTAGTCTAGTTCTAGTGTTTACAGTCTGAGTTTCCCCCCTTTATCCTAGATAGACATCGTAGCATCTTTGCTTCCTTTGTTTGGGGTGGTAAGTTACACGTTGTTCGCTGGAGCACAGTGGCAAAAAGGTTTGAAGAAGGGGGACTCAGTGTTCTTGGCCCGACTGATATCACACACGCGGCTAAGACGAGGCGGATTGATATTTTTTCGAGAGCCGACTCCAGTTAGAGTAGGTGGATGCATAGCAGATATGGGAGTGACTTTCAGGTGACATTTTGTACCAACTCCTTGAGAACATGGCACAATATGTGCAGGCTTTAGCTGGCTATTGCTACTTATTATGTTTACCTTGAGGGGAGTTGTATGTTGTGTGATGAGCAGATAAAACCTTTGGCCCTTCCACACTCTCACACCCCTCAAGTGCCATGGTTCGCCCTCCTTTGGGGATAGGGACATATCCCCAAATGGAGTTGTTGCGCTTATAGGGGAATTGTAGGAAAATTTCCTACGAAGGACAGGCTGATTAGGAGGGGTCTCAACACTGACCCAATCTGCCCGTTGTGCAAGGAAAAATGGTCTTGAGATGCATAGTCACTTGTTCTTGGGTTGTAGTTACACCAAGTACCTTCGGTACAGGACTTGGCTGAAGTTGGGTTGGGGTGACCCCACTTCCACCCTTGCTCTTGGCATAGAGGGGGCGATGGAGATCCAAAGTGAGACAGAGGTATTAGACACCTGGTGGGCATTGGTTTTATGGGTATTTGTTTTCTCATTTGGGAGAAACGTAACAAAAAATGTCATGGAAAAGAGGAAACTGGTAAATTTGTTCTTTTTGAGAAGTTGGCTGCACATCTAGGTTGTGTGGTGAAAACCAAACCTAAGATAGTGAGGGGAGTCAGTAGCGTGATCCTTAGTCAGTGGGATTTTGTATGACCCACTTGTATAGTATACGAGGGTCTAACCTCTATAATCTTTTTTGGCTATAGTAATACTTTACCTGCTCTAAAAAAACAATAGTGATTTAGATCTAGTTTAGACATAGCAATAAGGATCCTACACCCTAAATAGGACAACTCAAAGAAAATATTCACAACAATCCAACATCATCGATCCATAACTAGGTCTAGATGATTCCTAGATATGTAATTGTTGATAGCAAGAAAAATCATAGAATAATAGAGGTATGAAAAAATATTCCTTGAACTCACACCATAAGGCCAATAGGAGATAATGATAAAAACAATATCTCTAGTAAACGATCCATCAACAACTCCAATCGTTAACAACATATTGGATTCCATTTCTGTCATAAGCTCACATGTATTTGTGATAAAAGTAAAAATAGTAACAGATAATAGTTAACCTCAATAAATTGAATAAATATTCACTTTAGGACCAAGAAAGTACTTCTTATGTACACCCTATGCATCTCATATTTCTAAATGAAGCAATATACAAAGACAGGGCAATTTCACTTAGAAAAAAAACAAGAATTTCTTATATCATTAATATTAAGAAACCTCAGAATCTCATTTGTATTAATAACATGTTTACAAGTATAATGCATGCTCTATATGACTTATATTATAAACTAAATGAATCATTTGCACAGAAACATCCAATTAGGCTTGTAAGTATCCATAGTCTTTGTTTGGCTGGAATCAAACAATGTGACAACAAAAGCCAAACTTCGATATGAATAAAAGACATTGGACAAACTATCCTACCATATGGCGCAATTGGCATAGTTTCTTCCTTCGACTAATAATATTTTAAAATGCGCCATATATGTACACATTGAATCATATCCCCTTTTCCCTAGTTTCTCTTAGTTCCACTTAACTTTTCAAATTACAAGAATATAGTCTAGAAGGACTTTAGAATTGAAGATAATGGTGATAAACTTAAAGAGATATACATGTTCAGATAGTCTGAGGATGAGGACTACAATCATCTTCTATTTGATTGCAGGTTTACCAATTTGCTATGGATGTGCATTGTTTTTAGGTATGTATGCAATCATATGCTATTTGATAGACTGAAGAGGGTGATGACTTCACCACCTATTCTAGCTATGCTGGATTTTACATAATACCAAGTTCCAACTGAAGAATGAGGTCTTGTTCAAGAAGGGAAAGGTGTTCATAGATTCATTTCATCGAGTATAACATCAGAAATGTAATCTAAATGGGGAGACACCTTAGTACTCTTGAAACATGGTAACAAGATGTGGAGGCTTTTCTTGTAAATGTTATAAGAGGGGCCAAATTGATTAGGTTTGGATTGTCAGATGAAGTAGTACTTTGATCATTGGACCTTCTCCACTGGGATAGAAGTTGTAGCAGAGGAAGTGAAGGAATAATTAGGGATATCTCTAACAACGTACATCAAAAGTAGCATGCCCTGACACTCTACTTAGACATTACCTTCTTCTTCACAAAGTCATCGCCAGCCGTCTTCATAGCGACTGTACAAGCGCCACCAGCCATACATACTTTAGGCTCCCTCGTGCACCTCTGCACCAACGTCGCATACAGTGGCTCCCTATGTGTGTGCAATCCTCTCTACGGTATCAGCACCAAGTTTAGGGTGAACATCACAATATCTTCTCTCTCGGCTGCCTCTTGGATACTCGCATGTCAATGAGGTATCAGGAGAGAAAGATCGCGGTTTTTGAGAGCGCAAACAGAAAGTAGGAGAATTGGCTAATTATTTGCAATTAGCTATTGATCCGCTTTTAATTTGTCAATTTCAGATTGCCACTAATTAGATGTATAAATGCCTTTATTATTCAAGCCTTTTCAGAAACTCTATAATAGATGGTTTAGATGCATTTTATTTAAAAATGCTTGTAAATTGGATAGATACTTGCCTTTTTTTATAAAAGTCACTAGAATAAACGCTACTAATGAGTATTTTTGTTGTAGTGAATTATTTATTTTGACTTTTCCACCTTAGATCTAGCATGATGTCTCATTGCTTCCTACTCATGTTCTCAATACTCAAGTGGTTGAGGTGGGTTCAAGTGTTTATTCAATGTGGTTATCATGAAGATCCACTAATGCATGATTGGGACAAACTGTGAAGTTTTCTTCTCCTTTTTGATGTAGAGTGTTTTAGGTGGAGTGGAAATAGTGGCGACTATAGTGATGAATAAAATAGGATCTTCAAAGCATAGATTACAATTGATGTGAGATTATTTTTCCTACTCAACCCTATTCATTGTTCATTCACTCCAATCATGTTGTTATATATGATTATCTTGAATGATGATGATGTTGATTAAGGATTCATATATCTACTTTCCTATTTTTTATTAGAGTTAGCAATATTTTTAGTTTATGGGAACCCTATTTTTGGAAATTGTGAGTTTTTATGGGCACTTTTGTATTTATAACACTATAATTTTATTTATCCACCTCAGGTTTTTAGAACTAGGAGTCTAATTCAAATGAATTTTGGGTTCTAAATCAACAATTTGAGACGACCTTACACTAGACATGTAGATTAGCCAAATCAAGAGTTCTGGGAGTTGTCGTTGGATTGATATTGCCATCCCTCTATTGTCGAATGTTGGTTTTGATCATTGTCATGGGTTTTGTCATTAGATCGCTAACATTACTTATGATGTCGATTGTAATTCGGGCAATTATCAGCGGCGCAGTCTACCGCTGAGCTAATAGCTATCGTGTGGGCCTCCCAGTCGAGTAGTCATCTAGTAACATTGACTACTCTACTAAAAAATTAGATTTTTACCTAAGGGAGTTCATCCTTTCATAACACCAGACATCAAACATGTGCACTGTGTAGGATTGAGAAGATTATATAACTTTAAAGATCGTAAAATGCAGTGATGCATTACTTTATTTAGTCAAAAATTAAAGAAACAAAATTAGAGTCAATAGAGAATCGAGTTGTCATTAAGGTAGGAAAAAAGGAAAGGATATATGTTGGTCTTATTTGGAGAAATGTAAACATAATTGACGATGATGAAGAAGACCAATAAAAGAAAGAGATGGATAAATGAAAAAATGACTTTGACTCCATGGTGCTCCAAAAATGACATCTTCTTCCATGTGTTAGCAATGTCACCGCGCATATGCTTCCCGGTGTCGGAACGTCATATCAACCACCTCTTCACATCTTCCAGCCTTAGTTTTCAGCACATTCACCCCTAGCAACCGCAAAAAGACAACATGATGTGGTTGTAGACAGTGGGTGTCAGCAGTGGCAGAGCTAGAACTTCTTATTTGGGGGGGGGCACCGATTATTTGCGCGGTAATTGTGAAGCTGGAAGGGAATGTGAGGGGGGGGCACAAACGACCGTAATGCTATAATTTTTACTCAAATTATCATACATTTTTGTAGAGTTTCAAATGTAAGGTAGGACGCATTCCCCCCTTACCTGGTATGTGGCTACGCCACTGGGTCAACTCTCACTACACACTACACAATTGTAGATATAACTTTATTAGAATAAATAACGACTAATATGTAACTTATAAAAGATAACTAAAAATTTCATATAACCCTTGCAACTGCTTTTCGTTCACAGTAATACAAGCAACAATTTAGAATTTAATGGTAAAAATTATCACTGGTTTCTCCCACATCCTTCCACAGTCCTATTAGAATATGTGAAAATCAATTTGTAGCTTGAAGAATTAGTAAAAGAAATTATATTTAGGTGTAAACGTGTGCATCAACGACTCTGTTTTCAGAATATAAGCACTAATTTCTGATATAAGGAAAGGGAAAAAAATTATAACACTTATAACACCTTTTTGTATATATAGCATGCATCATAATACATGGACTACTTTGTAACTAAAACAGATAAGAAAAGGCATTGTCTAAAGAACCTCTTGCACTCTTTCTTGTATAGTATACATATCTCCTGGTTCTCGGGTCCTACCCCAAATTAGCTGAACTGATGCGGCATTCTTATCCATATCATTCACCGCAAATGAATGACCATAAATGAAAGAATGTACATTTTTTATATGGGGAAATTCCATTCATCCTGATCCCCAACAGTCTAAAAAAAGGAGGTACAAGGCAACTAGATCGATCATCCATACTCAACAAAAGAAGGTGCCACCAGCAGCAAACCCACAAGGACCTACACGTTTCCTACTCTACAAAATGAGACACACGTATCAAATATCTATCGCTCAGTAAGTCTGTATCTATTTCTCCTTAAGTATGCTAAATCCCAATCTCCATTCTATATATACCCCTCTCAATAGCGGTGACATCTTAGAAAAGCTTGTGAACATGAGATCATGCGACTGCCAGACGTATATGCTGTATACGCAATAACAATATCTTTTATGCAATTACAACATGTGTGGGGTAGCGCAGCGCGCGCAGCGACTACGACACCGTTGACAAGGACGTGTTGTTTCTAAGTGCGTTGGGCCTGTGGTGTGCGGCATCTCCACGTGGTCCTGGGTCGAAATGCAAACAACAGCGTCAGCATAAGGACGTGGGTCGTCTCAATTCGCTGGTAGCGGTAGCGACGGATCGTTCTGATACGAGGGGCGACAAATTAGTTGAATGAAAGAAATTGGAACAGGGACCGGATGGACAATGAATAAGATGGGGACTTCTCCGCTAGATAGCTAGCTGCGTAAGCATTTATGTACAAAGTGCCAAAACAAGCCCACATTTCATATTGGAATACGAATAGAGTAGTGGAAACTAGTTCTCCTGTCAAATAAATTGTGCTTCTTGCAAACAAAAACAAGGAGAACAGTCCTTATGTTCGCCTCCGATCCATACAAAAATGCACGACATTAAAACGGTTGGCCGGTCCCGCGAGTCCAGTTCGATCCTGGACCAGACATGGAGCCTACCCAATTCATGCGAGAAAAAGAAATGAGTTCAGCTTGTTTCTCCAATCTGCGAATGGTCAGAGAAAGCAAACCTTATCCTCTTTCGTTTTCATCTTACCCCAATTAGACTTGTTAAATTGTCGTAGACGCTCATGGGTTGACCAATTTATGTCAGATTTAAGCCATAAAATTTACAAGTCATTAGGATTTACTCAAATTCATAACTACTCATTTATTTATTGAGTTTCATGAGTGGTCCGCGAATACATATAGGTGACTCACTTAACTAAATTACTTGTATAATATACTCAATAGTATAATATATTAGATGATCTAATACTATAAACATTAAGTGTTAAGGAGTTTCATTTCAAATTTAAACTTGTCCAACACAGTTTGATATCGGAGAGGGATGCTCTACGTCTACAACAATATCTCGTTGCTTCATCAAACTTAATCTAAAGTCGTACTACATGTTAGTAATTCTAGTATATTGATCATAATCATACATAAAGGATTTTAATTATACATTAAAGAACTTTATCTAAACACATATATACGCTTGAATGATTGTAAAAATATAACATATTATTTTATTTGATGTGTGACAATGTATAATATTGGTTGTTCTTTTGCTATATTTTATGTAAAAACAACTAGAGAATGAACTTCTTTTGCGATTAATGTAGTTAACTTAGAAAATAATTATTTATTAAACACATATTATAGGGATATATGTGGGTGTCCCACAACCTGCAAGGTTGGACTTGATCATGTCTTTCTTTGACCCTTTTAAAATTATATCTTTTTGACCTATACCCGCAAGATCCAAATTTACAATGACCCAACTCAAATACAAACCACCTACCTATTTGACAAGTCTATTCCTAATGCTTTAGAACCAGAACGTGGGTACATTTCCAAAGATGTGTAAGTAGATTCTATAAAAATACAACAATATCCAAAATATCCCTATTCAGCCATTACGTACAATCATACATTTTTCTGTAAACCGTTGTCCATAGGACATACTTTGTCAGAGCAGTATCATCCAAGGTAAGACAGGTAGAAAGGGAACTGTGGATCCGAGACCCATATTCAAGCCACTAACGTATATATGGGGTGTTTTAGAGATATGTATGAGCTAAGAAGTCACTGTTAGCTATATTAGTTTAGCTAATATCAGTTAACATGAGTTAAGATCAATGTTGGTGTAGTTAGTACACAAAGATAATGGAATAAAAAGTAACTTTTGTCTTTTGTGCAATCTAGGAATATGACTGATAAATTACATTATGTATTAAATTTCAAATTTTTTTTTATAACGAGGAACCATTTCTGGGATTAGCCACGTTGGACTCCACCTAGACAAGAATAAACTCCGGGACCAGCTGTGTCATTGGAGGGGACACCACGATACACCCAATCAAATATCAGCCACTATTGCACCACAACCAATGACTCGAGTCGAACTCGGGTCCCTTCATTGGGGATTGCCAAGCGAACCGTTGGGCTATTGACCGCCCCTCATTTCATTTCAATTTCCATACAACATGATACTTAATTATTAAATTAATTACTATTCTTTGTACTTCTTTTGAATAGAATAAAGACTCATGGTATTTCTTCCGAGTTGGAAGGAACTCCTCCTCTTTCTTCTTAATTAGAAAAGACTTTTCCTAAGCCTTCCGAAGTAGAAAGAGACATCTAGTATATCTATTATGTGTTCAAGAAAAGTCATGTGATTGTATCAAGTTGAGAATAGGTTTATATGCGGAAGCACTATAAATAAGGCCCCGGTCTTAGGATTAAACACACATCAAAGACATCATCAATCGTTTATGTTTTACTTTCATATTGTCTTTACCTTACATAGCAGCATGTGCTTCTCTCGTGGAAATTTCTCCTGAATGAGAAAACTATTCTCTGTCCCTTCTCTTGGCGCAATATGTTCGGTGGTGATGTCTAACTATCGTTGAGCTACACTGATGGTGTTTTTCTCGGTTGTCTACATACAAGAGAGGCGATCTTCTTCTACAAGTTTGTGATCAGATCAACATTGGAAGAACAACGTGTAGACTGAAAATAACTAAGTGTTGATTCATGTAAATAACGTCTCTATGGTTTTAGTTTTCTAACTAAGTTTATTTATTTCTCTGCTATATTATTCTGATGTTTCTTGTTCAGTTTTTAAGTTGTACAGTAAGCCTATTAATTAAAATGCAAATGCCTTCTATTGTATAACGACATTCTAAAATCCAATTATCTTAAAGAAATCATATTTTTTTCATTAAGTTAATATGAATGGTCATAACTTTCACCGTCCTAAAATTGACACTATTGGTATGTCTGAAAATTTCTATGGCACCAACTTTATATAATGGCATAGGCGTTGGATATTTGGCTTAGGATGATAGGGGTTTTAATGAATGCATATTCATCAAAAATTTTATTGTGATTTATAGTATAGTTTTACTGATTTCACTTGTCGATTGCATCATTTTTTTTAGTTTCATCATTATTATTCTTATTCTTTAATAACTACAATTTTGACCAATTTTCTTTATCTTATCTAGATGAAAAGCACAAATCAACTCTAGAGCATTCAAGAAATTCATCCCCAAGCTCTATTCTAGATTCAGAGAAAGTTCACATTTGAATCTAATGTTACTAGCATGTCTTGTCATGCAGATCAGGCAGTTTGACCTCTATATGGCCCGATCAGCATGCTCATCTCAAGGCTTTCCCAGAAGACCTCTAGATCGGGCAATGTATTTTATAGATCATCCAATCAGAAGGTTTTCCATAAGTTAAAGACTATTAAATATCCAGCATCAAGTGATCGTGTAATATGTCATCTAGATTGAACGATCTACCTATAGCATAGTGCCATGATGAAATGTTAGATCAAGTTATCTCACTTGTATAGCAGCCGATAAAATTAATTTCCAAATTTCTCCCTCGACATCAGTAAATTTAGATTTTAGGATCAACTTTGGATTGGACAATCTCCCTCATAGATCAGTCAATCCTATGTACTCTTCACAGAGCTTATCATTAGATGATTGGGCGATCTCCCTTGTTGGTCGGATGATCCAAAGACCAGTAGTCCTTCCATCAAGTGGTAGGTCATTGTATCAATGGGACAAACAACTCGAGATTGGACAACCACCAACCAAAGAGAAAAAAGTAAGAAAAGTGGTGGTTAGACCTAATTATTATTCATTCCATTCTCTCTCAAGATAGAGAAAGTTCAAGGATTAGAAGCTAGGGGAGACGATGAAGAAGGTAATCATCTTAGCGGAGTTCTTCAGATTTTTTGAGATCATAGCAGACCGTGATACTCAAAGATACATTGGTTGCCTCTCTCTTCTCCATCAGTGACATGATTTGTCCTCTCTCTTCTTGTATACTTATTATTAATTCACACATGAACAAGTAGATCTTCTCTCTAGGGCATGGGAAGTTGACCAGTCGCCCGAACTCTAGTTATTAAACTCAAAATTTTCTCATATGATGAAATTTTTATCCATTTTTTTGTTTGTTTCTATTCAAAATGATCTCTCTTTTATCATTTTTGGATGTAATTCTAAGTCTACAAACTAAAAAAACTTACGATTCAACTACTGAATGGATATGTAGGACTTCGTATGCGATCACAGAAGGGATCCTACATGACAACTGAATCTTGAACAATGGATAATAAGAACTCGAGCCCACAAAAAATTCAGTCCTAATGAATTTGCATTCCTAAATGAGGCAAATTCACTCGGTCTGAGTTTGATTGTTGAGGAGCTTATTGAGTTGTAATGATCAGATCGGTACATAGGTGGTGATGGTGAAACCCTGACGTCCCACTATCCTTATAATATTGATTAGACTCTTAGTCTAATCAATTTTCCTCTACCACCTTCAATTAGTCTCTATTTCATAATTATTATCACACAACCAAATTTAAATACTATTCTCAACCATTGGTTTTGAAACTATTTATTAAAAGTATTGTCCTTTGGGATCTGACCCTTTACTATACTACATTTGATTCATCTTCTTGTAGGAGAGTTAGTTACAATTGGGTTAAGGCATTAAAATCTAAGATAGTCCTTAGAGAATTTATGTGTGCCAATAACTCCCATCACATTTTGGTCTTGTTGTCGGGGACAAAGGAATAGCTTTCCATCCCCATTGTTGCACATAATTAGGATTTCCTTTTTAATCAATAATCATTCAAATTATATTGAAATACTTATCTCTTGATTTTTTATATTTTTAAACTCTTGTTTCAAGTACTAAGAATGTACACAATGTTCATAAATCATTCACTCTACACTATTTGAATTTACCCCGAGATCGATAGGACCTTTCATCATTTGAATCGAGCTTTTTAGAACAAAATGGATGATGAAGAGGAAAACTTCTAGATTAACCAATTTTTGGCTACACAAAGAGAGGCACTTGTCCAAGAGACAAGGGTAGCCATGTTTACCGAGCATAGAACCCTGGACGCCACAAGACATGAAGAAGAGCGGCAGAAGCAGCTTAAGGTATTCTTAGTCCCGAAGCCAATGATGACTAACATACTGTTGTTCATCCTTCCATTAGTGCCCCTTTTACAACCCCAATTTTTGGGTTCAAGTGGTGAGAAATATAATTTCTCATATTAAAGATGTTTGAACAAATAATCATATATTTGGTTGAGAATAATTGGATTTCGTTTAAAATAGCCTTGTTGTTTGATTTGTGGGCTTTATTGGCTATTGGGCCCAATAAAAGGAAAATAACAAAGGAAATTCAATTACTAAATGGATAATTGAATTTTAAGAAAAGAAATATGTAGAAACCTCTAGAAGGCAAATCCAAAGAGGATTTCATGCCTCTTGGGTTCCTTGGGTACCAATGAGTCCAAGGTTGCAAAAAGAAAGCAATGAGAAAAGAAAAGGTTAACTAAGTATTTCTTTATTAAGAAATAAATTGAAAATAATGGTAATATGAGGAAAGCAAGTAAAAAGAGAAATAAATGAGATATCCTTTGTGGGATTTCGTATCCCAAGGATCCCTAATGATAAAAGGAATATCAATGATGAAAATTTAAAGATAAATAAAGAGAAATCCGAAAAAAAAGGAAATATTTTATTAAGAAATAAACATGATAATGCAAAATAATGCATATAGGTGCATTAAGAAGGATAATAAGTATCCTTGAAAATGAATTTCGAAATAATAGAGTTCCTTGGGATCCAAGGAGTCCCAATAAAAAGGAAAGAAAAAGGAAATACCAATAATTGCAAAATAAAAGAATAATGTGATACATTAGTAATGAATGTTGAGATATTGATAAAAAGGAGTAATTGCTATTAAAAGAGAATAGAAATTCGTGGCCAATGAATAAAAAGGGAAAGTACAAAGAAAAGGAGAGAGGAATTTCAAATTCCTAAAATCGAATGAACAAAGTGCATGTTTAGTAGAGAGAGAAAGAGGTTTTTTCTTGGTAATGAAGAAATCAAATTCCTTTTTGGAAAGGGGCTACGTTTCTTCATGGGCAAGCCATGCTGGGGCTTCTTTACCCTCCCTATATAAGGGAAAGATCGTGGACAGAGCCCAGAAGATCCCACACCTTGTTCTATCCTCTTCTTCCACGTTTTAGTACAAAAACCCTAACCATGAGGGTATGGTCCTATCCCCGAGTGACGAGAGGTATTTTGTGGTTGGGTTTGAGTCGGGAAGACTCCACGACCGTCCAGGAGTGATCGGTTACCAACACAACACCCATGTCATCGTGCAACCCGTGCCGTAAGTCTACAAGTTTGCAGCTATCGCAGCAGCAATGAAGGATGGTGTTTCGCTTGGAAATGACCATTTTGGCGGGTCTTTCTGGATGCCCCGCGTGCGCCGAGGTGCGTCGGGGCTAGGGCTCCCATCTGCGGTGGTCCCCGAGCCTCCAGGAAGGAGGGGCAGGCTGTGGTAGGGCTACCAGCGGCGGCCTTAGCCGTGGATCCAAGGAAGAAGACGATGCGCAGGCTTTGGACGGAATTCCCCTTCACGGGCTGAATAAACAACCCACTTACGCGGGGGCAGGATCGTAATTCAATTATGTTTCCAGTTTGGGCGCCTAAGTTGCATGGAGTTGGCTACGTGGCATCTCTAGATTGGTCGAGTTAGTGTTTTTCTTGCAAAATGCATATCTAGCAAACCGTAACTCGGATTTAGACGAATCTTATATGAAAATTGATCCTCAGAACGAGAGCAATCCATTAAAAATATTATCCAATATTGATTCCGTTTCTAATTGTAAAAGTACTATAAGATGATGAAAAGTGCATTAAAGTTGAGTTAAAAACCCTATTTGTAATTAAAGGTTGAATCTTAGATGCTTAATGGGTTAATTGAATTGTTAATAACCTGTTGAATGATAATGTTAGATTCGAACCTGATTTAAATGTAGAATTGCATGACTTAGGGTTATACCTCATATGAGAATGATTAAATAATTTAGAAACCCTAATTTAGGGTAAAAGGAGATAAGATCATATTTAGATTTAAAACTGTGAAAATATGATTGTTAAATGATAATTCTAAGTTTTGGTATATGATAGTCCTTAATCCTGGATAAATACCCTAAAAGTGGTAATTAGGGTCTTTTCATGAGTAAAAGGTAGAAATGATGACAAAATGAGTTCATATGTTAATTAGACCCTAATGAGCTTTGAATTAATGATAGATGAACATAATGATCTTGTCATGAATTAAAAGGAATAACAATAGTAGCTTTAATGTAAAAGAAGTTTAATAAAATAGAGATATGATGATTTGAAGATAAATTGAGTATCCAAGATCTTTAATGTGAATTATTTGGATAATTAGTGTTTCCTAGTGTATAAAAGTGGAAATAGTGATAAATAAGGTTCATATATGTGAGTTGAACTATAATGAAATATGATTTGTCAATTTGGAAGAAACTAAAGATGATAATTAGCCTTAATGTTTTGGTTATGACCTAAAAGGATAAAGATAATAGTTTTAGCATTAAAAGTGATAAATGCATACTGAAAGCTAAAACCCTAAAGTTGGCCTAGAAATCATAAGGTAGAATCCAAGTTGATCTTGAGGATGTTTTGAATAAAACAATGACACTTGAATGTTATGCATTATTTTCAGGATATTGTTGATTGCCTGTTAATTGTGTTGAATGTTAATGCATGGACATCAAGTTACTATGGATCAGGTATGTGGTTCCAATTATGAATAACCGCTATAGTTTCCCGATGTATTCTCGGATGTTTAATCACATTAAATGCAACTAAACTGTTGGATGTTTATTTATTTCATGCCACTATAAAGTGACTATGATTATCACCATAAATGTGCATGTATAACTGGCTAGATCCGGGTCCACCTCTGTTACTTTGAAAAGGCTAAAAAGGGGTAATCCTAGAGTAAGGTCTAGGTTACCGTGAGTTAGAGACTCTTTAGCAAATCCCGAGTTAAGGAGTGGACTACTTACGAGTAGTGCCATGGGACTCAACCCTAGAAATTGTTCACTTATAGGTGGATCATGAGGGGTTTAATGAGGACAACACAGAGGATAGGGTACTCTTGGATCGCGGAGTTATATTTAAAACGTAATCTTGGTTGTTAAATGATTAATTGAATGATTACATTGTTATCATAGTTGCATGTTTATTGTTTTCCCCCACATACCAGCTACGGCTGATCGACGTTTTGTTTGTCGGCGTTTTAGGTACAATGAAAAGAACAAACAGTAAAGTGGCACATGTGATACTAAAAGAAGATTAAAGTACAAAGGAGGATTAGATAGATTAGTATCGGTGTGGATAGAAGGTTAGAGATCCAAGTTTTCAGAAGGTATGTAAAGAAAATTTTATTACCATTTTAAGTATAGTCTGATAGAATTTAATAATTGTTTATGGTTATATGTCGAAACTTTGATCTGGGATTAATGGGTGCGGCTTCAACCTCTTGGTCTCCCTTAATTGGGGGTTATCAGGAGGTGGGGTCGTAACATTTGGTATCAGAGCATAGGTTCCTCATTTAACCATTAATAATTATTAAATTTTACAAACTCCATAGAACCCAAGGGAGTTATTAGAGGAGTATCCGAAAGACGGAGGTGTCTAGAAAGGGATCACGACTGGGGGCTGGCAAGATTTTCCTCTACACCGCTAGTCGGAATACGAGGACTCCCGGACCCGTGTGACCGCCTGGCCAAAGTCTTAGGGTATAAATCGAAATAAGATACCTTTAGGACTTCTCATCTTATTCATCCTTTCTCATCACAAAATTCTGATAAGGACATAAAGGATTAGGGTTTGCTTTCTTCTCCTCACCATCTTGAGGTATGGGTAAGGTTGATAAGGTTTAAGGAATCCTCCATCAAATTAATGAAAAGCATGTAAATAAGATGTCATGGACATAAGCTTAATAGATTAAGCGCAAATTAAAGAGTAGATACATGCTTAGGCCGTATGACATAAGTTGTCATGTCCTCAGAGTAGACCTGAGAGTAGACCTTCTTGACAAGAGGATAAGTTAGTCTTGGAGATAGAGATCTCCATTGCAAGTAGATCCCTAGCACGTCCTCTGAGGATGATGCTAACCCTAACCCTAAGTGAAGGTTAGAAAGAGATGAGTTGGACCAGGTGTTTGACAGGACATGCCTTTGGGATGCCATATGATCCATGGGTGACCTAGCACCTTTGGCAACCCAACCCTGGGAAGGGTCGTGCATGTTAAGGTAAGGATATCTCCTTATATGATGAGGATAGTGAAGGACCTTAGAAACCCTATGGGCTTGTGCAAGTAGGGTATAGCTGGCACCTAGGGCACGTCATAGTGCTGACAGTAGGGTGAAACCCTGGATAAGGAATTATGATGGAGCATAAAGGGTTATGGATGATCTTGAGCAACCATAAGTCCGAACCTAGGCTTCACCCATGTAGAGCATGCTTTTGCGGTTGATCCTTCATGAAGAAGGGACCTCTAATGGTGAGGTTGGATGTGGGGTTAGCTCTAGAGAGAGTAGGAAACCCAACAAGAAGGTTGGAAGCCTAAAACCCTGAACAATGGATGATAGTGGTTGCTTCATGATCGATCCCTAAAAGTTAATGATATCTTGGTTGCCTTTAGAGGGACCAAACCCTAGAGATAGAAGATGAAGCATCTGGTGCCTATGTGCCTACGGTATATGTGTTTACCTTCTGAGAAAGGAAGAAGATGTTCTATTTACCCTGAAGAGGTTTAGTAGCAGGTTATAAGGCCTTGTACCTTGTTGGTTGTCCTTGAGGAAAATCCAACTCTAAGTATTGCTTGAGTTGAAGGATGACAGGAAGTGCACGTTATGCCTTTTGCTAGCTTGATTCATGGTTAAGGGATAGAGCATGCAATTGGACACCTTAAAGTGAACCTAGGGTTCCTAGGCCTAAGAGGGGAAGTGGTATACCTAATGCTCATGATGAGAATTTAGTTGCTATAGAAGCGAGCATGGTACTCCTCATGTATAGAGGAAAAGGAAAACCCCCTTAAGTTTAAGGTATGTTTGATGAACCCCTCACAGCTAGGTTGATAATAAAGAAAGGTATGATCTTGATCCAACATTGAGGAAAGAGGACAAGTATGACCTAGCATGGTACAGTAAGTGATCTACTCGTGCCTTAATGGCTTGCTAGGGTTATGTAGGCTCGGGTAGATGTAAATCCTGGACCTAAGAGCTTTTGTGACCTTAGAGATAGTTTTCCTCCCATTCGGGGAGAGGGACCCCTTTGGAAGGGTGCATATCAGTTTTGTTGGTTTAAAGTAACCTAAAGAGGTCTCATAGGATCTTGAGAAGCTAAGTGAAAGGTACATAGTATGAGATTGAATCTACAGACCCATAGATATCCATCTCTATTGCATGTGAAAGTGTTACCATGGAGGTAACCAGTATGGGGCTTGACCAAGGTAGGCAGGTTGCCTTAATGCTTATGAGCGGATGAGAGTCGGCCCATGAATGCAGAAAGAGAGATGATGAAGACTTGGGTAAGATTCTAAGTGAACATGTACTATAATGGAAAATCCTAAGTCTATCCTAGGGTCAGGTAGGGATAAGACCGATGAAAGTAGGAGTTGCCTAATTCCCAAGTTGCGCATGACTATAGGGTCGGGAGGTAACAACTATCATTGTCTGAGGGCCATGGGTTAGGAGATTGATCACCTTCATGAACTCATGGGACCCAAAGGGCAGATGAGTAGGGCACTCTCTGGATGCATGAGGGAAGAGGGATGACTCCAAAAGAGTCGGTACCCTATAGACCTAGAGGAGATGACCAAGGATATAAACCTAACTAGGTTCAAGACTAGTTTGTTATCTTGTTGTTTAAGATGAAGAGACATATGTGGCACGTTGCAACTTAGATTTAAAGGTGTACTAGCAAGGTGGGATGTACCATCTCTACTCTTGGAACGGGAAGAACTCTGTATTTGGACTGCAGCAAAATGCTTATTTCCTTTTGTTATGGGAGTGAGAGATAGGACATTACTCATGCCATACACCAAGGATAAGAGATGTTTGGAACATTGCCACGAGAAATGGGGATAGAGAAGATATCTACCCTGGTAAAGTGAATGATACATGGATGGTTTGTAAACACTAAGAGGAATGAGGTAGTTCCCTTATGAGGATGTTTTTATCATGAGCTATGTGGAACTTACAAGTTATACCAGGTTGAGTTTGATCACCATGATGATGGAATCAGAGAGTGTTCTTATGAAGATGAACATATAGTTTAAGGTGACATGATAAGTGAAATACATGGAAGTGTAATGTTACCTAAGGATGCGAAGTAGTAATGGCTGCTCTGGTTGAGATACATCTGACTTGTTTGACAAGAAGCTAGAAGAGGTTGTTTGGCTAACCCGAAGTTTGAAAAGGAGAGGTGTTCGGATAACACTCAGATGTAACAAGATGCATTGAAAAGTTATGGTTGTTTGGTTAGCCAGGCTAGTCCTGGATGCAATGAAAGGATAAAACCTCAGATGCACTTCTTTGGAGGAGAAGGTGAGGAAACCCTGACTAGAGTGGTTTAGGGTTTCAGAGGATTTGATCTTGAAAGAATCATGACATATAGGAAATCATGATACACCACAGAAAATGGCAATAGCACTTTGGATGTTTAAGATGAGGTTGCATGTGGTTTATGGCCATGCAAGCCCGGAGGAAAAGGACGAACCCCAGTAACCCAGTGTATCGATATAGAGGACAAAAGAATCCCTGAGAGGGAACGGGAGATCGACACTATGGATGTCGTGATAGGTCTTCCCTGGGCCAAAGAAGGTCGAGATACAATATGGGTTCTGGTAGGTCGTCTTACCTAGGTAGTATGAGAAAGATAGAGTTCTGTAAAGGGACAGATCTAGTTGAACTACCCATGAGAGAGATGGTTCAACTAAACCAGAAAGCAAGTTCAAAGGTTCTTGAGTTTGATATAAAGGTTCCCTTCCAAAAGGTGGAAGTAGGTACATTGAGAACTCTATGTTAGTATAGTTTATCACCCCTAACTATGGTTAGTATGATCCAGACTAAAGGGTCTGATGAGGGCAGGTGTGCTCGTTCAGGGTGATATCGAGAGATGGTTTTGTCCTATGAAAGATGTGAAGATAACCACCATAGCCAGTATCGGGTTTTATATGAAGCTCTATAAGGGAGGTTGTGTCGGTCACCACTTTAGTAAGGTGATGTAGGTGAAAGGACCACATGATGGTTAGAAAAGTACCACATGATGGTTAGAAAAAGGGACCCCAGTACGTGTAGATGAAGTCACTTTGATTGTGCAAGGGCTAAAAGGAGCCTAGAGACGATGACAGTCGTGAGCAGATGCAAAGTAGACTGACATACAAGTTACTGTGGGAGAAATGTGACATGAAAATCCGACCCCTCTAAGTTATAACTAAGAGAGTTGAGTCCCCGATACATGGGTCCATTAGAGATGGATGGGCGGAGAAGGTTAAGATTGACCTTACCCCTCGGATTAAAGTAATGAGAGATGTTTTCCATGTGTCTAATTTAGAGCACTATGTGAGGTACCCGACCATGTGCTAAGCAATGAACCTAGTGAGCCCCAAGGGAGGCTGAAATGGCCTGAGTCACCTGTGTAGTTTATAGACGTCAGGATGAAAGAACTCAGAGAAAAGAATATGTGATGATAAAGGTTCTTTGGATACGCCATGAGTACGGTAAAGCCACATAGGGGCCAATGATGGACATGGAAAGGTATTATCCTAAATTGTTTGTTTGCTTGATAGAATTTTGAGGACAAAATTCCTATAAGAGGGGAAGGATGTTACAACCCCAATTTTTGGGTTCAAGTGGTGAGAAATATAATTTCTCATATTAAAGATGTTTGAACAAATAATCATAAATTTGGTTGAGAATAATTGGATTTCGTTTAAAATAGCCTTGTTGTTTGATTTGTGGTCTTTATTGGCTATTGGGCCCAATAAAAGGAAAATAACAAAGGAAATTCAATTACTAAATGGATAATTGAATTTTAAGAAAAGAAATATGTAGAAACCTCTAGAAGGCAAATCCAAAGAGGATTTCATGCCTCTTGGGTTCCTTGGGTACCAAGGAGTCCAAGGTTGCAAAAAGAAAGCAATGAGAAAAGAAAAGGTTAACTAAGTATTTCTTTATTAAGAAATAAATTGAAAATAATGGTAATATGAGGAAAGCAAGTAAAAAGAGAAATAAATGAGATATCCTTTGTGGGATTTTGTATCCCAAGGATCCCTAATGATAAAAGGAATATCAATGATGAAAAGTTAAAGAGAAATAAAGAGAAATCCGAAAAAAAAGGAAATATTTTATTAAGAAGTAAACATGATAATGCAAAATAATGCATATAGGTGCATTAAGAAGGATAATAAGTATCCTTGAAAATGAATTTCGAAATTATAGAGTTCCTTGGGATCCAAGGAGTCCCAATAAAAAGGAAAGAAAAAGGAAATACCAATAATTGCAAAATAAAAGAATAATGTGATACATTAGTAATGAATGTTGAGATATTGATAAAAAGGAGTAATTGCTATTAAAAGAGAATAGAAATTCGTGGCCAATGAATAAAAAGGGAAAGTACAAAGAAAAGGAGAGAGGAATTTCGAATACCTAAAATCTAATGAATAAAGTGCATGTTTAGTAGAGAGAGAAAGAGGTTTTTTCTTGGTAATGAAGAAATCAAATTCCTTTTTGGAAAGGGGCTACATTTCTTCATGGGCAAGCCATGTTGGGGCTTCTTTACCCTCCCTATATAAGGGAAAGATCGTGGACAGAGCCCAAAAGATCCCACACCTTGTTCTATCCTCTTCTTCCACGTTTTAGTACAAAAACCCTAACCATGAGGGTATGGTCCTATCCCTGAGTGACGAGAGGTAGTTTGTGGTTGGGATTGAGTCGGGAAGACTCCACGACCATCCAGGAGTGATCGGTTACCAACACAACACCCATGTCATCGTGCAACCCGTGCCGTAAGTCTGCAAGTTTGCAGCTATCGCAGCAGCAATGAAGGATGGTGTTTCACTTGGAAACAACCATTTTGGCGGGTCTTTCTGAATGCCCCGCGTGCGCCGAGGTGCGTCGGGGCTAGGGCTCCCATTTGCGGTGGTCCCCGAGCCTCCAGGAAGGAGGGGCAGGCCGTGGTAGGGCTACCAGCGGCGGCCGCAGCCGTGGATCCAAGGAAGAAGACGATGCGCATGCTTTGGACGGAATTGCCCTTCACGGGCTGAAGAAACAGCCCACTTACGCGGGGGCAAGATCGTAATTTCAATTATGTTTCCAGTTTGGGCGCCTAAGTTGCATGGAGTTGGCTACGTGGCATCTCTAGATTGGCCAAGTAAGTGTTTTTCTTGCAAAATTCATATCTAGCAAACCGTAACTCGAATTTAGACGAATCTTATATGAAAATTGATCCTCAGAACGAGAGGAATCCATTAAAAATATTATCCAATATTGATTCCGTTTCTAATTGTAAAAGTACTATAAGATGATGAAAAGTGCATTAAAGTTGAGTTAAAAACCCTATTTGTAATTAAAGGTTGAATCTTAGATGCTTAATGGGTTAATTGAATTGTTAATAACCTGTTGAATGATAATGTTAGATTCGAACCTGATTTAAATGTAGAATTGCATGATTTAGGGTTATACCTCATATGAGAATGATTAAATAATTTAGAAACCCTAATTTAGGGTAAAAGGAGATAAGATCATATTTAGATTTAAAACTATGAAAATATGATTGTTAAATGATAATTCTAAGTTTTGGTATATGAGAGTCTTTAATCCTGGATAAATACCCTAAAAGTGTTAATTAGGGTCTTTTCATGAGTAAAAGGTAGAAATGATGACAAAATGAGTTCATATGTTAATTAGACCCTAATGAGCTTTGAATTAATGATAGATGCACATAATGATCTTGTCATGAATTAAAAGGAATAACAATAGTAGTTTTAATGTAAAAGAAGTTTAATAAAATAGAGATATGATGATTTGAAGATAAATTGAGTATCCAAGATCTTTAATGTGAATTATTTGGATAATTAGTGTTTCCTAGTGTATAAAAGTGGAAATAGTGATAAATAAGGTTCATATATGTGAGTTGAACTATAATGAAATATGATTTGTCAATTTGGAAGAAACTGAAGATGATTATTAGCCTTAATGTTTTGGTTATGACCTAAAAGGATAAAGATAATAGTTTTAGCATTAAAAGTGATAAATGCATACTGAAAGCTAAAACCCTAAAGTTGGCCTAGAAATCATAAGGTAGAATCCAAGTTGATCTTGAGGATGTTTTGAATAAAACAATGACACCTGAATGTTATGCATTATTTTCAGGATATTGTTGATTGCCTGTTAATTGTGTTGAATGTTAATGCATGGACATCAAGTTACTATGGATCAGGTATGTGGTTACGATTATGAATAACCGCTATAGTTTCCCGATGTATTCTCAGATGTTTAATTGCATTGAATGCAACTAAACTGTTGGATGTTTATTTATTTCATGCCACTATAAAGTGACTATGATTATCACCATAAATGTGCATGTATAACTGGCTAGATCCGGGTCCACCTATGTTACTTTGAAAAGGCTAAAAAGGGGTAATCCTAGAGTAAGGTCTAGGTTACCGTGAGTTAGAGACTCTTTAGCAAATCCCGAGTTAAGGAGTGGACTACTTACGAGTAGTGCCATGGGACTCAACCCTAGAAATTGGTTCACTTATAGGTGGATCATGAGGGGTTTAATGAGAACAACACAGAGGATAGGGTACTCTTGGATCGCGGAGTTATATTTAAAACGTAATCTTGGTTGTTAAATGATTAATTGAATGATTACATTGTTATCATAGTTGCATGTTTATTGTTTTCCCCCACATACCAGCTATGGCTGACTAACGTTTTGTTTGTCGGCGTTTTAGGTACAATGAAAAGAACAAATAGTAAAATGGCACATGTGATACTAAAAGAAGATTAAAGTACAAAGGAGGATTAGATAGATTAGTATTGGTGTGGATAGAAGGTTAGAGATCCAAGTTTTCAAAAGGTATGTAAAGAAAATTTTATTACCATTTTCAGTATAGTCTGATAGAATTTAATAATTGTTTATGGTTATATGTCGAACCTTTGATCCGGGATTAATGGGTGCGGATTCAACCTCTTGGTCTCCCTTAATTGGGGGTTATCGGGAGGTGGGGTCGTAACAGCCCCGCTATTTGAAATTTACACATAGTTGATCACTTTTCTCCAAAAAAACACTTCCTCCAGTAGTAAGGGTGATAACTTCCAAGATCACCTCCAACGGGTCTCCAACCACTGATCCTTGCAAAAAATACCAAACATTCCTGAAGACCCAACTTCTTGTTCTTGAATATTCATTGATTTATCAAGCCAGAAGTTGGTATAATTCCATGGAGGGGGACTGCATCACCACATGAGAATGTCTCTAGTCAAAACGTATAAGGAAGTACTACCCCATCTTTCACCTATTAGATCAGGGGATAAATCACACAGTTCACCATGGTTCTTGGTGAAACTATGGCTGCAACTTGGGACAAGGGCTCCTATGCCATTTTCCAAGTCACAACATTACTCAAGTATATTTGATAGAGACATTTTACCATGGTGTTGATGACAACACCAAGCAGTTTTTGATTCCTCATATGGAGGAAACTTCATGTTCCATAACTTCGACAATGCTTGGGAAGTTGTGAACAGAAGTCTGAAACCCAATCTCATTCTAGATGAGGACAAGGAGGCATCCTTAAGGTGTCCAAGGCCAAAGATAGTTGTGAACTCAATCCCATAGCCAAATAACTGAAGAAACTTTCCTTGAATCAAGACATCCTTGAGTCCTCTTTTTTATATATGGGAATGGAGAGGACAACCAGAACAACCAAAATAACCACATCAGTTTCCAAAACACCTAAAGTTTATATATCACCATTGTAAATATTTCCAAGGCCATGTCCACTCCACTCTTTGATATACAATGTCATGATGAACAATGCCCAAGTCCAAGTTGAATATTAGGAAACAAATAGAGGATCTCAACTCCATTCACAACATCCTAGGACAAGCATACTACAATCCCAACCAGGCTAGAAACCATCCCAATTTCTAGTATGGTAATCCAGCTGACAAAGAGAATATTTCACATCAACAACCACCTCAAATGACTAACCAAGTATGTGGACCTCCTGGGTTCTAATAAAATCAACAAAATTTTAGAAACCAAAGAAGCGAGAGGAGGAACTTCCAGAACCATGGTAATCACTAAGGATAGTAGTTTTAAAATCCCATCCAAGTGCCTTAAGTGTGGTAGTCTAGAAGTCCAAAACCTAATGATTACAATATCTCTATTGTAGAACATATTCTTTTGACCCAAAAAACAATGTTAGACTACCAACAAGCCCAAAAAATGATTGACTCTTAGTTTTGTCCAACTTTCTTCCTCCTTCTACCCTCTTGCAGGTATTTTTGTTGGGAAACCTAAGAACAATCTTAAGCATCTCGAGCTACTGAAAGTCATCTTAACGCGTTTAGGGAACATGTATGCACCTCCTTTCCATTGAACCCAACCACCATATCCATTGAGTTTGATGTTTATAATGCAATGTTGGTTGAGAAGGACTAAGTTTTGGATGCTACTATTGATGTTGGTGCTGGCAAGCCACCTAGAATCACTAAACAACATATCGATTTCGTTGATCCGACGTGCCTATTTACAGAACAAGAGCTGCTACCAAGAACACCTAAAGCAAACAACATTGGGTGATTGTTTCTTGAGATTCAAGGAATCTATGAAGAAGCTTCATGTGGACATCCCCTTCCTGGATTCCCTTTTTAAAATTCCTACTTGGTCAAAATATTTGATGACCTTCTTGACTAGGAAGTACACTATTGAATAGTATGAGAAAATGAAATTGGAAACAACTACCTCTGACATCATTCTAAAGAAGATACCAAAAGTTTGAAGTATCCCAAACTCTTTTGGGATTAAATGCTATCTCATTGACAACACTTGCTGAAAAGGGCTTGTAGATTTAGGTGCAAGCATGTCCATCTTTTTATACACTTGCTCGAAAAGCTAGGATTCAATGAGATTCTACCTTATGCCATAACCGTTGAGATGGATGACTCCTCCATGAAAAAACTCATGGTTATCATTGAAGACATTCCTTTAAAGGTTGGGAAATATGCTTATGTCCCTTATGACTTTGTGATTATGGACATCAAGAAGGACCACCGATATCCTCTCATTTTTGTGCACCCATTTTTTTGCTATACATGATCCATGATTGTTGTAGAGTTAGACACCATTATTCTGAGGTAAGGGAGAGAAACACTTCAGTTCAGGGTGTTCAACATCATGAAGTTCCCTAGCATTCATGAGGAAGTGTTCCTACTTGATTGCATTGATAAGCTATCCCATATTAGATAGGAAGGCAATGCTTTTGATGATCCATTGCAAACAACCCTTACCTTTACAAGTCATTTATATCTTTACGATGACCAAATCATCCAGTGTCAGGTCCATCTTGACACACTTCAGGAAGCATCCCATGTTGAATTTGGAAGATTGAAAATGGTTTCTATTGTTGAAGAGTAAGATGATCCACCAAAGGAATCCTTGGGTTGCAAAATGACTGATTTGTTAGGTGTTGTTGCAAACACTCAGTGAATCTAGAAACACATGTTGGAGGACTAAAATGCATCTTGAGATGCTCAGTGCAAACGAAATCCCATCACGAAGGGGAAAGTCTGTCCATAGATACTAAAGTTGCTCCTTATAGAAATTATTTACCCACTCTCAAATTCTCCTTGGGTTATCTCCATGCAAATTGTCCCTAAGAAAGGTATTACCATCAAGGTGAAGAATGAAAGGAATGAACTTGTCACACCCCAATATTCAAACAAAATTTAAAATATAGAATGAAGTTTTTCTAAATAATAATTGTTTAGGAGTTTTAATG
This sequence comes from Alisma plantago-aquatica, assembly GCA_963693085.1. Taxonomy (NCBI): domain Eukaryota; kingdom Viridiplantae; phylum Streptophyta; class Magnoliopsida; order Alismatales; family Alismataceae; genus Alisma; species Alisma plantago-aquatica. The sequence continues at coordinate 759,527,952 of OY856414.1, forward strand.
CAAAAGACCAATAATGGCTGTCCTTATACAAAAATGGGATAAGAGAACATAAAATAAGACTCAATTCATATTTCACTTTCAAATATGCATTATGAATATCAATTAACTCATGATCCTATTTTTCTTTTCTCTCTCCTCCAAGATGGACATCAAGCATAGGAAGAGGTTTAAAAGGGTGACCATGTGACTCTTGAATGATTAATAGAGTATATCTCGAATTTTGGTTAAAAATGTAATAAGAAAAGCCTTTTCAAATTATGTCACCATTTAAATGCATCAATATTATGATTAATAGCCAATATAGGAGTTATGGACCATAATGTGTATAAAACCAAAATCTAATTGCATAGGAATATTCTAGATCTTCAAATATGCCAGTGGTTAAAATTTTAACTCATTTGACCCATTTTTGACCCTCCAAATAGAATTTGAAAGATTTGAATATAGTTTGACTTGGGGTTAATTTAGATTTCATTAATGCAATGCATTAAACCTATAGTTTGCAATTGATTCACTTTTCACACATTACATCTTTGATTTCCCTTTTTTATGCGCCAATATGATGGCTCTGTTTTCATCATCCCCCGATCGGATGACCTAGAGGTCGTCAACTACCCATACCCTCTTTGTGAAGCCAACATCTATTTCACAACAATTAATTCCGGATCTATTACTCGATAATTCCTTGATCATTTCTAGAGATTCCTCTTGATATGAATTCATGATACTTTCCTATTTCAAACAAGTCATAATTCATTTTCTATGTCACTTATTTGACAAAACTTCCAACTAGAGATCTCCATGGCCATGCCACCCAAGTTGTTGTGGGTGCTACGACTCCCCTATTTCTTAGATAAGGCATTCTAAGGAATCAAGGAACCTCAGGCTTAACTCCTCCTTGACCAACTCCATCGCCAGTTCCCCCAGATTCCCCTCCTACTCATCCTCCTTCTCTGACAACCCAAGCTTTGTCCCTACTACTCTGACTGTCCCTGATCAATTACCACCGCGGTAAGCATCCTTGAACTCCCAGATATCTTTTCCCATCGTCCATTTTCCCAGTGGATGTCTCAATTGATATATCTTGTAGATCAGTGATCACCCTTGCTGGAAACTCACCTCCATGGCATTTGAGTGGTCCCCCGACTAAGAAAAACTTGTTGTTGACCTCGTACTTCCCTCACGAATGTTTTGCAAACTTCAGTAGACATTTTTTCTGTCTTTCTCAATGGTTTTCACCAATCACTTGTTTCTATTGTTTCCTCCTCTCATCATGATGATCCTCATGCTATGAGGCATCTCAGGACTCATAGATTTGCTCGATGACTTTGTTGGAAGGTGAGGAACTAGTTTATGGTCTCAAAGCTGTGTGAGAATGCAAGTTCATCGAAGTTGCATCTTAGCTTCTTTCTCCTGGAGTGAATCTCGAATCCATGAACCTCCAGGGGAGACAATCCCGGTCTCCAAATGACCTAAGTAGCCATGCACGATCAATAGAACAATTAATGTTGCAAGGGAAATAAGAGTAGTCAAGTTTTTATTTCTTTTTTGTGTGTCTTGATAGATAAGTCGAAATGAAAAATTTGCCTCCGCGTGTGCAATTTATGTGTCACATGTACCATGATTTTATTGGTCTTTTTACACCTCATTTACATCAACCTGATCTTAGATTTAAATCGATGTCACAATATAGTTCTCTACTCTCTGATTGGTCCATTTTCAAATATTCATAGTAAAATCTTCAGATACTAAAAATATAAATAAATAGTCCTTGGAAAGGTTTTTTTGAGAGGAATCTGATTTTAAGGTTTTTAAGCCTTGATTTGCGTGTCCATTCTAATATTTTATTAGAAACCCTAATCTAGATCATAAAACCCTAAGTATGTACCAAATATGATTAAGGTGATTGAATCCAATCTAGTTTTCCTCAATTAATGATGTTGATTAGTGAGCTTAACCCCAATGCACTCAAACCCTAATTCAATCTAGGTTAAATACATTTTATTGATTAATAGTTTTCATGAATAGGTGTTTAGAGACTAATCAAGACAAGAGGAAGTTTGACCTAGTTTTGACTCAAGGATCAGGAAGTGTATCTTAGGACCTACATTGCTTCGTGGTAAATGGGTCATGTTGCTGAGCTCAAGTAATAATCATTGATTGCATGTTTAGTACAAAGTAGACATTATAATTACAAGTTTAATGTTTTAATCATGATCACTCTATATCATTGTTTGATGATTGCTTCATATGTCCTACAGTTCTAATGTTCATTATGATTAATGTTTATGATTAATGACTACTGCAATTCATGTTAATGTTTAAGAGGGAGAAATCCCATCATGTTTATGAGATCATGTTAATATGGAGAAATCCCATCATGTTATGTTCATGAATCATGATTATGTTAATGTTAATGTTAATGATGAAGTTAATTGGAATTGAAATAGCCTCTATATGCTCATGAATCATGGACCTCAATGGGTCGTCAAGGGCTTTCCTAGCATTAAGGTATTTCCTATAAATCATGTGCTTCAATGGGGGTGTTATAGAGGGATGCATATATTTACTATTTAATTATTCATGTAAATAATGATTCAAGAATGCGATAGTTAATCCATGTCATGTTTTCTTACATGTCAAGTATATTTACTTTTCTCATATTATAAAGTGCCACTACCATGCACATATGTGGTTTTTTTCCCTTTACATGATTGGGGATGCGATGTCCCCAGGAGTTGGAGCAATTAACGACTCAAGAGGAAAAAACAAGGATTAGAAGACCTTCATGAGCTAACTGGTGGGGTGCCATCCATACTAGGTGATCCAATCATGTTTACCTTTGTGAATAGTTTGCTAGGTTTATAAATGTTTAAAAATATCATAGAATCAATTGTAGTTTCCAATTCAAAGAACAATGTATGAATCCCAATGGTGAATTATGTATTTATTTGCTATGCTTTCATAAATGTGGCATCCCCCCTTCAATAAGAAAGCTTCCACTCAGTTATATTATATATTATAAGGTGGGGTGTTACAAAACTCATCCTCACCCACACTATCATGGGATAGTAGATGTACATAGATTACAGAAAATTGAACAAAGCTAAAAGGAAGGACTACTTTCCTTTTCACTTCCTTTATCAGTTCCTGGAGCACTTGGCAATCTAATATTTTTTTTACTTGATCAGTTCCTTGAGCACTTGGCACTCTAAGATTTTTTTACTATCTTAATGGATATTCAGGTTTTTATTAGATTTCTATTCACCCAGGAAATCAAGAAAAGACCACATTCATTTTCCCTTTATCACTTATACCTTTTGGAATATTGTAGGGTTGCCTCTATTACTGGCTTGACTGAAACTATTATGAGAGTTTCAGGGAATATTTTTCCAACTATGTTGATTAATTTGACTCCCATTTGCATCACCTTTCTCTCATTCTTGAAAAAGTAAAGAGGTGTTGGCTAAATTGGACATGAACATACCCTTTGTTTTGATGATGACAAACATTTCATACTTGTGGGTCTAATGTGCTATTTGAGTATTTCAAGGTTTAAGGTAATCAGGATATCCTACTAAGTGGAAAGTTGAAGATCAATACAAATTGAAGATCAAATGATCTTAATTGTTTATGTTTTCATGATTGTACTCAAATGTAAACACTTTTAAAAAGATATAATGTATAAGTACTTAGACATCATGTAAGAAAGCATTAGATCTTCCCTATCCACTTACAACCCTTATCTAGGACCCCACTTAGAGTTATAGTAGTTATCATCCATTAAAAAGAACATTTAATAGGTGGTTCAAAAGTTTGAAATAGAAACATCCTCGGTCAAGAAACAAGTTGACTTAGACATCCTCAATCATAGTTTTTTTGAGCGAGATCACCTCAATCGAACATCTGAGAATTGTTCAAAACCTTACATATTTGTGCTCTAAAATGAGTTTGAGTCAAAAATATTATGGACCGACCCAACTTCCGTCCAAAGCTTATGATTATTAGACCAAGTGGTTGGAAGTTGGGAGTTGGAAATAGGTGTTGATACACAATTTCCTTAAACCCACGCTTGGTCAAAGAAATGTTCGACGGAGACACAGTTCGGTCAAAAAAAAATTTGACCGAGCAGGGTTCTCGATTGTTCTTCCATTCACGAACAAATTATCCATTCCTAGCCAACTATAGTCTACCTAATTGTTAGTTAATCACTAAGAACACTCTAGAGACTCCCTATAATGTCCCTAAGTTCTTGAAAATCATCCCTCAATGTAGTAGAGGTATTAAGACATCTAAAGCACCTAAGCTACACTTGTGAATCCATTCTAGTGAGCAACAAAGTTGAGAAACACTTGTCATCTTGTTCTTCAAGATCCAAATTCGTGTCCTATAGCCATAACCTCTTCACCACCATCCAAGAAACGTCCATGTTAAGTGGAATGAGAGGTCTATCTCTCCATATAGGATCAAAGTGCAATACTCTATTGGTGTACTTCCTTTCTTGAAATCCCCATTCATGGGTTAAGCTACTTGTGCTCCTTGGCTACTCCAAGTTGAGGAGGCTGCTTGAGGGAGGTTGACTGAAGCTACTTCTTGGTGGAAAAGGATGCTTCAAGGTTGCTTGATATTACTTCAAAAAGGTAGCTTCAAGGTAGGTTGGAGATACTTCTAGGTGAAGGCTATCACAAGGTGGGGGAGCTACTTCAAGGAGGAGAAGGCTTCCCTAAGGGCTTGGAGTTACTTTAAAGAAGGCTTCTTCACGAATATTGAGGCTGCTTCTAGGATAAGGCTACTTCAAGGAAGGTGATTGTATTTTATTGTAACATCCTTGAGAGATAAATAAAATTAATCACTTTAAAAATCCCAATTGGAGATAATTGGGAAGTGGATTGACAACCTTTGATTCAAAGGTTGAAACCACTCTACATCCAAGTGTCTTCCTTGTTTCCTCCTTCTTTGGTTAATTGTTTAATTATTTTTAAAAATATCAAATAGCTCTATTCACCCCCGTCTTGATCTTTAAACTGGTATCAGAGCAAGATTTCAAGGATCCCTAATAGGTCTTGAAGAATGGGAGACAACATGCTTAGAAATGTCAACCTTGAAGGAACTCATGTCACTCAGTCAACACCCTTTTATGGAAGCAACAACACCTATTGGAAAAGAATAATAGAATTCTACTTCTAAGGGATCAAATTAGAGATTTGGAGGATGGTGCCTTCACCATATGAACTTCCTACTACTGAATATGCAACATGGGTTCCCGATATGGTAAAACAAGTTCAATTAAATGCAAACGTAGTGAGGATATTATATTGTTATATTTCTATGAGTGAGTTTAATAGGATATCGTCATGTGATACAACTTATGATGTATGGCATAAACTTTCAATTACACATGAAGGTACCACCCAAGTTAATAATATCAAAATTAACATGCTTAAACAAACATTTGAACAATTATATATACAACCTAATGAGTCCATTAGTAAAATGTATGCAAGATTTTCTTCTATTATTAAGATCTTGAGTGCATTAGGTAAGTATATAAGTGAAGAAGATCATGTGTCCAAGATCCTTCGATCCTTTCCTCCAAAATACAAGCCAAAGGTGACGACCATTGGAGAATATAATGATCTTACAACAATGAGGATGGATCAACTCATTGGAAATGTAGAGACTAATGAAGTCACCCTTAAAGAAGAAGAATGACTGGATGCCAAACTTTAAAAAGGGAAAAAGGAAGGAAATTTACTTAAAAGCTACAAATAAGGCTCAATCAAAAGTCATCACTCAAGAAAGTGATGAAACAAGTGAAAGGGATGATGAAGAAGATGCACTCAGTGTAAATGGTAAGAAATATAGAAGGTATAAATCTAACAAAAATTCTAGTGCATCTTCCTCATCTACCCTTAGGTGCTTTGAATGCAGTAAAAAAGGACATGTAAAAAATGAATGTCCTAAGATCATGAAAGGGAAGAAATCTTCCTTGAAGGAGAAAGACAAGGGAGATAAATCTTACAAAGCTGCTTGGAATGAACAAGTGATGATAGTAAAAGTGGAGAGGAAGAAGTGGAATGTCTCATTGCTAAGGAAGATGAAAATGAAGATTCAAGTTAGGTAAGCATTCTTTAATTATCTAAACAAGAAATAGTTACTAGTCTTTAAGAAATACATGATAAATATGTTGATTGTAAGAAGAAATTGAAGAAGCTTACAAAAACAAATGATGATTTTCATGCTAAATTATATGTTCTTTGTTCTGAAAATGAAAGTCTTATATCTAAAAGAGACAACTTGAAATCATCCATCAATGATCATAATGTCAAGTTTCTTTCTATAGAAACAAAATATAATTTTCTTTGCCAAGAAAAGGTTGAATTTCTTGCTAAGGTAAATGATCTTCAAACTCAACATATTATTATTGTCAAAGAAAGAGATAACTTGTTATATAGATTAGATCAAGAAAAGTTAGACATTAAATTGAAAATGGATGAAATTTCTTAGTTGCAAAAATATATTAGTAGCTTGAAAAATAATGTGACGTTCTTGATAAAATTCTAGAAAGTTCAACTGGTCAAATTGGGAGGAGAGGCATAGGTTATGTACCCAAAGATAAATCCTATAAAAAATCTAGAGCTAGAAAGACACAAGTACCTAGGACCAAAGTCATGTATGTGCTAAAAACAACCCATTTCATGACCACAATGCTAAAAAGATAAATGAAATTGATTTAATTTTTGTCATTATCGTTCACATCTTGGACTTTATTCATTTTCATGCACTTACATGAAAAATAAGGAAAAAGATCTAGTTTGGGTTCTAAAACCAAAAACTTAGAAACATGGAACATTTAGTTTAGATTTGACCTAAACTTTAATTTGAAATCCATATTGTCTTATCTCAACTAAAATAATCTTTAATTTTCATATTCTCATATGATTTGATTGGAAATGACAACATGTTTTGTTTGGAATTGATAAACTTAATGGAAACATAGAGAACTTCATCTCGGTCACCAAAGTTATTGACTGAGACCTCTTTCAGTCGAAGAAATAATTGACTAAAGAGAGTTCTGTCAAAGCTTGCATTTTTTTTGACAAATCCCCCCGATCGATAATTATTTCAATCGAGAACACTTCCGGTCGAGGAAATGTTTGACTGAGGATAGTTCCGTCAATAAATGTTATTGAAATAATAAACATGTGTTTATAGTTAACTTTGTTGCTTTAAACTTGCAAAGAACTCTTCACATTAAGTTGTTCTAAAACATGAAATGTTTTAATTAATGCTTCTAACCAAAAAGACCATCACATGGGTACCAAAATCTACCTATTTTGTAGAATTGGGTGGTTGATAGTGGTTGCTGCAAACATATGTTTGGAAATAAGGAGGCTTTCTAAATACTTGAAGAAAAGAAGAGTGGGACTGTCACATTTGGAGATAACACTAAAGGTAAAATTATTGGGATAGGTAATGTTGGTACAAACCTTCAAATAAAAAATGTGCTACTTGTTGATATATTGCATCATAACTTGATTAGTGTTAGTCAATTATGTGATAGTGTATATGATGTTCTACTTAACAAATCTTGTTGCAAGCTACTCATAGAGAACAATAATGATGTTGAATTATGAAGGAAAAAGAATAGGAAACCAATATATACTTAGACCTAACACTATGCAAGCTATTGTTGGAAAATGTCTTCTTGTAAATGATGAACTTTTACAACCATGGCATAGAAAATTAGGTCATGCAAGCTCACATGTTATCAAAAAGTTTATTAAGTATGATCTTGTTCATGGTTTACCTAAACTTTCTTTTTATAAACCTAATAATTGCGAACCATGTACTATAGGGAAGCAAAATAAAACTTCTTTAAAATCTAAAACATTTCTTAGTACTACTAGATCATTAGAACTTATTCATATGGATTTGTTTGGCCAGATGAGGACTCAATACGACTTTGGTATTGTTGATGATTATGGTAGATATACATGGGTTCTTTTTCTTTCAACTAAAGATGATACTATTAGAATATTCATTCAATTTTGTTCTAAGATTGAAAATCAACTACAAAACAAAATATGCACCATTAGGAGTGATCATGGGGGGGAATTTGAAAATCACATCGTTGAAGAATTTTGTACATCCCAAGGGTATACTCATAATTTTTGAGCTCCACGCACCCCACAACAAAATCAGATAGTAGAAAGGAAAATTTTGTCTTTACAAGAAATGGCTAGAATAATGTTACTTAAACACAATACACCTAAAACCTTTTGGGATGAAGTAGTAAATACAACATGCTATGTATTAAACCGTGTAATTTACTCCCATCTTAAGAAAACTCCTTATGAACTCATCTTCAACAAGAATGTGATAAAGTTACATAGTGTCCATTTATCTTTGATAAATAGGTATTTCCATGGGTTTTCCTTGGTATCGTGCTCATACCGTCATTTTGAATGATCCCGATCTCTTACTTGTTGTCCATATAATGCATACAACTTTAGTTGACGGTTGGGCCGATTCGATGAATCTATATGAATTAGCAGTTTTTGATCCTTCTGACCCTGTTCTTGATCTGATGTGGAGACATGGTATGTTTTATATACCCTTCATGACTCAGGGAAACGATATAACTCAGTGGTAGAGTGTCACTTTGACGTTGTGGAAGTCATCAGTTCGAGCCAGATTATCCCTAAACCCAATGCGAGTTTTTCTATTTTGTTTGAACCCCGCTGTGATAAAATGAAAGAGGCTCGTGGGATTGATGTGATAGGGTAGGGATGTCTATATTGTTGGGATCAAACTCCAGGCTAATATGAAGTGCATAGATACAAGTTATGCCTTGGAATGAAAGAAAATTATGAATCAACTTTGTCTACAAACAAGGAAGCTATAAGTAATGCAACTATGAATCTCACGGAGAGTTCGATCCTGGCTTAGGATGAACGCTGGCGGCATGCTTAACACATGCAAGTTGGACGGGAAGTGAAATTTCTAGTGGCGGATGGGTGAGAAACACGTAAGAACATGCCCTTGGGAGGGGAACAACAATTGGAAATAGTTGCTAATACCTCGTAGGCTGAGGAGCAAAAGGAGGAATCCGCCCGAGGAGGGGCTTACGTCTGATTAGCTAGTAGGTGAGGCAATGGCTTACCAAGGCGATGATCACTAGATGGTTTGAGAGGATGATCACCCACACTGGGACTGAGATACGACCTAGACTCCTACGGGAGGCAACAATGGGGAATTTTCTGCAATGGGCAAAAGCTTGATGGAGCAATGTTGCGTGGAGGTAGAAGGCCCACGGGTCCTGAACTTCTTTTCTCAGAGAAGAAGCAATGACGGTATCTAAGGAATAAGCATCGGCTAACTCTATGCCAGTAGCCGCGGTAAGACAGAGGATGCAAGAATTATCCAGAATGATTGGGCGTAAAGCGTCTGTAGGTGGCTTTTCAAGTCCTCCGTCAAATCCCAGGGCTCAACCCTGTATAGGCGGTGGAAACTACTAAGCTAGAGTACGGTAGGGGCAGAGGGAATTTTCGATGGAGCGGTGAAATGCGTAGAGATCCAAAAGAACACCAACAGCAAAAGCACTCTGTTGGGCCGACACTGACACTGAGAGATGAAATCTAGGGGAGAAAATGGGATTAGATACCCCAGTAGTCCTAGCCGTAAATGAAAAAAATCATTATATTCTCCGATGGGGATGGTCTACATGATATATTTCATTCGATATTTTTGGTCCCTACTCCACTTACCTCGTTGGTTCTACCACAATGTTCCTTGAAGTACATATGTGATGGATATACCCCTGTAACCATATTCTATTTTCTTACTTGAACAAAACCTTTCTCTAAAAAAATGGCTACTTTTTTTTTTATTTCATGAGGTATATCTAGCAATCCCTATTTATCTATGACCATAGATCAATTCCCCCTTTATTCGGAAGTGTTGAATACATCCAGAATTTTGAGCTTCATGTTACTTCTATGAAGATACATATCAGAGTCAGGGGCACCTTAATCAGATTGAATGGGGTGATAGTTTATTAGCATGACTCTGTATAATGAAAATTTCGATCAAATCACACATCACAATATACTAGGCCCTCCAACTCCTTAAGGGGTTTATCTAAAAGATTTGCGATATAACTAGGAAGACGTTTCAAATACCACACATGGGTTACTGGACATGCGAGTTTAATGTATCCCATTTGATATCTTCGTATCCAAGAAACAACAAATTTGACCCCACATTGTTCCCACAATTTTGTGTCTTCCCTTTCAACTCTGATCACTCGATAATTTCCACAAGCACAAATTCCACAAGAGTTGACTACTTTCATACCTTCAATACACCTTATTAAATCTTAAATACAAAAGATGATAGAGACAAATTTGACCCTAAATCACAGAAAGAATTCTTCTTGGGATATTCAATTTCTAGTAAGGCATTTAGATCTACAATACTATTTCTAGAGAAGTTGAGTCAATTCATATCACATTTCATCAAATGACAACACAAAGTGTTGAAAATGCAATTGAAAATGGAAACTTAAATGATATTACTAATCAAATTGAGGATCTAACCAAACCAACAAAATATGATCAAAATTTTGTAATTGAACAAAATGATAATGAGATACAACAACCTGTTCCTAGAATAATCAAGGACCATCCTCAAGACTTAATCATTGGAAATCCTTTTGATAAAGTAAAAACCTGATCATCATTTAGAGATGTTGCAAACATGGCCTTTGTATCAATTGTTGAACCTTTTTTTTTGAAAGTGGGACCGAAGTCATTTTATTAACCCAAATCGTTTTGTGCTAGTACAATGACTTCAGTATCGAAGTTATCTATGCGAGAAAGGGAAAACTCTAACATGCGTGCCTAAGTGGCTAAGAGATGACTGACTCTATTTGCCTCACGGTACACATGACAAAAGTTTATAGCATAAAAATCTAAGGAAGCTTCAACGATCTGCATGATGACACGATCCTCGTATCCTCGCCCATGGTGTCTGACCTTGATGGCTTGTACCAAGTTCAGGCTATCCGACTCCACCAACAGTTCAGTGAACCCCATTCTGCGGGCTTCCTTCAATGCCCCTCTCATCGCCATTACTTCTTCCATGAGGGCTGAGGTAGCATGGCCAAGCTGCAATTGAATAGTGGCCCTGATCTCCCCTTGACCGTCCCGGATGATTGCACCTCCAGCAGCTGCTATGCCTTGCTGCCAGCACGCATCGATGTTCAGTTTAAGCACTCCCCGTCCCGGTGGCTTCCACGGTTTAGCTCTTGGAAGCGTGGCCTCTTGTCCCTCCGCCCGCTTCTTCCTATTCTGGTGGTGCTGGTAGTCATGGACCAGGTTGGAGAAGCTAGCGACCAACGTCGTCTCGTAGAGAGGTGTTTCTTCGAAGAGTGCCTTGTTCCTCGCCGTCCACGCTATCCATGTCATCGTCGCCAGCTCCGCAACCACCTCCTCCTTTGCATGATTAACCAAAACCTGCAGCAGATCGTCGGTGTTGGACACCAAATCGGTGGTGCCCTTCAGGTCTGTCCCGCCGCAAGCCCACACACATTTTGCATAGTCGCATCGGAGGACCGCGTGTAGGTCATCTTCCTCCACCTGTTTGCATCGTTGGCATAAGTTTTTCGCTGTGACCTGCCTTCTATGTAGCCTACACATCGTTGGGAGTGCTTGCTTGCATAGCCTCCAAACAAAGTGTATAAGCTGTGGTGGCCACTGCTTTTTCCACAATTTGTTCCACTCACTCCCTTCTGCCACCGGTGCGCCGCCGTTGCCCTTTGTGAGGTACAGGTATGCCGACCGGGTAGTAAACTCTCCCTTCGGGTCAGGCTCCTACACGAGCTGGTCCTCTTCCTCCATGTCACTGAGTGGAATGCTGAGTATTCTATCGTGAAGTATAGACGGCAGCAGCCTACAGACACACTCCTCATCCCATGCTCCTTCTGCGTGCTTTATGAAAGATTGGACACGGTGTCCGTCATCCATTCGCTCTTCCCCCTCCTCAAGTTGTCGTGCATGTAGCCTTCCATAATGACCGGGAATCCATCTATCACTGAAGGTGCGGATCTTCGTCCCCCTACCTATGCGCCACATGAATCCGTCCCTAGTATGTTGCATGGACCCTTGGATACTCCTCCATGTGTAGCTCGGACCATACCCAACGTCAGCGTCCAGGATATCTTTCCTTGGGAAGTACTTGGCTTTTAGGACACGTCCAGCGAAAGATTCTGGATTTGTAGCTAGTCTCCACCCTTGTTTTGCCAATAGAGCAAGGTTGAAGGCTCTCAGATTCCGGAAACCCAACCCCCCGTTGCCTTTTGGTTCACAAAGCGCTTCCCAGCTGATCCAGTGTATCTTACGTTCCCCTTCTTTGACACCCCACCAGAATCTCGCAATCATTCTGCAAATCTCATCTAACAACCCGTCTGGGATTTTGAATACACTCATGTAGTAGGTCGGTATGGCTTGGATGACTGCTTTTATGAGAATCTCCTTTCCCGGTTTTGATAGTAGCTTTTCTTTCCATCCTTGTAATTTCTTCCATATCCTATCCTTTATGGAACTAAATACTTGTTTCTTGGATCTCCCCATTGCCGTAGGTAGTCCCAAGTACTTGGCATGCCGGTCTACCTCCTTCACCTGTAGGCTCCTTTTGATACTCTCCCTTCTGTCTTGTTTTACATTTGCACTAAAGGCGACTTCTGATTTCTCGTAGTTGATCTTTTGTCCTGACGCTCTTTCGTATTGGCTGGTGATTTCAGCTAGAAAAGAGCACTCCTCTTGGGTCGCCCTCGTGAACAGGATGCTGTCATCTGCAAAGAAGAGATGTGATACTCTTGGTCCGTTTCTGCTGGCTCTTGCTCCATGTAGTCGTCCATTCCTATTTGCTTTGAGAAGGGAAAGGGAGAAAATTTCAGCGCAAAAAAGAAATAGATAAGGGGATATAGGATCACCTTGGCCTAGACCTCTTGTCGGCTTTACAATTCCCGTCCTTGTTCCGTTGATGACGATTGAGTGTGAGACGCTTGAGACGCATTCTTGTACCTTCGACCTCCATAGGGCGGGGATGCCCATCTTCTCCATGGCCTTGTCCAGAAAGTCCCATTCAATTCTATCATATGCCTTACTCATGTCCAGTTTGAGTGCCATAATACCTTCCTTTCCTTTCTTTTTCTTCTTCATCATGTGGAACATCTCATCGGCCACCAAGGCATTGTCGGTGATCAGCCTTCCTTGCACAAAAGCGCTTTGGTTTTCGGAGATCATCTTGTTGAGGAGTAGTTTTATCCGGTTCGCCATCACCTTAGTAATAATTTTATAGGAGACATTGCACAGACTTATGGGGCGGAATTCATAAATCTTCTTTGGCTGTTGTACTTTTGGTATGAGCACTATGTCTGTCTTGTTGATGTCATTCAACTTCTTTTTCCCCTTCCACCAATCCTGTATAAAATTGATGAGTGATCTTTTAACAATAGCCCAGAAACTTTGGTAGAAAACCGCCTTCATACCATCGGGCCCTGGAGCCTTGTTGGGATGCATTTGTTGGATTGCATCCCAAATCTCTTCTTCCGTCGGCAAGCTATCTAGCATCAAAGCTTCCTCGTCCGTGATCACTCTGTCCACCCCGTCAAAGATGTGATCATCTATTATTGGATTTGACGTCTTAAACAGCTCTTCAAAGAAACCAACCGTGATCTTCTTAATCTCTTCAGGTTCTTGCCTCCACCTTCCTTGGGAATCCTCCAATCCTGCAATGTGATTTCTTTTTCTCCTCTGACTCACTTTATGGTGGAAGTAGCTGGTGTTTTTGTCCCCGTCCCGCATCTCATTTGCTCTAGCTCTCGCGTGCCAGTAGCTTTCTTGTAATCTGAGCAACTCATGCACCTCATCAGCTAACCGTTTACATTCTTATCTTGGTTTAGTAAGAAACAAAATATAGTTTCCCTATCTACCACTGATGTCGAATATGGGGTTGCTGGCTCATGCTGTTCTCAAGTGTTCTATATGCAACTAGTTTTAAATGATTATAACTTTGCATTTTCTTATACATCGATTTTTTACGATAATATTAGTGTTATAAACTTGCCTCGTAATCCTATTTTACATACCCGTGCCAAGCATATTGAGATTGGACATCATTCCTTAAGAGATCACATATATAAGAACAATGTATCTCTTCATCATGTTGATACAGAATAGCAAGTAGTTGATATCTTTACCAAACCTCTTCCTTTAGACCAAGTTCAATATATCAGTACGAGGTTACTTATTACTCCCCTAGAAGATGTTTTCTTTGATATATGTGCTCAAAATTCTTGATAATTTTCTGATTTGAAATTCACATGACTTTTAGTGCATAAAAATTTAGAACTATTCTTTTGTTTATTAACAATAATTTATTATCAAGAACAAGATCTTAAACAAGATCAATTCAATTATGAAAAACTACTCACAACATCATATTTGGTCAATAAGATAGTGTATCGAGAAAGTCCTCAGCTGATAATTTTCTTAACCAATTTTCACTCGGTGGGACCCTAGGCCGACTATGTGAAACTTATCTGAGATTCTTCTAGAAACCCCGTGGACCAAAAAGATTCCCATATAGGTCCCTCGGTCAAGACCGAGTCCTCGATCGTTGTGACCAGAATTTCAAATTCCAACGTTGACCAACTAACCATTATAAAGAGTCATTAAAAAAGAGCTATTGGGGTCTCGGTCGATGAGTTTGTCGACCGAGTAGGGTTCTTTTTTTCTATAAATAGAACTACAATCTGCCCATTTTCTTCCCAACTCAAGTGCTCTCATCTTAATCACGTCTCTAGTGTTTCTTAGAGATATCCTTTAGTAACATTCATCCCCTACCATCTCTACCTCTTCTTCCACCACACTTTGATCAAGATGGCTCCCCTTCAGCTCATGGTGGGAAGAAGCAAGTTGCCGCAAGGAAGGGACATGTGCTTACTACAACCTTGAGCATCATCAATGACATCCACTTCAACGACATTGTTGCTGGAGAACACTACTTAAAGCTCACCTCAAAATCTCCTCTTCCTCGACAATCGGTGGACCTCAATGAATATATCACTCTTCTCGATCTCTCCCAACTTTTCAAGGTGCAATAATTGACGAAGTTTCTTACCCCCTCCTTTTGTTTCTGGTCCACGCAAGCCATTAATGAATTCTATGCCAACCTTACTAGGGACTCCAATGACCCATTTTCCTTCACATCCATGGTTGATGGGTTATCCTTTCATTTTCCTGAAAATGACTTCCTCAAAATGCTATATATAGATGTGGGAGAATATGGAGAATTTCTAGACCTCACCACTAGAAATACTATCTCAAAATTCTCCACCAAAAATAACACCATTAGCCTTAGTGATATCAAAAAGGTTATCTTTATTCCAAAACCTCAACACATGAGCATATGGGAAATTATTATGCTACATCCTTAACCCCTGATGCTAGGATAGTGAATCTAATCATTTCCCATAACATTTATACTACAACCAATATAACTAAAATTTGAAAATTTAGGATGTGTCTTATCTATGCCATACTTGAAAGAATTCATGTGAACTTTATTCGCATCATCCTATCCAATATGTTTGATTTTTCTAGAAATCCTCCATATGCTGATTTTATTTGCCAAATAATCCAATATTCTGATGACAAAAACCTAGAGGAATTAGGCTACAAGTGTGATAGACGTCCCTAAAGAAATACCCAAAACATTGTTGATAAAATGAGTATTGACTTTGGGCACAATAGAGGTTGGACCGAAGGGGAGACATCCACTGAAGTAAATCTTCCACCTCTTAATCCTCCTACCTAATCCATGGAAAATCTTGCCAATGATGTTTCCTATCTTAAAGGGGCCACTTATCAATTGGGGAGACATTTAGACTACAACCACCATGCCATGACATATCTAAATCAAAGAATGTGAGCTTTATCTTCTAATGTTCCCGACACATACCCTTATGCATTCTATATCGGGAGTGTCTATCCTTTTAACCCCTACATCCAATACACCCAAGTTCCACCACCACCATCAAATGATAATTCCCATACCCAACACTCACCCATGAAACTCCATGACATAGTTTCTCACTTCAGATTTGATCGGGCACCTACATTTCTAGAAGCATATACTCTCACAAAGACAAATGCACTTAACTGGGAAACACCTATTAAGTATTATGGTGATACTCCATTTCATGGGAAAGATCCTAAAGCTGATGTAGTTTTGAACTCTTTATAGTGATATTGTTCCTATGTTGTGAGTAGTAAAGCTTACGTAATCACTTTATCATCAATGAAATTGAGCATGTTTGTGATCACTTGTTCATGATAATAAAAATTTATCTTGTGGTTTTCATTGCAAAATTTTCATCACTTTGTTTTCTTTCTAAAACTTCTGTATGCTATTGCGGGGGAGTATTCCATTCAGGGAGTAATTGTAAAATGATTATATGTCTATCATTTTGAAATGACAAAGGGGGAGAAATAAAATACATGAGTTTCATGATCTATTGTCCATACATTAATTGACGCTACATTTCCTTAAGAGACGGATATTATGTTACATATGTCTTTAAGAATATTAGAACACATTATAAGAACAAGAGAATCTAATCATCTTAGGTATATCACAAGTATGAAATTCATCTCATTTAAATTATTTTGAGTATATTTTATTTTTATTCATCATTGTCAAAACGGAGGAGATTGTTGGCTAAATTGGACATTAACATATCCTTTGTTTTGATGATGACAAACATTTCATACTTGAGGATCTAATGTGTTATTTGAGTATTTCAGGTTTCAAGGTAATAAGGAGATCCTACTAATTGGAAAGTAGAAGATCAATGCAAATTGAAGATCAAATGCGATTAATTGTTTATGTTTGCATGATTGTACTCAAATGTAAACACTTGTACAAAGATATAATGTACAAGTACTTAGACATCATGTAAATAAAGTGATAGATCTTCCCTATCCACTTATAACCCTTATCTAGGACCCCCCCTAGAGTTAGACTCACTATCCTCCATTAAATCACACATTTAATAGGTGGTTCAAAAGTCTAAAATAGGAACATCCTCAGTTGAGAAACTAGTCGATCGAGACACCCTCGGTCGAGGTTTTCGTCGATCGAGAATGTAGACTTGAGAGTTATACATTGTCCATATTTTGATAATGACTCAACCATTCCATTCATATCTAATATGTTTGTTTAAGATTTATTTTAAGCCTTAGGTACATGAAAAGGATCAAAATTGCACAATCCCTAGCTTGTCTAAGTTCAAGAGAACAAAAATGCAAATGTGCAATTTGGGAAATCACTCCAAACCCCCTTAGAATTTTTTTTTATCATTTATATTGATGATATGACTTGTAACTAAGATGATAGAAAATTAAGGACACTTAATTCCAACATTTGATCACTCAATAATCATTTTGAAAAATTTGGCACAACAACTTTATCGGTCGAGTTTAGATCAATCGGTTGAGTTGTAAACTCACAATACTTGAACGACCGACTCACTGACCAAAACTAATTTTAAGTAATCGGTCGAGTTTTCCTAGGACAAACTCGACTGATAGTTTGAAAACTATCTTTGTCAGTTAGTGGATCGGTCGAGTTATCTTTATTGAAACTTGACCAAATGTACTACATGAAAAATGTAGAAAAAGTGTTTCAAGCATTCAATAGTTGTCAGAAACAAAAATAGTTTCGTTTTAAGTTTTAAAATGGGTATTTTTCATTTTTTAGTGATCCCTCACTCTAAGGAACACCCCCGACTATAAATAGGACCTCTTAGAGTTCATTCCAAGGTTGCTCATTCATGCTATCCTTTGTCCTTTCTATATTTGAATGTGCTACACCCCTTTGAGCCCCTTTCTCTCTCTCATTTACAAAGCATTTTGTGATTATGAGTGTGTTAGGCATGTTGTAAGTTATATACCTCAATGTTATCTTGTAAAGATCCCTATGCTTCCATCTTCCCAATCCTCTTTCTCAAAGAGCAAAGGTTGAAATGATCTTCTCTGAGTGAAGGAGGAGTTGTTGTTCTTCTTCAAGGTTGAAAAAGGTGTGAAGATCTTCTCTAGGTGAAGGAGGACCAGGTGGAAGATTTAATAAGACTGGGTAATTCCCTCAAGGCCAAAGACTTGATGCGAGTGTGGGTAAGTTCTTGGTGAAAGGTGAAGACATCTTGATCGAGTGGGTAAGTCCTTGCACAGGTGAAAGACCCTTGTCTTGAATAGGTAAGTCCTTGGATGTATGGTGTTCTTCTTGTATCGATTATAATGGAACATAAGTATACACGAGTTGCAAAGTCCTAGAAATTGACCTATCTAGGTAGTGGATTGACGGTCTCCTAGTTTGAATATTGTAATTACACTAACCACTTTGTCCAAGTTTTTGTTTCAATCTCCCTCGTCCTTGATATGCTTGTCTAGATCGAACTTAAAATTCAATTTTAGCATTTGGTTTCAAGTGATATAACTTGAAGGTCTAACTATTATTTGGAGAATTTTGAAGCTCTATTCACCCCCACTATAGATCCCTAGATCCAACAAAAACCACCTCAGTTGAACATCTGAGCACGATTCAAAACCTTACATATATGTGCTCTAAAATGAGTTTCGATCAAAAATATTGTCGATCGGTGCAACATCGGTCCAAATATTATGACATTTAGACCAAGTGGTTGGGAGTTGGGATTTGGAAAAAGAAGTTGATAAAAAATTTTCTTAAACCTGGCTTGGTAGAAGAAATGTTTGAGTGAGACACGGTTCGATCGACAAAATTGTCGAGTGAGTAGGGTTTTGGATTGTTCTTCCAAGCACGAACGAATTAGCAATTTCTAGCCAACTATTGTATACTTAAAAGCTAGTTAAGCACTAATAACACTCTAGAGACACCCTAGAATGTCCCTATGAATTTGCAAACCATCCCTATAAATAGGAGAGGCCTTAGGACACCTAAGCTACACTTGATAATCCATTCTAGTGTGCAAAAAATCTGACCAACACTTGCCATCTTGTTCTTCAAGCTCCAAATTCGTGTACTGTAGCCATAGACTCTTAGACACCATCGAAGAAACGTTCATCTTAAGTGGTTTGAGAGGTCTTACACTTGATATAGGATCAAAGAACAATACTCTATTGGTGTACTTCCTTTGTTCAAATCCCCATTCATAGGTTAAGCTACTTGTGCTCCTTGGTACTCCAAGTTGTGGAGGCTACTTGAGGGAGCTTGATTGGAACTACTTGTTGGTGGAGAAGGATGCTTCAAGGTCTCTTGAGATTACTTCAAGAAGGAGGCTTCAAGGGAGGTTGGATCTACTTCTAGGTTAAGGCTATCTAAAGATGATGGAGCTACTTCAAGGAGGAGAAGGCTGTTCCAAGGGCTTGGAATTACTTCCAAGAAGGCTACTTCAAGGAGGTTGATGCTACTTATGGGAGAAGGCTACTTCAAAGAAGATGATTGTATTTGATTGTAAGATCCTTGAGAGATAAATAAAATTAACCACTTTCAAAATCCCAATTGGAGACAATTGGGAAGTGGACTGAAAACCTTTGATTCAAAGGTTGGAACCACTCCACATTGAAATGTCTTCATTGTTTCATCCTCATTCTTTGGTTGTGTTTATTTATTTTTAAAAGTATCACAAATATCTATTCACCCCCTCTATATCTTTTAAGAGGCACATCGTTACATCCCATATAATGATTCAATAGTAATCATAGAGTTAAAAGATATGCTTAGTTTTAATCATGCTTGTCATTTCCTGAGTCATCATGTGAATTATTTTATCTTTAATACTTAGTACAATTTGTGGTATATATATGTAGAGAATAAAACCATAAATCCTTAGCAAAAAGAATGAATCAAATCGGATTTGAATTGAAGAAGTTATAGTTTTTTCATTTTTATGTAACAATTCCACTGGTTGACAACCAATGGATTATGATTGAAGGTTTTACATGTCCATCAATTATTTATTTCTCTTAGTATAACAAAACAATGGCTAGTTTGATGACTTCTAAATGAAGGTTTTGCTGAATATACAAATGAATAGTTCCACAAAACTCTTAAATCAATGTTTTTTGTTGATGGACATATCGATGGTAGACATTACCAAAGGTTTGGTCGGTGGCAACAACTAGTGAACATGTAAATCGAAGGTGTCACAATCGAATGCCAATTGACCAAATGTCTAGTAGTGAGTGCCTTTTGAAGGTTTTCTAGCCATCATCTAATGATGGTTTGACCGATGAATGACAAATGGACAAAGAACTAATTTATAGTTCTAGAAATTGATGGTTGTGCTGATAGCCATCTATTGAAGGTGTGGACGTCGAAGCAAATGGACAAGCAACCAAATTTTGTGCAAACCATCACTAGAGCTAACACATGGTTCATCTATGCCACTGCCTAGCTCGTCAAATCATAGAGAGCTTCCAACTATATATATATATATATATATATATATATATATATATAGGCATACAATGAAACATTATGAAAAAGATCCATTAGCCTAGATTATACATCCTATTCTCTCATAAACCCTATATCAATTATAGAAAGAAATTGTAGAGGTTATCTTAGGATTATGAGGAGGAGGAAGATGGAAGGAAACGAAAATAGATGTTTTTGTCTTAGATAAGACCTGATAAGTAAGTTTTATTCTTCTTCTATTCACGTTCTGTTGCATGGACCACTCCTTTTCAACAACTGAAGGCTTTTCTTAACCTTTTTTCTTCATATTCTACCTTGAGGCAACTTCTTTCGGGCCTATTTGCCACCTGATGATTGGTTTTGGATGAGATCTTGAGGTCTAAAGCTCAAGTCCGACTTGTTCAATCTAGAGCATGAGATTAGTAAGATAGATCATGTAAAAGTGAGTGGAAATCACCTTCTAACCTTGAATTACATTATACAAGTCTGAAAAAAATTATATTTCTATTGATCCTTACTCAGTATATGTTGTTGAGAAATTATTCTGCACAAAAAAATTAGCAGAGGAAACTTATTGTTTAGTATATCATGTGTTATGATGTTAATATTTTGAATTGTTGTGTGAACAACTATGTAATATGGTAAACTGAATGGTGGATTTAGAGGAACCAAAAACCCCGAGTTTGATCTAATTCAAAATCTGAAAGAATGACGTTTATGATTTGAAATAAATGTTGAATGTTTCTATTTTATAGATGACTATATAGATTTTATGCTAAATACTTAGTTGTCAACTATCATTGCCTGTGGCATTGGATCACCAAAGGTAATTGATTTCCTACCTAGAGGCAAACACGCTGGGTCCGGTCATGTGTGTGTCGACCTCAAAGCAGATAGACCTCCTCCGGTGTTGGTGGTTGTGGAGATGCCTAATGGAGGGGAACTGGAGGTGAAGGTCCTCTATGATGCGTTACCGGATAGGTGTGACAAGTGTAAAGTTTTTGGGCATGGATCTGGCTGCTGCCCGGGAGCTAGGGAGGTGCATTCCGAACCACCTTTCATGAGGGGGAGGGAAAGAACTCGGCAAACTGCAAACAACAGAATCACAAGAAGAGGACACAACATGACGTCCTCCGATAGACAGGGGATACCACATGGATGCGCCTTAGGGGCTCCTGCCTCAACATCTCCCCCTTCTTCTAGTGGCATGGTGATCGCAGCTGAGAAGTCTGCTGGAAATGTTACAAAGAAACATGCTCACAAGGCGCCTACTATTTTTCCTGATACAAATGCAGTGCACACACGGGAGGCCAACACTAAAATTTTGAAAAACCAACAGAATAAAAGCAATAATATCACAGGCAGCAAAGAGATGACATCAAGCGATCCCTTCCAGATTCTTGAGGGGATGGAGGAGGAGGTGTTGGAGCAAGCGACAAGGGACATGGAAACACATGTATCACCAAGAAGAACTAGGAGGGGAGGAGCCACCCCGGGAAGGGGTGGTCATGGAAAAAACACATAATGTGCATCCTTGTGTATGGGATATCCAGATCATTTTTTTGATGGACCAAATGATTACAGCTAGTTGTATTTATCTTGGGGGTATTCATATAGTGATATCGATAGTTTATGGCCATAATTCAGAGGTCTGTAGAAGATGCCTGTGGGATGTGCTTGGTAAAGCCAATCAAAGGGAATTACCCCAAATCTTCATCAAAGATTTCAACAGCATCATGAAAGCTCATGAGAAGAAAGGTGGCCTTTCGGTTCCTGATTCCTGCCTAGATAGATTCAATGCAGCTTTGGACACTGTTGATCTTATGGAAATTAATATGAATAGTGGATTTATAACCTGGAAAACATCGATTGTGGGAAAAGCAAAAA
Organism: Alisma plantago-aquatica; assembly: GCA_963693085.1. Taxonomy (NCBI): domain Eukaryota; kingdom Viridiplantae; phylum Streptophyta; class Magnoliopsida; order Alismatales; family Alismataceae; genus Alisma; species Alisma plantago-aquatica. The sequence continues at coordinate 759,550,365 of OY856414.1, forward strand.
GAGAGAAAAATATCTCAGTCTTGTTTTGCCAGGTTATAAAGCCACCATCTCAGTCTTTGGACAGATTCAAGGCGTGGCTGGATATTTTTCCAAATGCTAATGTGAAACTGGGTGGCCATACCAACAACGATCACACTTGGTTGGTGGTCCCCCTTATGCATACTATTATCAAAAGAAAACCATTTAGATTTCTAGTGGGGTGGCTGGAATGGCCCAGTTGTAAGAAGATAATTTAAAAGGCTTGGACTGAAGGTGTGTAGGGTAATCCTATTTTTGTCATCATGGAAAAATTAAACAGAACCAAATGTGCTCTCAAGGAGTGGGCTAAGGGGCTTTACAACCTCAAGAACATGGTTGCTGAGGCAAGAAAGGAGTATGCCTTTGCTGCTGAATTTTATAGATCTAATCTGATGAATGTTGAAGCTATAAAAGGGAAGTTGAAGTGGAGAGAAAACTCAAGCAGGTTGAGAAGGTGGAAGAACTTTGCCTTTGGCAATGTAGTAGACTGAAATGGGTGAGAGATCGTAATAGAAATTCCAGCCTCTACCACACAACTATAAAAAGGAACGAGATGAGGGATGTCATACATTCTTTGCTCAAACCTGATGGGTCTGTTGTTAATGCAGCTGGAGACGTGGCTAATGAGGTGGTGAAATACTTTTTGGATCTATACAATAAAGAATAAAGCAACTTCAACAACTATGACAACCTTTCGAGCAACAAAGTAACTGTTGATATGAACATGGTACTCATCACACTAGGTTCTGAGGAAGAAATTAAAAATGCTCTCTTCTCTATTGGGGCGATGAAGGCTCCTGGTCCGGATGGTTTTAATGCAAGGTTCTTCCAGTTTAATTGGAACCTTCTTAAAGATGATGTTTGTAGGGATGTGAGATAGTTTTTGGTGGGTGGTAGGATGATAAGAAGTGCAAACCATGTGTTCCTAAGGCTAATTCCCGAGAGGAAGGTAGTGGAGTCCATGACTGATGTGAGACCAATTTCTTGCTTCTCTACCCTCTACAAGATTATTGCTAAACTTTTAGCCAACATGCTAAAGAAGGTTCTTCCACTTATTATCTCGTCAACTTAAACTGGTTTCATCCAGGGTAGAGAAGCTGATAGTGTGCTTCTTGCTATTGAATTCTTGCAAATTTTTGGGGTGAAAAATAGCTCGAGAAAGGCTTGTGTTAAGATTGACTTAGCTAAGGCCTATGACAATGTCAGATGGGATGCTTTGTGGGCTACAATGGTATCTTTGGGTTTTGATGGAAGGTGAATTAGTATCATGAAGGAATGTATCACTACCACTTCCTTCTCAGTGTTGGTTAATGGGGTTCCCTATGGTTTATTTAGAGCCAAGAATAGCCTAAGATAAGGGAATCCTCTTTCACCCTTGCTCTTTAATATTGTGATGGAAAATTTGTCAGCGATTGTGGGAAAAACAAAAAGAGAGAAAAATATCTTAGTCTTCAAATAGGGGGGTGTGAAGGTCAGGGCCCATATGATTTTTGCTGACGATGTACTTTTCTTCTTAGAGGGAAGTGTGAAAATGCTGAAGAACTTCCGCAAAATCATGAAGGAGTTTGGGGAGATAGCATAGCTCTATATGAGTGATATTAAATCCAAAGTCTACATCTCCACATCGTGTGATAGCCGTAAGGGCAGACTTAAAGAAGCTATTAGACTCATGGGAGGGGCTCGCCCTACTAGATATCTAGGCATTCCTATCTGTGGGGGCAAGGCCAAAGGAAGAGACTATAGTTGATGTGTTGACAGCCTCAGGGAGTCAGTGAAAAAATGGATGGGGCTCTGGTTATCCATGGTTGGTAGGCTGGTTCTGGCTAGAACGATGCTTATTGGGAAGGTTAGATTCTGGTGTATGCAGGCTGAGATACATGCTTTCATGCTAGATAAGTTCAAGTCAATTATCTCGCCCTTCTGTTGGGGTGGCAAACAACACAATATAGCTTGGTCTACCATTACTATGAAGTATGAAGAAGGGGGGCTCAATATTCCTAGCATTAATGAGATTGTTAATGCTGCAACTTGAAAATGCATTGATCGCTTCCTAAGAAATGACAACTGTTGGTCGTCTTGGTTGAAGAGCAGATATGAGGAAGACATCAGGCTAGGAAATGATAAAAGAGGATCCATAACTTGGTGTTCTATGTGCGGCAATTGGCTATTGGTGGAAGCTGATTATCTTCAGGTGGAAGGGCAATGGAACCTGAGGGACACTCGTTGTTTACCTTGGTCCCAGGCATCCTTTTACACACCTCAAGTACCTTGGTACCAGCTTCTATGGCACAAATACCACATACCCAAATGGAGGTGTGGTTCTTACGGATGCATTTTAAACAAGCTTTCGACCTTGGGCATGATGATGAAATGGGGCTTGGTGAAGAATAATATGTGTTTACTCTGATGTTGTAGTGAGGAGAGTCATTCACATCTTTTCTTCATTTTCCCATATACTAAATATTTATGGAATAGAACGAGTCTCAGGATGGGATGGGGTGGTAATCCTATCGATAAGCTTGTGGAGGTTAATATGTGGATTTACAGAAGACTAACAGGTCGACTGATATGCAGAGATTGGCGGGTCTATGCCTTACTGGTCTTTGTTTCACCATATGGAAGGAAAGGAATTCTAGGCTCCATGGAAAAGGGAGTCGGGACTCCTTGGAGCTTTTTTATCTATTTGTAAATAACCTTAGTTGGGTTATGAGAGCTAAACCATACTTTTGTGAGGAGGTGGATCCAATGGTGCTCAGACATTGGGGTTTTGTAGTGTAATCCCCCTTGTATAGTATACATGTGTCGACATGGTACACGTCTCTTTTGGATAGTAGTAATATTTTACCTTCTACAAAAAAAAAGATAGAGTAATACTAGAAACAATAACGATTTTAACCAAACAAATTAAATATCATTAGACTTTAGACGTCCTGAACATTGTAGAATCCTTAACATGAAGCTTGTAGTGTGAGGAGGAAACATGCTTCCCAACTAGGTAATTCTAGATTGAGTGGTTGGATCATATTGGATAAGGGTGTGCTGGTCTAGGATAGTGAGTAAAGACTCCTTATGATATAGTGGTACCCAACAATAATTGGAGATGTTAGTGGTACTTGTGATGTTGGTCAGTTGGTTAGCCCTAGAAAAAAACCAGTAATGCAGAGATAGAAAATATTTGACTTTTTGTTTGAGTACCAAGGTTGAGAGGAGGAGTGCAAATTGTAGGGTTTGAGGGGAGACATAGAAGGCAGTGGAAACAAAAAAAAATTCTTCTCCCGAACCCAAAATAAAGGAATCGTGTCAACGTCTATACAGTAGGAAGGATGGTTTGTAGAGACATACCTAGTCCCGAGGCTTGCTCGGTGATGTTACCTCGCGGCTTACACAGTCTGCACCTCCGGTCTTGGATGGTGTCTTTGCAGCTCCTGGTCTTACCAGGACTGTCGGTATTGACAGTTGTCCTCTGAGCAGTAGAAGTCTCCCACCTCTGTAGTAGTCCACACGGACCACCTAGAACTCTGATTTCCTTGTCCCACAAGGAATCCGAAGGATTCACACCCTCCTGTTAGTGTACTAGTCACTGAGACACTCTCCTACAACCAGTTGCCTTTCTACAGTTGTCTTTCCCTTGTTGTGCCTCCCTTATCGGGTAGCACTTGCTCAGGCTCTCTCGGTTACCACAACCAGAGGGAACGACAACTTTGCAGAGCAACTACTGCTCTGAGTTGTTATACTTTGAGAAGCCCCCAATACCCATATATATATAGGAGGGTCATGGGATAGGGTTCTCTACCCCGGGCAATGCAGGATTAAAGCAGGAGTAGAAGGGTTCGAAATGTTCCACAAAACAACCAACTGCGTCAGCTGAACATATCGTTTCAAGCATGAAATGGTCGGTTGGGGACCTGAGCCGATCGGTTCACACCTGAACCGATCGATTGGAACATCTGAGTTGACCAGTCTGTGGTCCTGGTCCAACTAAAATTTACTTTCATGTTTGTTTCCATATAATAAAATATTAGTCCTTTTCCAAATTGAATTTGTACAAGTGAAACAAATATGTTTTTGCAAAAATAGTCTTCTGACTTTCCAAACGATCTCGGTTGGTCACACGAATCAACCTGTTCAACAATTGAGCTAATCATTTCATTGACACATGAGCCGATCGACTCACAACTTGAGCCGATCGGTTCCACAACCTGAGCTGATCGGTTCATCACATGAGCCGATCAGTTGGGAGTACAGACTATGCAAAATCAGTCAATTGCAGTTTCAATCAATCTGATACTCTAATCAATTGGTCCAACACCTTGAACACTATGATTTTGAGCTATCAATTAACTGAGTGTTTAATTGAACTACTAAACTCCTTTAGTAATCAATCTAAACATCATTTGTTGATAAACTTCTCTTCTAGGTTAAATCCTATGTGTGTGACCCTACATGCCCATTTCACGTTGGCAGTGAAAGTCCATAACACTTATGACTTCACAAGCAAAGAGTGGTGCCTAGTCACACATCAGTGCTACCTAAGTGAAATAGAAAATTGGAGAACAACTTTCAATCCTACAATCCGTGAATGGTGTTATAGTGAATGTATAATTCCTTTGTCACTGATATCTCGAATGAACCGAAGGAATGGAACAATCATCCTGTCAACGTTCATTCACTTTCTTGATCTTAGAGTAGATTGGAGGAGATATGTATGACATCAATATCACATAATGATTCACACATGCGTGCACACACCTATCTCAATCCTACTCATCAAGTGGCCACAGATATCAAACTCCCTTAGGAGGAACAAATCCCATATCTATCACTCACCCCTCAAAAGCCCCATGTGTCGAAGCCACCCAATCATCACCTTTATAACATCCCATGTTTCAGGACTGCGTTTGATGATGTCAAAGTGTACCCAATGACATGTGTTGAGTGTAGTGCTTTCAGGTCAAAGAATCACACTCACCACCATCACTGTGAGAACTGAATGTGACTACCATGTCATGGTTTCATGTGTCAAACTCACGGTGGGTCTGTCTGGTACACTTGTTCTCTAACAAGTACCTATGTGTTTGGTTTGTTATATCCATATCATGACTAATGAGATTCTGTCATCAACCAACACCACAATCTAGTCTTGTATGTCATTGTTGTCTATCTACCTTCCACAATGACATCCGACTAGGGACATAATAAGAATGTACAAACTCTTCACATTCGTATGATCTCATCGTTCAGGTCCTCAACCTGAATGCATACGTCATTGAGTACTGTCATAATCTAGACATTCAATATGTTATATCATAATCTCATATGACTGAACTAGAAAACATTGGAAGCTTGCCTTTGATGTTTATCAAATCAATCTTAATGTATCCCACCAATCATTCCATGATTGGCTCTCAGGGCATGCATACCAACAAACTCCCACTTACACCGCTAGCCAATCACCCTTGAATCATATTCTTAGTGATCTTCAAACATATCCCACATGTTACTGTGCTCTAGTGCTAACATAGTGAGTTATGGAAACACCATGCCAAAGTCGGTATTAACTGCATGTCTCTCATCTCTTCACTGTACGTCACACGTATGAGATGGAGTTTCCGTAATATGCTATCTAGTATTCGTTTGCTAACATTTAGCCACATTGCATGACCAAGCACTCCTAACTTGTCATCAATGATTGGAATATCTATAAGGTCATCTCATGAACTTCCAGATCCATATAGTATCCATTAATGCTCTCTAACACACAAATACTTGGCTTTTTCCCTTTAAACGTCTTTATTGGAACATTTCCATTTGTCAACAAACATTCACTTTTATATATCCCATATATATTTTGTTATTAATTTTTTGTCCTCTTCAGAAGTTCGCATCAGTGTAACTCTTTACAGTGAACCATTCCTTATTTCCATAGAACTAGTACTTCTCATGTACTTATCAAGTTGTTATGGTATTCCAGTAACCTTTACTGGAACTAGACGACATCCACTCGTCATGTTATATATATGAGTTATCAGGATGAGCATATCATATTGTCATGTCCTACATACAAGATGAATGCCTTTTATTCTTGCCATGTCCATACATGGAATATAATGGGATGATTACATACATGATAGATCCATATCTATTCTTAGTGTTCCCATTCTTCATAAGAATTGGACACTTGGCTCTGGGATACTAACTCCAAGTTTTCTCCCACTGAATCTGCGTATACTGAACCCTTCAGTATAGATTGCTAATGTATGCTCTCCTTTTAGGTCAAGAGGTTTTCGAGAGCTATCTCTATAGATCTCTATTCCTATTACATAGGAAACATCTCTATTTTCCCTAAAGATAATTTCCACTTTGAATTTCTGTTCTAGAACATTTCCATTTCACATCAACATGTGGAATGCAAATACACTCCCACTAAATCACAAATCCCTTCTTTATCTTTGACATATCAGTCAAACCCTTTGACTATATTATCAAAATAAAGATCACAGTTCTGAGTTTCTTGTACTCAATCAATCACATTGATTAGTCCATTGTAACTTATAGACTTCATTTGCATTAATGTATTCATAAACCTCATAGGTTGTGTCACATACACATCCTCGTTTTATTCCTTATAGGAATGCAGTTTTAGTATTTGTGACGTCTGACTCGAGAAAACAAGATTAACTAATACGGAAGTGAATCATTAACAACAGAATTACTAAAAATCACTAAAAATTAAAACTATTCGCAATGAGATCCACAAACTGTAGAACTCTTTCATAAAGAACCAAAGTAAGTTATTTACATTGTGATTCATCAGTACATATCTGTATCATCTCATCTCGAGAGTCATATCATTGACTACCCTGTGAAAGTGTACATAAGCAGTATACAAAAATCTCGAGGCATGAAGCCAAAAATCTCATATCTATATCAAACTATCTACTGACTCCTAGGACCTGAGAGTACAAAGATGACACATAGGACTCTCTATATACAGGACTTGATAGACAATGTCTCCACCTAAAGATCATTGTTGTCCTTGTTGTTGCTTCTGCTGCTGTGGCTGTTGTTGCTGCTCACCCACTAAAGGATTTCTTCTTTCTCGACGTCTACCTAAAAAGTTGAATGCCACGGGGGTGAGACAATTGAAAATTGTCCCAGCGAGAGATATAACTCTCTGCCAGAAACATTGTTATTGGAGATTATAGAATAACACTGAGCAGTAGAATTATAAATACTCAACAGCAGGTAATTCATTGAATAAACTAAGTAGATCAATATTCTCTATACATCTCATTTCAATTATAAGTTGATAAAGTAGCAAGTCATTCATTCAATAAGGAATATAAAGAGCATGTATGTCATTTATCCAACTAGGACATAATAGACAATGTATCATCAATCATTGATTCTTGTAATTCAACCCTAAGCAAATATGCTACATGGCTGATTACATTTTACAACATACTTATGCCTTGAGGAGATGAGGTATACTGCTCATACTCCAACTGACCATTGCGAAATCGAAATCGGTACCATACATAGGTCAATAGAAGAGCTGGATTCCCATGACCTCATCTTCCTCTGTTAGTGTGAGGAACATCATGCAGGACACCTCGTGTCTCTGCCAAATAGCTTTCCAGGGTATGCTGGCAACTTTGCTATTAGAGTTACAGTGGCATGCTGTACTCTCTTCACAATCGAGAGATTTCTTATTTATCTCACATCCATTCGGCATTAACATTATCATCAGGAGATTAGTGATACATCATCCCAGCATATACATATAATGAAGTATTGAGAGATTTAATGTTTATCTCACATCAATTCCTTCATTAGGGCATAAGGATATTCATGCCCATAACCCCCACATACTCAAAGTATGCTCTCCAGGAGTTCCCTTAGGAAAACCTGTTTCACCATCACCTAACTGCTGACGATGATGGATCTATGGTCAGGGCTCTACATGATATCATTTCACTTGATTATTTAAGTAAATTACAATATTCTTTTAGCATCAGGCATGTTTTCAAACATAAACCATTATAACAATTGCTATAAAGAATGAGTACCATTTCTATCAAGTTCATTTCACAGCTTTATTAACATTGAGAACTCAATCCCTTATCATCTCATCATCATGATTCAAGAATATGGGTGTTCAAACCCTTAGATCATCAAAACACTTGTTACCACTTAACAGGTAACTTAATGCCATCAAGTCATTTGAAAGTGTAAACATGATAATTGCAATGCAGGTATTTCATATGGCTCTTACAACCTATTAATCTCTTTTGATACCTTTCACTAGGAAACATAGCATATCATTGCTTACAAAGCTCATAAAGCACTTTCAATAAACAAAGCATCATAGCTCATACCTGGCTATGTTCAATATCTCATAAAACCTGCATGATTAGTACAGATGATAACAAATACATCAATTTCATATCAGCACAATGTAAAACAACTATATCATCTTTAATCAAGGAATACCCCACTATGCCCTTGCTAGGGTTAGGGTTTCCCTTTTCAATTCAATTAGGGTTAAATATCCCCTTAGTCCAATTAGGATTAATTACTCATCATTTCGTTATCCAACCTTAGAGCTTTATGCTATAAAGAATAACCCAAAATTAGGGTTTCTCATATTCCTTCACTTTATTTGAAATTAGGGTTTACTATTCACATCACATCACCCTAGTTTAGGGTTCATATTCAACAATCCACAATTAGGGTTTACTATTTACATCACATCACCCTAGATTGGAGTTTATAACCAACAACCCATAATTAGGGTTTACTATTTACATCACTATGAATTAAGACCATACCATCATCATGTATTAGGATTTCATCTATCAATACCCTCAGTTAGGGTTATGATTCATTAACTTCATAATTAGGGTTTCATGATCTCACTATTAAGGATCATACCCTAATTAGACATTTATTCAAATTGAAAGTCCACTACATGATTATCACTCATGTAGGAAGTCTTTTCTCTCTCATCCTCTATACGATGATGTTTACTTCAGCCTTGATTAAGCTAAGTCAACTCAACTTGAAGTAGAATAGACATCATGGGTTATGTCATTATCACCATGATCATTAAGGCTTAATTATTCAAAGGGTACTAATCACCTTACCTCATTAGGGTACAATTACTATAATCATCTTTGATTACATCATGTATTAATCAATTAATCAATTTGTCCTTTAACCACTTTAAGTACCCATGCAGTTTTGGTTAGTTATCCACCAAACGGTCTCGACCAAGTCAGACCTCAAATAGTCTTGCTCAAACCATGAAACCGTTTGGTAAAGGTGACCCTTGAAACTGTTTGCTAAAGTTGACCCCTGAAACTATTTTCTAAATGTGGTCACTTGAAACCGTTTACTAAAATTGACCCTCAAGATTGTTTGCTAAAGGTGACCCTCAAGATCGTTTGCTAAAGGTGCGCACTTGAAACCGTTTACTAAAGTTGACCCTCAAGATCGTTTGCTAAAGTGAAGTTTTGAAACCGCATGAACTCAACTGGTTTGGGATCGTTTGGTCCCAAACGGTCTTGAGACCGTTTGGTCCAAACCTCCTCATAACTGCATGGACCAATTATGGTATAACCATTCAAATTGAATTAGGGTTTCCAATGTTGATTCCTTCAACCATTGAATCTATGGAACTACTCATCAATTGGACCTAACACAAATTGAGATAATTAGGTCATCATTCAAATTATTTGACCCTCAATTGGTCATGAATTAGGGTTTGAATCAATTGGATTAGGGTTTGGAATCGATGATCCTTCAATGTTGATCATTGTGAAACTAATTACTTTGAAACTATTGGACTACCATCCAAAATGTACATGACCTGACCCCAAACGGTCTTAGGATAGTTTGGATGGCCTCCAAACGGTCTTGAGACCGTTTTCCCATCACATAATCATTAACCAAGTCATTCAATTAGGGCTTGGATCCTAGGATTTGTCACCAAATCAGCAATTGATTATACTTCAACCTAATATCTTTGGATCTTCAATTGCTCAACCATACCTATCCCTAGACCTCCAAACCATCTTGGGTGATCACAAAATCGTCATGAGACCGTTTGGGTGATACCCAAATGGTTTTAAAACCATATGGGTTAATCAACCCAAGTTTCCAACTCAAATACTTATCAAATCAGCACTCAACCCGATTAGGGTTTTGGTGATTGATTGACCTTCAACTAGTGAACCAATTAGAACTAATCAATTATAATTGATGGATCATTAACCTACATCATTTTCAACATATTTCCAAATGGTCAAACCTGGTCAACACCTTCAAACGGTCTTAAACCGTTTGCCCTCATGCGGTTTGGTGAAACCGTTTCCCTCCAAACGGTTTGAAACCGTTTACTCCCAAACGGTTTGGGAAACTGTTTCGTAAAAGTTGACTTGAAACCGTTTGGAAAGGGATTCCTTTGGATAAACATCTATGATTATGTCATCATCTTCTGCCTTCATACATCCAAGAGCAGCGACCATTTTTCATGGGATTTTCAGCAGGGAATCAAAAGAGTATCAAAAGAAGATAATTAACCAACGATTATTGAATTGAAGGATGCAATAGAAATAATTAAGGGTTTGAGTTATAAAACCCGCCTATAAAACTAATCCCACGCTCCATGGATGTAATGGTGGATGGAGTTCCCGACAACTGTCCAAGGTCCGTTCTTGAGCTTTTGGATGAACAAGTTGGCTAGGATTGGAAATCGGGTGAAGAAAACTAATAATCAAGCATTGATTTAGGGTTTTCACCATGAATCCAAGGTAGAAGATGATCAAAACATACCAAAAGGTTATGTTCATCCTTCTCGTTCTACTGAGCTCTCCCTTGGTCGTCCAAAGCAAAGTGAGAAAAGATAACTAAGGAAAAGATCCTTAAGTGTATTTGAAAAAGGATATGTATAAGGATTTTCAAGGAAAGAGAAAAAGGAATTATTTTCCTTAAATTCAAAAATGATTTCCACCAAATTCCATTACATTTCTTGGCCATGAAGCCACCTTAATTATCTTGCAAAACCTCTTCATTATCCAAGAATTAATGGAAAAGGAATTAAGCACCTTAAAGAGTTTTATATTAATATCCAACCTTTAGTGGATAATACTTTTTATTATATTAATGTGAGTGGCTTCCACTCAACCAAGATCTTTTTGTGCCATAGAAAGGAAAAATCTCATCAAACACAATTAGAAACACATCCTTCAACTTCTGGCTAAAGGGCTCCTTAATTAATTTATTTCTTTTTGCATTAAATTAAATTAAAGTTCCATTTATGCTCAAATCTTGATTATTTTAATGTCAAGATTCTCTCTCCTCCATGATAATTCAAATGAGGCGCCCCTCTCATTTTATTTTCTCTAATTGATGACAAGAAACATGAGAGACCCTCTATAGGTGGTATTTTGCATATTGAACCCTATGTTTTGGGTAAATTGCACATTACACCAAAACTAGGTTTTAATGCACAATGATTTCTCTACAAGTTTTATCTTGATGCCCAAGCTTGTAGAAACCATACCACTACATCATATTCATTCTTATGATGTCTCAAAATCAGAGGAAAATTTTATCATGTACAATTTGCAAGTTAACCCCTCAACTTGGGTAATTTGCACTTTAGTCCAATATTAACAAAACAATGTTTCAACATTATTAAAAAAGGACTGAAATAGAAATATAAGTTCCTCAAAAGCCTTAATTACTTTTCAAAATATAAGAGAAAGCATATAATCAACTTTATTAAGCAAAACACCAAGGGTTAGAACATAACCCAAGTCAGTGATGTTACAAATTATCCACCCCTTACAAGGATTTCGTCCCCAAAATCATTAAAAAAAATTAAGAGAAAAGAGTAGGGTATTTCCTTCTCATTTCTTCCTCCAACTCCCATGTGGCTTCTTTAACGCCAGGGTGATTCTAGAGGACTTTTAAAAGACTAATGTCTTTCCTTTTCAATTTCTTGATCCTTCTATCAAGAATCAACATAAGTCCTTCAACATAGGATATATCATCGTTCAATTCTACTTCCATAGGCTGCAGAACTGATTCTGTGTCAGAATGACATTTCCTTAGCATGGAAATGTGGAACACTGGGTGCAACTTTTGCAGTTAAGGTGGTAACTCCAACTTATAAGCTACCTTTCCAATCCGTTCAATGATTGGATAAGGCCCCATAAATCTAGGAGCTAACTTTCCTTTCCTTCCAAATCTAAGAACCCCTTTCAAGGGCGAGACCTTGAGGTACACTCTGTCTCCAATCTAGAATTCTAAAGGTCTACAACGCTTATCAGCGTAAGATTTCTGTCTATCCTATGCAGCCTTTAACTATTGTTGTATTATTTTAATCTTCTCAGTGGTCTACTGCACAAGATCAGGACCCAAAAGTTGATATTCACCAATTTCATACCAACATAGGGGAGATCTGCAATGTCTACCATACAAAGCTTCATAAGGTGCTATGTCAATGCTGTGTTGATAGCTATTGTTGCAGGCAAACTCTATCAAACTTAGATGTAGATCCCAATTTCCTGTAAACTGGAAGACACATGCCCTAAGCAAGTCCTCCATGGTTTGTATAGTTCTTTTGGATTGTCCATCAGTCTGAGGATGAAAGGCTATACTAAACCTTAATTGTGTGCCTAAGGCTTTATGAAGTCGCTCCCAAAAATGACTCATAAACTGGGGACCTCTGTCAAAAACAATGGTAACTGGGGCCCCATGTAGCCGCACTATCTCATCTACATATAACTGTGCCAACTTCTCAGCAGAAAAGGTTGTCTTGACAGGTAAGAAATGTGTTGTCTTTGTCAACCTGTCAACTATTACCCAGATGGAATCATGACCTTTGGCTGTTCTGGGTAGACCAACCACAAAATCCATGGTTACATGATCCCACTTCCACTGTGGTATGGGCAAAGGCTGCATTATTTCTGCGGGCTTCTGGTGTTCCTCTTTAACTTGCTGACACACTGGACACTGCATAACAAACTCAACAACATCCTTCTTCAAACCAGGCCACCAATACATATATTTTAAATTATGATACATCTTGGTGCTTCCTGGATGCATAGCATACATAGAAGAATGAGCTTCTTCCAGGACTGATTTCCTTAAGTTATCAACATCAGGTACTATCATTCTACCATGATAATACGCTACCTGATCATCTGAATCATGGAAACCATCTCATTTCTCACTACCATACTTTGATCTAATCTACTAAAGTACAACATCAGCTTGCTGTGCTTCCTTAATCTGCTGTCTCAGAGTAGGTTTTATATGCATCTCAGCAAACGACCCAGATAACAATGATACTTTTAATTGTACATTGTCTTGCCTTAAAGAGATAAGAATATCCCTCCTAGAGCACACCAAAGAATTCAGTTGTGCTTTATCTAGAGCTGATGTTGCTGATTTTCTACTTAATGCATCAGCAACCACATTGGCCTTCCCTGGATGATAATCAATTGTACAATCGTAGTCCTTGATTAATTCCATCCAGCGGCGTTGCCTCATGTTAAGCTCATGCTAAGAGAAGATGTACTTTAGGTTCTTATGGTTTGTGAAAATCTGGAATGTCTCTCCATAGAGATAATGTCTCTAGATCTTCAAGGCATGGACTACAATAGCTAGTTCTAGATCATGTATCGGATAATTCTCCTTGTGTTTCTTAATATGTCGAGAAGCAAAAGATATCACTTGTTTATCCTGCATTAACACACATCCTAGTCCATTCTTAGAGGCATCACAGAAAACTATATACCCTTTCCCTTGCTCAGGTAACACCAGCATAGGTGCACGTGTCAACCTTTCCTTCAACAACTGGAATGATTGTTGACACTTGTCATTCTAGGCAAAAGGAACATCCTTCCTGGTCAACTTAGTCAAGGGTAAAGCTATAGAACTGAAGTTCTTAATGAAACTCCTATAATAGTTTGCCAAACCTAAGAAACTACGAATCTCCATCGATGTCTTCGGTTGTTCCCATTGCAGGACATATTCTACCTTTTTAGGGTCAACACGAATACCTGAAGTAGATATTATGTGTCCAAGAAAGGAAACTTCTGGTAACCAGAACTTGCATTTGCTAAACTTAGTATACAACTTATGCTCTCTTAGAAAAGTCAGGGCCTGACGGAGATGATGTTCATGCTGTTGAGAATCTCTACTGTAGATTAGGATGTCATCTATGAAGAAAACTACACACTGATCAAGAAAAGGTCGAAAGATTCTATTCATGAGTTCCATAAATGCAGCTGGTGCATTAGTTAGTCCAAACGACATAACTGTGAACTCATAGTGACCATACCTTGTCCTAAAGGCAGACTTAGGTATGTCACTTTCCTTAATACATAGCTGATAGTATCCTGACCTCAGATCTATCTTTGAAAAGATAGTTGCACCACACAACTGGTCAAAGAGATCATCCATCCTTGGAAAAGGATACTTATTCTTTATTGTTACTTTATTTAATTGTCTGTAATCAATGCACAACCGCATCGACCCATCCTTCTTTTTAACAAAGAGGACCGGAGCACCCCAAGGTGAAGTGCTTGGCTGAATAAAACCCTTCTCAAGCAGTTCTTTTAGCTGTTTCTTGAGTTCTTCCATCTCAGCAGGCGCCATCCTATACAGTGTTTGTGTTATTGGTTATGTGCATGTGACTTGATTAATCTCAAAATCAATCTCTCGGGGTGGAGGAACACCTGGAAGTTCTTCAGGAAATACATCTTCAAATTCCCTAACTACAGGAACTTCAACATGATCAGAACTCTCCATGGTGGTATCTACTACATGGGCTAAGAATGCATAACATCCTTGCCTCATCATCTTCTCAGCTACCATAGCTGACACAAGGCAGGTTGGAAGAATCTTTCTATCTCCTTGAAAGATCCACATGTCACTTTCATCAGTGAACATAACTTGCTTGGAATCACAATCCAAGACAACCTTATACCTTTCTAAGGTATCCATCCCAAGGATTATATCAAACCCGTGCATCTCAAGTGGTATAAGATCCACTTGAATGCGATGTTCAGAAAAGAAAAGAATGTAGGGAGAACACACCTCCTGCAACACATCAAACCCCATCAAAGGAGTTTCTAACTTCAAACTCTCTACCCTATGACCAGCTATCATATTGCAGTCAAGAATCACTCTTCGAGTGATAAAGGAATGTGTAGCACCCTGATAAATTAAAACAAATACGATGCAGGATGTAGACATATCAGAATAAAATAGTTTCATCTGACCTGTCACAACCCGAGGGTTGATCACTACATCAGGTGGATTTATCGCATAGATTCTCGCCGTCGCTTGTGGTTGATTCAGTGCTCTATGACTAGGTGTCGATGATCCAGCTTGGGACGCTTATCCACATCCTCTAGCACCACCTGGAAACTGTCTCCTTTGAGAACCTTGCTGACTCTGCCTTTGAAGTTGAGTCAGACTTGCCTCTCTGGCTCTACAATCCTTCATTAGATGCACCATCTTTCCACATATGAAACAACTTCTAATCCCTTACTATGGTCTGGATGGTCCTGTAACTGACACAGACGCTGAGCTGTGGGCTCCTTCTAGTGGTAAACTTCATCCTCTACCCCTATTTGACATCCACTATGTCTGGGTATTGAAACTAGGTGGTGGTGTAGCACAAAAAACCTCGATTTCTTGAAACCTTTGGATGAGGATCCTGGGAACTGGGTTTACGCCTTCTTGTTCTTGGTCTGTCGCTTCTCAGTCATAGACCTCTCTATCCTTCTAACAGATTCCACAAAAGTAGCAAATATTTCGCTGTTCTCCAGAGCAGATGCAGGGGTGGTCAATTTAGTGTTTAATCCCTTCTCAAAATGCCAAATCCGCTCTTCATCTGTAGTTGCCATATGCGGACAGAACCGTAAAAGCTCCATGAAATTAGCCTCATACTCGCTAATGTTCATTGGTCCTTGCCTTAATCTCTCAAACTGAGAGATTTTCTCATCTAGGAATGTCTTAGGAAAGTATCTATTGACAAATTCTCATCGGAATACTTCCCATTCGATCTCCACACCTGGCCTTTTTTCCTCCTCTATGGTCCACCAATGACCAATACTCCCCTTAAGAAGGTATACAACATGTCTAACGTTCTCAGCTTCTGGGATGTTAAGGATTCTAAAGACCTTCTCTAACTCAGCTAGCCACATGTCAGCATTTGCTGGGTTAGCTGTCCCAACATATTCCGTGGCTCCAACCCAACATAGCCGTTCAAACATCTTACCGACTCCCTCTCCCTCAGGGTGGGTGGGTGCCCTAGGTGCAGGTACGAGCATTCTATCAGTCATGTGAGTCATGGTAGCTATAAACTACCCAAACATGGCTTGGAAGGATGGATTCCCCATGTCAGCTAGATTGAACTAGGGTAGTTCAGGCACAGTTTCCTCCCTTCCTTGGTCTCTTGCACCTCCTCCGGGTGCAGCGACACTACTTTCTGCAACATGTTCATCATGTGATCCAGACATCTTTAGTTTTCTCTTCTCCTCCTATATGAGCAGAAGACACTATCAGATAGACTGGAAGACACTAGAATAGACTCAACATCCCTAGTCCTATGTCTCTGTAGACTCAGCAAACCTAGACCTCTGATACCACTAAATTGTGACGTCTGACTCGAGAAAACAAGATTAACTAATGTGGAAGCGAATCATTAACAGCGGAATTTCTGAAAATCACTAAAAATTAAAACTTTTTGCAATGAGATACACAAAATGTAGAACTCTTTCATAAAGAACCAAAGTAAGTTATTTACATTCTGATTCATCAGTGCATCTCTGTATCATCTCATCTCGAGAGTCATATCATTGACTGCCCAGTGAAATTGTATATAAGTAGTATACAAAAATATCAAGGCATCAAGACAAAAATCTTAGATCTATATCAAACCATCGACTGACTCCTAGGACCTGAGAGTACAGAGATGACATATCAGACTCTCTATATACAGGACTTGACAAACAATGTCTCCACCTGAAGATCATTGTTGTCCTTGTTGTTGTTGCTGCTGTTGTGGATGTTGTTGCTGCTCATCCACTGAAGGGTTTCTTCTTCCTCAACGTCTACCTAAAAAGTTGAATCCCACGGGGGCGAGACAATTGAAAATTGTCCCAGCGAGAGATATAACTCTCCTCCAGAAACATTGTTATTGTAGATAATAGAATAACACTGAGCAGTAGAATTATAAATACTCAACAACATGTAATTCATTGAATAAACTAAGTAGAGCAATATTCTCTATACAGCTCATTTCAATTATAACTTGATAAAGCAACAAGTCATTCATTCAATAAGGAATATAAAGACCATGTATATCATTTATCCAACTAGGACATAATAGACAATGTATCATCAATCATTGATTCTCGTAATTCAACCCTAAGTAAATATGCTACATGGCTGATTATATTTTACACATACTTATGCCCTGAGGAGATGAGGTATACCGCTCATACTCCAACTGACCATTGCAAAATCAAAATCAGTACCATACATAGGTCAATAGAAGAGTCGGATTCCCATGACCTCATCTACCTCAGTCAGTGTGAGGAACAACATGCAGGACATCTCATGTCTCTACCAAATAGCTTTCTAGGGTATGCTAGCAACTTCACTATTAGAGTTATAGTGGCATGATGTACTCTCTTCACAATCGAGAGATTTCTTGTTTATCTTACATCGATTCAACATTAACATCATCATCGGAAGATTAGTGATACATCTTCCTGGCATATACATATAATTAAGGATTGAGAGATTTAATGTTTATCTTACATCAATTCCTTCATTAGGGCATAAGGATATTCACGCCCATAACCCCCACATACTCAAAAGTATGCTCTCCAGGAGTTCCCTTAGGAAAACTTATTTCACCATCACCTAACGGCTGACGATGATGGATCTATGGTCAGGGCTCTACATGATATCATTTCACTTGATTTTTTAAGTACATTACAACATTCTTTTAGCATCAGGCATGTTTTCAAACATAAACCATTATAACAATTGCTATGAAGAATGAGTACCATTTCTATCAAGTTAATTTTACAACATTATTAACATTGGGAACTCAATCCCTTATCATCTTATCATCATGATTCAAGAATATGGGTGTTCAAACCCTTAGATCATCAAAACACTTGTTACCACTTAACAGGTAACTTAATGCCCTCAAGTCATTTGACAGTGTAAACATGATAATTGCAATGCAGGTATTTCATATGGCTCTTACAACCTATCAATCTCTTTTGTTACCTTTCACTAGGAAACATAGCATATCATTTCTTACAAAGCTCATAAAGAACTTTCAATAAACAAAGCATCATAGCTCATACCTGGCTAAGTTCAATATCTCATAAAACCTGCATGATTAGTACAGATGATAACAAATACATCAATTTCATATCAACACAATGTAAAACAACTATATCATCTTTAATCAAGGAATACCCCACTATGCCCTTGCTAGGGTTAGGGTTTCCCTTTTGAATTCAATTAGGGTTAAATATCCCCTTCGTTCAATTAGGATTAATTACTCATCATTTCATTGTCCAAACTTAGAGCTTCATGCTATAAAGAATAACCCAGAATTAGGGTTTCTCATATTTCTTCACTTTATTTGAAATTAAGGTTTACTATTCAAATCACATCACCCTAGTTTAGGGTTTATATTCAACAATCCACAATTAGGGTTTACTATTTACATCACATCGCCCTAGATTGGAGTTTATAACCAACAACCCATAATTAGGGTTTACTATTTACATCACTATGAATTAAGACCATACCATCATCATGTATTAGGATTTAATCTATCAATACCCTCAGTTAGGGTTATGATTAATTAACCTTCATAATTAGGGTTTCATGATATCACTATTAAGGATCATACCCCAATTAGACATTTATTCATATTGAAAGTCCACTACATGATTATCACTCATGTAGGAAGTATTTTCTCTCTCATCCTCTATAGGATGATGTTTACTTCAGCCTTGATTAAGCTAAGTCAACTCAACTGGAAGAAGAATTGACATCATGGGTTATGTCATTATCACCATGATCATTAGGCTTAATTATTCAAAGGGTACTAATCACCTTACCTCATTAGGGTACAATTACTATAATCATCTTTTATTACATCATATATTAATCAATTAATCAATTTGTCCTTTAACCACTTTAAGTACCCATGCGGTTTTGGTTAGTTATCCACCAAATGATCTCGACCAAGTCAGACCTCAAACGGTCTCGCTCAAACCATAAAACTGTTTGGTAAAGGTGACTCTTGAAATCGTTTTCTAAAGTTGACCCCTGAAGCCGTTTGCTAAAGGTGGTCACATGAAACCGTTTACTAAAATTAACCCTCAAGATCGTTTGCTAAAGGTGCACACTTGAAATTGTTTACTAAAGTTGACCCTCAAGATCGTTTATTAAAGTGAAGATTTGAAACCGCATGAACTCAACCGGTTTGGGATCATTTGGTCCCAAACGGTCTTGAGACCATTTGGTCCCAAATAGTCTTGAGACCTTTTGGACTCAAATGGTCTTAAGAACGTTTGGTCCAAACCTCCTCAAAACCGCATGGACCAAATATGGTCTCAACCATTCAAATTGAATTAGGGTTTCCAATGTTGATTCCTTCAACCATTGAATTTATGGAACTACTCATCAATTGGACCTAACACCTTACTTCAATTGAGATAATTAGGTCATCATTCAACTGATTTGACCCTCAATTGGTCATCAATTAGGGTTTGAATCAATTGGGTTAGGGTTTGGAATCGATGATCCTTCAATGTCGACCATTGTGAAACTAATTACTTTGAAACTATTGGACCACCATCTAAAATGTGCATGACCTGTCCCCAAACGGTCTTGGGATTGTTTGGATGACCTCCAAACGGTCTTCATACCCTTTTCCCATCACATCATCATTAACCAAGTCATTCAATTAGGCCTTGGATCCTAGGATTTGTCACCAAATCAGCAATTGATTATACTTCAACCGAATATATTTGGATCTTCAATTGCTCAACCATACCTAACCCTAGACCTACAAACAGTCTTGGGTGATCACCAAATGGTATCGAGACCGTTTGGGTGATCCCCAAATGGTTTTAAAACCGTTTGGGTCAATCACCATAAGTTTCCAACTCAAACACTTATCAAATCAGCACTCAACCCGATTAGGGTTTTGGTGATTGATTGACCTTCAACTAGTGAACCAATTAGAACTAATCAATTATAATTGATGGGTCATTAACCTACATTATTTTAAACATATTTCCAAATGTTCAAGCCTGGTCAACACCTTCAAACGGTCTTAAACCGTTTGTCCTCATGCGGTTTGGTGAAACCGTTTCCCTTCAAACAGTTTGAAATCGTTTACTCCCAAACGGTTTGGGAAACCGTTTAGTAAAGTTGACTTGAAACCTTTTGGACAGGGATTACTTTTGATAAACATCTATGATTATGTCATCATCTTCTTCCTTCGTACATCCAAGAGCAGCAACCATTTTTCATGGGATTTTCAGCAGGGAATCAAAAGAAGATAATTAACCAACGATTATTGAAGAGAAGGATGCAATAGCAATGATTAAGGGTTTGAGTTATAAAACCCACCTCTAAAACTGATCCCAATATCCAAGATCCACGGATGTAATGGTGGATGGAGTTCCAGCAACTGTCCAAGGTCCGTTCTTGAGCTTTTGGATGAACAAGTTGGCTAGGATTGGAAATCGGGTGAAGAAAACCAATAATCAAGCGTTGATTTAGGGTTTTCACCATGAATCTGAGGTAGAAGATGATCAAAACTTACCAAAAGGTTATGGTCGTCCTTTTCATTCTCCTGAGCTCTCCCTTGGTCGTCCAAAGCAAAGTGAGAAAAGATAACTAAGGAAAAGATCCTTAAATGTATTGGAAAAAGGATATGTATAAGGATTTTCAAGGAAAGAGAAAAAGGAATTATTTTCCTTCAATTCCAAAATTATTTCCACCAAATTCCCTTCCATTTCTTGGACATGAAGCCACCATCATCATCTTGCAAAACCTCTTCATTATCCAAGAATTAATGGAAAATGAATTAAGCACCTTAAAGAGTATTATATTAATATCCAACCTTTAGTGGATAATACTTTTTATTATATTAATGTGAGTGGTTTCCACTCAACCAAGATCTTTTTGTGCCATATAAAGGCACAAGATCTTCCAACACAATTAAAAATACATCCTTCAACTTCTGTCTAAAGGGCTCCTTAAGTAATTTATTTCTTTTTGCATTAAATTAAATTAAAGTTCCATTTATGCTCAAATCTTGATTATTTTAATGTCAAGATTCTCTCTCCTCTATGATAATTCAAATGAGGCATCCCTCTCATTTTATTTTCTCTAATTGATGCCAAGAAACATGAGAGACCCTCTAGAGGTGGTATTTTGCATATTGAACCCTAGGTTTTGGGTAAATTGCACATTACACCAAAACTAGGTTTTAATGCATAAGGATTGCTCTACAAGCTTTATCCTGATGCCCAATCTTGTGGAAATCATACCACTACATCATATTAATTCTTATGATGCATCAACATCATAGGAACATTTTATCATGTACAATTTTCAAGTTAACCCCTCAACTTGGGTAATTTGAACTTTAGTCCAATATTAACAAAACAATGTTTCAACATTATTCAAAAGGACTGAAATAGAAATATAAGTTCCTCAAAATCCTTAATTACTTTTCAAAAGATAAGAGCAAGAATCTAATCAACTTTATTAAGCAAAACACCTTGGGTTAGAACATAACCCATGTCATGGATGTTACAATATCTGTATGCCAAATCTCTTAGTCATTAAGTAGCAATCAACACACATCATCCTTCTCAAAATGTTATGCATTTGTAATAACACTTAAGACTCTTTCACGCTTATGGATTTCATTCCAATGGGTGCTACCATAAAGGTCATACCTTATGGTTCTCATGGAAGTCATTTAGGATGTAATGGTCATAAACCATAACTCAAAATCAGGTTCCTCATATTCATCTATATAGTTGATTCATCACATGACCAACTCATCACATAGGTAATCGAGGCGTATCTGTCAAGGATATATGTTATGACCCACTCTGAATTAACTAGTAAGCACATTGATTAGTACATCATTATGATGATTTAAGTTGAATTAAGTACTCACTGACGCATTTAGTTCTTTGATCAAGTGAGATAGTTCAATCAACATAATTTCTTGCTTCGAGGTTGTAGTGGATTCCGTGCTTGGCTTTTTGCAAAAAGAATCATTTTAATCGGACCCCGAGGCCATAGTTATGACATTTTTAAGAGTCTTGGACTTGAGATGCAAGTTTCCCAAATTATTGGTTTTAATACCCCTATTTCCCCTTTCTTCACTTATCCCTTCTTCACCGGATCGCTTCCAGAACCTCTTAAAGCGGCGCCCGACAGAACAACAACAGGCTGCAACCAAGGGTGATGTATGTGGTGATTTGGGCACCTTAGGCCCCGATCAGCGGCGCCAACCCTCCATCCTTCTTATACCTTCTTCTTCCTCTCTCTTCTTCCCCTTGCCTGAACCTAGGGCGGAACTTCCCTTTTGCCACTGCGTCAGCAGCGGCACCGGCAGAGCCGCGGCCAAGCAGCAAGGTGCCGGCTAGAACTCAGTTTGGTGTGGCTAGCTTCTTCAATCAACGGCGTCAAGCTCATCCTTGAGGCCCTAGCAACAATCTGCAGTCCTAGCCTCGATCCATCACTCAACCAAGCTTCTTCTTCACCTGTACGTGGGAAAAACGGCTGCTTGATTGCAGCAAGTCCATCCAGGAGTGTTTGGGCATGAAGAATAGCTCGATTCGACGCCTTTGAGCTCGACCGGGAGCCCACAACTCAGATCCACAGCTTCCCCGCCTCCATCTGGGTCACCTGCACCTGCTTTAGCAGGGACATCGCCCTAGCATCTAAGAGCAGCAGTAGATGCTGTATTAATGGCCAGGGGTCGATCCGTTATGTGCTGCAGCACCAAGAAACGACACTATGGGTCCGTCCATGAGGTCTGTGTTCAAATCCAAAGCCTAGCCCTAGATTCAGTTCTTAACTAAGCCCATTTTTAATCTGTACGTGTGTATGGTACTGTTGGATTGCTGCAGATTCAATTTGGGTCAAATCCAAGGTTGAAGACAACCCTCTGGACGCATTTCTGGACGAATCCGGACATCCCAAATCGCTGTGAGTGGCAGTTCATTCAGAAATCATTATTTAACTCAATTTAAGTGCTTAATTGCTTCAGTATCTGTTGGTATAACTCCTAAACAGTGTAGCACATACAATAGAGTATGATAGATTCATTGGAACTTGAAATAAGTAATATAATTGATGAAAATCATAGAATTTCCTGTATTACAACTGCAACGTATACATTGAGCATACAATGGATGTTTAGCATCGAAACTGGATAAGTTGATACTGAGTTATGTTTAAAGATGACAAATGATGTATATGTGTTTTCAAGTGATGTTCAGAATGTGAAATAAGTATGAAATGTGATATTCCTGTTTAAGTGTTTATATGTTAATCAGTTAATAGACTTAGGTGCCCCAACACCGTAGAACCCCATTGCGCGGTCTGTACCTTTGGGGTGAAACGACCTACCTAGCGTGTGTCTAGATGGTCGGTGACTCATGTTCAACAATAATCCGTGTGTGTGTCACGGTGGCACGAGGATAGAGAGGCAGTGTTCAACAATAATCCATGCGTGTGTCACGGTGGCACTGGAGTAAATAGGGGTTATTCAACAATAATCCATGCGTGTGTCACGGTGGTAACCCAGACCCTCCGACTGTGCACTACAGGTTGCGGGAGGAGTCCAGAGCACTCAAAGTTAGTGCAGTGAGGCCTTGTGATCTTGAGAGTCCTGTGCAGACCAGGACGAGAAGTCAGACTTAGCATTTCCCGGGTGTGTCACTAAGTCTTGTACGGTGGGATCATAGTTCGCTACAGATCTTCATATGCAGAGTGCGCTGCATATGTTTGGGGCATAACTAAAATGTAATCATATAAGATCACAGTAAATTTAATATGTTAAGAGATTTGAACTTCCGTGCCAATTCTCTATAACTGTTTATTTGTTTAAATATATGTTGTTGCATAGAAATGTGATTATTATCTATAAATCTGCTATGTCATTAGAACTGCCCTGCTTAGTACTGCACTTATGCTTTATTTCAATTTTATATATCTGATGAGTTGTTTAGTGATAGCTAAATGAAAGGCTATTCACTGAGCGAGTAGGCTCACTCCTCTACTCAAACATTTTCAGGTCAGTGACAGTTCCAGGAATCTGAAGGATCTTACCACCCTAGTCAGTAGAAGGTATATGTAGTTAGTTAGATAGTGGTCTCTTAGTCCTTTCCCCTCGGTCCTTGGGACATGGTGTGGGTGAGAGAGAGTATGTATGCTGAATGTGTAAAAGATGTAAATTAACTGTTATGTTTTACTTTCTGTTAAACAATGTTACATGTTGTAAACTCTGTTTATGTTCTCTAGCCAGTTTAATTGAATACTTCCGCAATAGTTTATTATGTTTTAGTTTACAGCAATAATCCGGATATCATTACGAGGTTTTAAAAAGAAAAAGTTCTCAGTAATTTGTTTATGTGATAATCCCTCCGTCGCACCCTAATCTCGTGATTAGTGGTTAGTGTGAGATCGGGGTGTGACAATATAAGACCTCATAACTTCTTCGGATTATTAATGTCCTTTATTAGTGTAGGGTATTCTTTATTTAAGAAGAACTTAGTTATTTGATAATCATCCTCTAAATCCATAGAGTATGACTCCTTTTGATTTAGACATCACCATGCCTTAATCATGAGCTCACTATGATACACTATCATAATCACTCATAAGGTTCTCAAACTTTTGGTCCAAGTATTTCATTCATTGACCTCATCAAGAATTAACACTTGACCAAATTCGTACTTCATCTATGATATTCTTGAACACTTCAAGATATTCATATTCATATTTCTCTAAACACTATTTGAAGCACTAGCATTAACTCTAGTAGGTATGTAAATACATCACATGAATTATACCTAATAGGATAATCATTCTCCCACTACTACTAGTGAAGATTGATTAATCATGTCTAAGAGATTCATGTCTCTTACTGGTTCCCTAACCAAGAGAGTCTAAATTTATCCATCATATGGAAACTAGAAATGAATTTCTCATGATTTATGCTAATTTGATTGTTTGAGTTATCAATAACTTTTAGGTATCATTTTATCTTATGCATACTGATGAATGCATATTCATCTCTTATTTTTGCTTCTTTTAGAATAATTAATTAGGACTTTTTTGTTAATTTAAGATAATTCAAAAATAAATAGCACTTTCATCTTCTTTATAT
Source organism: Alisma plantago-aquatica (assembly GCA_963693085.1). Lineage (NCBI taxonomy): Eukaryota > Viridiplantae > Streptophyta > Magnoliopsida > Alismatales > Alismataceae > Alisma > Alisma plantago-aquatica. The sequence continues at coordinate 759,575,875 of OY856414.1, forward strand.
ACTTTTCCTGAATTCTTATGATATTTTTCTTAATTTTCAGGAATTATCTAAGTAATTAAATCGAGAAAAGAAGAGATGAAGGTAGGAGGCAATTCAGTTTCCCGCAATGCTGACTTAAATGCATACCTTGCACCAAAATTAGCATAACTCTCACATCCTAAGGCATAATTTAATTTTCAAATATGATTTGGAAAGGGAATGCAAAGGCCTACAGGAAAATCATATTTTAGGGTGCACTTTAAATTCTCTGGACAATGGAAATTCGCTCGAAATTGCTGCTGCGAGAATCTACATTAAAGAAAGACAATCAAGAGTTTGTTGACTAGATCTGAAAATTCAAAAGGATGGCTCCCTCTCTTTTTTCCCCCTATTTTTTAGATAGCCTACCCCTACTTCTCCTATAAAAGGAAGGGAACTTCCTCCTCCCAAAGATCATCTTTTGTATCATCTTTTGTATCATCTTTGATCTTTTGTACCAGAATTCTGAGCATTTGTTCTCCTATCATTCAAGCAATAGAATTTCTTCTTAGTATTTTTTAATTCTTGCAATTTATATTCTTGCAATAGATCTAGTTGTTCTTCCTTTCTTCTTCTTTCTCTTCCGTGGATTGGAGCAAGGGTTGAAGAGATTGGCCATTTTATTGTCTCTAGCAAAAGGATTGACTCCTAATTTTGGGCTAGACTATGGCTATTTCACTTCTCCCCTCCGCCTCCATGTTTCCCACAAGCATGTGTGAGTAGACTTCTATCGAGGCAAGGTAAATAACCCCTTAGCCATGTGATGACTAGATTGAAGATTTATATGATTTTTTAGATAAATGGATTTTGATTTGGATCTCGACGATTTTAACGAAGTGATCTCTCGTTTTTATCGTTTGTTAATCTTGGCGGATGCGACCGTGGAACCCAAGATTTAGAACAACCAAATTGATTTCATGGGAATTTGGATGAGACCTCGGAAAAGTCCCCATTAGGATGATTGAACTAGGATCTGTGAACACCAGGACCAATGGGTTCACGGGGAGTTCATCTTTTGTGAATCATTTACAAATGTTTCACATGCCTTCTTTTATCTTTCTTATCATTTCTTTGATCTCGTTTCACATCGACTAGGGTGGTAAAATCCCTTAGCTTCGGTATTTCTTTTTCTTGATGGTTAAATTTTATTTCAGTACTTTTATTTTTTTTGTTCTTAGTTTTAAACAACCTTCTCATCGGAATTTATTTTTTTATTTTTTGCAATCGGATTTGGATTTCGACTTTTCTTTTCCGCCGTCCCTTGGATCGATACCTATCTATACTAAGTTGACTTGTTGTTCACAACAAGTTGACAACCGGGTTAGAAGGTTAAACTCTAGGACCTTTCCTTGTGATTGTTGCGTGTACAACGACGCACATCAATTTGGCGCCGTTGCCGGGGACGGCACAGTTGTTTTTCGGATCTGGTTGTCTGTATATCTTGTATAATCCTTGTTCATATTCTCTAACTTTCATAACGTTAGTCTTTTTTATAATTTGTTTTAGATTTTTATAATTTCTTTTTGCCTTCCGAGCACAATTCCGGAAGTGTATCTCTTCTTTCTGCTGAGTTTCCATTACAGCAGTACTGCTTTCTAGTTACTTTTTTTGTAATTTTTATTATTTCATAATTTCTTAGATTTATATATTTTTTTTTGTAATTTTGACTAATTTTTTATCTCACAATCTTTCTTCTCTCATTCGTTGATTGACATATCTTTCAGGAACCTTTCTTTTCAAATGGAGTGTACATCCCAATATTCCCCACAATGTTATTATTGTGGTTTTTACCACCATGCATCTCTTGCCTGTCCGACTCTACCCCATGATTATAATAGCACCCCTTTTAATTGCGAGCCCGTTCATCCTGGTGGATACAGTGTGAATCCACATTTTTCTGAGAGCCATTATGGGGAAGCTTGCTATCCATATTCTAATGGGGGATATGATCAACAAAATTTTGTGGTGTGTAACCAACAAAACCTTGGGGGTTATGAACATGTTTATGAAACCCAATGTAATCCTCAACAAGAAGAGAAACTTAAGTCCCTAGAGAATATGGCAGAAAAACTCCTAACTAGCCAAACCTTATTGGCCACCTTAGTAGAAGCCCAAACCCAAAATATAGATTGTTCAAATATGTTTCCTCATGAATTGGTGACACCTTATAATATGGAATCTTCCTACCAAGATGGACGCAATGGAAATTACAATCCACCATCTTCTGGAGATTATTATGAGGAGCAATGCCACCCAAAACAATATGAGGAGTACTATGGCCAAGGACACTATGGGGAGTGTGGCGAGGATGACCAAAATTTTAGGGTGTATAAATCCTATGGTGAAATGCAAATTGATCTTGAACTGGAAGAGAGACTTAAGGACCTAGAAAAGAGGGTAGCACAAGCACAAGAAAAACTTGAATCCAGTCAAGCCATGTTAGCTACCTTTCTAGAGGATCAATCACAAACTCCCCCTATAGAGCTTGAGCAACCCAAGATGGTTCTTCCTGACAATGACGATGATGATCCTTATTTTGTGTCATATATGTCAGATCCTGAAGAAATAGAACAAACCATGGAGACATATTTTGTGTGTGATGAGGACGTTGGTATCCCTATCTTTCCTTTAGAGACTCTATTACTTGAATATGAAATGTCAAAGTAGGAGAGTCATTCTAAAGATCCAACAACTCCTCCCATCCTCAACATAAATCTGAATGATACCATAGACCAATACCCTTCTTTTGAGTCTATTTTAGATAATGAGAATCTAACCCCCTTTATGATTCTTCCCAAGCCGTCACAGCCAATTTCCATCCCACACATGGCTGATCTAGAAGGAGAGATACCACCGTTGGAAGAAGCTCACACACCCCGTTCTATTGTTTGTAAGGATGTCGTCCTCATCCCTCTTGAATCCTTGGGAACCCCTTGTTCAAAAGAATTAGAGCCATATGTTATATCAACAATGAAACTTACCAAACCCAATGTTGATAACATTATTTTTTAGGAGAAGCAAAACAATTTTGTAAATAATTTGAAATCTTTTTCATCAACATCAATTCTCCCATATACAGGTCATCATGATGGTGGAAAACCTGAACCAGATCCTCCACCCAACTCATTTCATCCTGCTCTACTAGAATCACTATCCGGGTACCCACCAACCTCCCCAAATCCACATCCATCTTCAACACTTCCCCTTCTATTGATGGAAGATCTTTGGATCCTATTAGAGGGAATGCGAGGTGAAAGAAAATACGAGCACCCCATTGAGCTTCTACAATTACCCTATCATAGGGTACACTATGAGGCTCCTCAGATAAAGGTCCCAGCCCTCATCAACATTCCCTTCAGATGGATATATTTTGAGCTACCAGGACCTCCTGGTGAACCCAACAAATTTCTTCCCTCCATCTCGGGTTTGGGTTTTGCTCGGGACGAGCAAAAATCTATGTCCGGGGTGGAGGTGGGTGGTATGATTCTATTCCACCCCCTTATCTTTTTATTCTTGCTTTATTTCTACTTTTTTTTTGGTTTTGCATATAGTTGCTTTGTTTATAGCCATTATCTAGTCGGCCATATTTTTATTTCTTTTGTTGCAAAATGGTCTTTATCTAGTCGGCCTTGATATGATCATTTGTCAAAATACTCCCCTTAATGATGTAACTATCTTGCAACTAAAATTTTGAAACTTTCATGACTAGAAATCCTCATGTCACTTAGGACCTCAAATAATAATCACTCCTTCGAAAAGATGGCAAGCCATAGAGGACTGATAGGATTCAAGAGTGATGCTTTCTTATCATGTACAACTTGTATAAATTTTCTTGATTTTTCGCATGATTCGGTAATAGTTGAACCAATGCATGGTACTCCTAAAAAAAAAAGATGAAAAAAAATGTTGCACAAGAACAACCTCTTCTACTCTTCTTCTACCACTTCCAAATCTTTCCATTCATCAAAAAGAAAAAAAAGCCAATAATGCCTAAAAGGCTCAGTTTGGGGTGGCACCCCTTCCCCCTCTTTCACTTCTTCCATACCCAAGCAATTGGGTGTATCACCAAAAATCAAAGAAAAAAAATGCGATCAATGTAACTGCATGTCCACTAAATAAAAAGGTCTCGAGTCGAATAGAGGAGAGACTGTCCTTCTTACATACCTCCTTCACTCCAATTTTCTACCCAGGGGAAAACTACAAAAACCCCAACCATCCAAATCAGGCCTGTTCTTGTGTAAAACTTTTAAAAAAATTTGGAGTACCAAATGCAAAGGTGAAATGAAAATCTGTTTTATTGCAGGTCTTGAATAAATACAAGTTTGTGAAGTAGGAAATATAAAAGTCACTTTTTGTGAATTCAAGAAGTCAGGGTCGCTTGGCCATATTTTGGTGGAAGGAATCCAGTGATTGTTAGGAGAGTGAGGATGATAGGTTGAGAGTATGTCTTGAAATTATTTATTGATTTTAATGTTGCTTAGGACGAGCAAAGTTTAAGTTTGGGGTATTTTGATGAATGCATATTCATCTCTTATTTTTGCTTCTTTTAGAATAATTAATTAGGACTTTTTTGTTAATTTTAGCTAATTCAAAAATAAATAGCACTTTCATCTTCTTTATATACTTTTCCTGAATTCTTATGATATTTTTCTTAATTTTCAGGAATTATCTAAGTAATTAAATCGAGAAAAGAAGAGATGAAGGTAGGAGGCAATTCAGTTTCCCGCAATGCTGACTTAAATGCATACCTTGCACAAAAATTAGCATAACTCTCACATCCTAAGGCGGAATTTATTGTTCAAATATGATTTGGAAAGGGAATTCAAAGGTCTACAGGAAAATCATATTTTTGGGCGCACTTTAAATTCTCTGGACAACGGAAATTCGCTCGAAATTGCTACTGCGAGAATCTACATTAAAGAAAGACAATCAAGAGTTTGTTGACTAGATCTGAAAATTCAAAAGGATGGCTCCCTCTCTTTTTTCCCCCTCTTTTTTAGATAGCCTACCCCTCCTTCTCCTATAAAAGGAAGGACACTGCCTCCTCCCAAAGATCATCTTTTGTATCATCTTTTGTATCATCTTGGATCTTTTGTATCGGAATTCTGAGCATTTGTTCTCCTATCATTCAAGCAATAGAATTTCTTCTAAGTATTTTTTAATTCTTGCAATTTATATTCTTGCAATAGATCTAGTTGTTCTTCCTTTCTTCTTCTTTCTCTTCCGTGGATTGGAGCAAGGGTTGAAGAGATTGGCTATTTTATTGTCTCTAGCAAAAGGATTGACTCCTAATTTTGGGCTAGACTATGGCTATTTCGCTTCTCCCCTCTGCCTCGATGTTTCCCACAAGCATGTGTGAGTAGACTTATATCGAGGCAAGGGGAATAACCCCTTAGCCATGTGATGACTAGATTGAAGATTTATAGGATTTTTTAGATAAATGGATTTTGATTTGGATCTCGACGATTTTAACGAAGTGATCTCTCATTTTTATCGTTTGTTAATCTTGGCGGATGCGACCGTGGAACCCAAGATTTAGAACAACCAAATTGATTTCATGAGAATTTGGATGAGACCTCAGAAAAGTCCCCATTAGGATGGTTGAACTAGGATCCGTGAACGCCAGGACCAATGGGTTCACGGGGAGTTCATCTTTTGTGAATCATTTACAAATGTTTCACATGCCTTCTTTTATATTTCTTATCATTTCTTTGATCTCGTTTCACATCGACTAGGGTGGTAAAATCCCTTAGCTTCAGTATTTCTTTTTCTTGATAGTTAAATTTTATTTCAGCACTTTTATTTTTTTTGTTCTTAGTTTTAAACAACCTTCTCATCGGAATTTATTTTTTTATTTTTTGCAATCGGATTTGGATTTCGAATTTTCTTTTCCGCCGTCCCTTGGATCGATACCTATCTATACTAAGTTGACTTGTTGTTCACAACAAGTTGACAATCGGGTTAGAAGGTTAAACTCTAGGACCTTTCCTAGTGATTGTTGCGTGTACAATGACGCGCATCACATACCAAGTACCACAAGATAAACAAGGCATTTCCATAAAGATCGTATCTTTGAAATTGAAACATCAACTTTATTAATTGCCATTGTCATACAATATGCAAAAAAAATGTGTTTCTATCTATTGGAAAATATGAAATAGCAGTTCATAACTCTATTACATGGCTTCAAGGATGAAAATAAACTAAAGTACTCCTATTTATGGCGGCAACACTTGCCCCATTTATTGGGTGCTTTACACTTTATATCTTGGTATCGTATACCTCAAAAGTGTTATAAGTTTATTTCATGACACCTTCAGGTGGAGACGTTTGTTGCCTCCTTCTTCTTTAATTCTTCCAGATAGAGTGGACAATTCCTTTTCCAATGTCCTGGCTTTTGACAATGGTGGAAATTGCCTCTCTTGGTCACGCCTCCCTTGGCCTTGAGAGTTGAAGACGACTTGGGCTGCTGGCTAGCATTAGAACCTTTCTTATCCTTGCCCTTGCCCTTGCCCTTGCCCTTGCGCTTGGACTTGCCTTTCTTGTTGTTGATCATCATCACAGATTTAGGCTTGTCCTTCTTCATTTGTGCCTCAGTTGTCCTCAACATGCCCAACAACTATGTCAATGGCTTGTCAAAGTTGTTCATGTTGTAGTTCATCACAAACTGACTGTAGGATTCTGACAATGATTGTTGTATCACGTCCGTAGACAACTCTTGGCTCAGGGGAAATCCTAGTCTTGTCAGGTTCTCCACATACCCAATCATTTTGAGCATGTGAGGACCAACTGGATCTCCTTCTGTCATGACACACTTGAACAGTGCCCTGGAGACATCATATCTCTCTTACCGTGCTTGATATTCATACATGTTCTTGAGATGCTGAATCATCTCAATGACACCCATGTTCTCATGTTGTCTCTGCAACTCGTGGTTCATGGAGCACAACATCAAGCACTTTGCATCAATAGCATCTTCAGAATGCTTCTTATAAGCATCCCTTTCTACCTTTGGTGCGGTAGGATCAGGTTCCTATGGAGCTGGAGTATCCAGGACATAGAGCTTTCACTCTTGAGTGAGAACAATTCTCAATGTCCTAAACCAGTCGTGGAAGTTAGTCCCATTCAGCTTGTCCTTTTCAAGGACCGATCGTAACAAAAAGTGATTGTTGTTTGTTGTCATTTGTACTACAAAAGGAAATATATGCAACTTAGTCCAAAACTCAATTTTGACTTATTTGATTGATTTGAAAGATTGACGATATAATTAAGACTTTAATTAATTATCGCTCCCACTATTTTTGTTCAAATTGACAGCCCTCACCATCAATTCGGAAGATTGCAACATACAATCTTCTACGGGGTCAAGATCCTGAAATCCTGTGAGTCATGGACCAGCTAGGGTTGTCACCCACAACTTAGATCTTCCAGGTAGGCAACTTTTGTCAATTGCATCATATGCAACTCTTGAAAGATGTCATACACAACTCCTTGCCATGATCACCTCCATGCCTCAAGGTACTAGATCCTATCTAGGTCACCTTGTAAAGTCTGACCCAAAGCCAACATGATGAATACGCACCTTGCTAGGGTAGACCCACATATCCATCCTTCACGCTTCCACGAGATAGACGGTGTAGCACGCAAGGTGATACGACCCCTCCTCCTGATAACCCCCAATTAAGGGAGACCGAAAGGACAGAGCCGTTAACCAATAACCCAGATCAAAGGTTCGACAAATAATCATTAACAATTATTAAATTCTACCAACTATACTAAAATATGGTAAAAAAATAAAAAATGTGCACACCTTTTAAAACTATGATTTCAAAACTTCTATCCACACATATACTAATCTATCTAATCCTCCTTTGCACTTTAATTCTCATTTAATACCATATATGCCACTTTACTGTTTGTTCTTTTATTTGTACCTAAAATGCCGACAAAGAAAACGTCGGTCAGCCGAAAGCTGGTATTTGGGGGAAACAATAATCATGCAAATATGTTAACAACGTAATCATTCAATTAATCATTTAACAACCAAGATTATGTTTTAAGCCACACTACTCAATCCTTACCTATCCCCTAACTTTGTGCTATCCCTTGTATGCTACCTCTCTTTAGGTAGCTTCTTACCCCCATGGACCTACCTTGTAGGTATCCAATACCTAGGGTAATAGACTCGCATGTCACTACCCGCAGGTAGCCCAATATCTAACTTAGGATGACTTGATGGTCCTACCCCATTGGTAGCCATTTACTAAGTCATCTAATGACCTGATGGACCTACTCCATTGGTAGCCATTTACTAGGTCAATTATTAAGCCACAGAGGGGACCAGGATCAGAGCTAGTAGGCACATATCTTATGTGATAGTCATAGCCACATTATAGTTTGCATGAATTAAAATCATCCAACAATTAATTCATGACATCGATGAAAACTTTGGTAAATCTCGGAAAACTAACTCGAGATATTCATAAGCATAACCACATACATGATTTGATGATTTCACAAGCATTAAGCAATTCCAACCAAGAAAGAAATCCAATCCAAGCAAGCAATTTCACCATACAATCACAGAATCCTGAAAAGCATACATAACCTATTTAATACATACTGATCAAGAATCTACTATATTGACTTGGATCCACTTTCTAGGGTTTCTAATCCAAATTAGGGTTTCATTAGGATTCCTTTAGATCTATTCACAAGTTTTCTCTTTTATGCCCATAAAACCCTAAAACATCAGTCTTAGGTTTAAAACTCTAATTACTCACGTATTCACATTAGAGTCTTTTTATCATCTACTAGGCTTAATATTAACCTAACATTGGTTTTATACAAAGGATCTCGAATTATATCTCATTAAAACCCATTAAAACCTAGATTTGGGTTTCTAAGCTCGTTAATGCATAATCATGTACATGGAACTCCAAATTGAGCCAATTATGAACAAAGATCATTCTCTTTAGATCTAATCATCCCTTTATTAATGACAAGTTAATTTTCACTTTAAATATCCATATAACCCTTCCCAATTCATTAATCCTCAAAATCTAGGGTTTTTCATTAACTACACCATTAAAGGTGACAACCTTATCTACTTTTTCGAATTACAAGGGGAATTAGGCTTCCATTATATTTGTATTGAATTCTATGTATTGTTCTGATCAACTTTCATATATAATATGTGTTGATTAGTGTTACCAATCACTAGTTATGATTTAAGAAAAAAAAGAGGCAATTGGGCCAATAGGGCAGGGCCACGTCAGCTTGATTAAGTATTATAGACATACCAACAAATTGACTCTAAATCGGTGAAAAATATTGAACGACCCTTGGGTCTTGAACTTGCGAGTAGGGGCATACTTGTCCTTTGCTCTGATTCATCTCTCTCTAACGCATACGTGATGCTCGCTGGTTTTGTGCATGCCTGCGGTTGTCGCTGCCGCGATGGGAGTTCAGCCAGCATCACAGATGGGCGCCCCAGGCCGGTCAGTGCCTCCTCACTGGAGTTGGCAGGCCGCCCGATTGAGACAAGGTGACTGAGCCTGGGAGAGATCTCGACCTCTTGGATCTACCTTGTGTGTGGCGTGACCACCTCCTGTACAGGCACGTCTTCGCGGACGTGCACACGGTCCCCACACCAGATCTAACGATAACTCCTCGCTATGCCTCCTGCCAGTGCTTCGCCTCCTCCCTCCTTTGCCACTGTAGGTCCTCAGTCCACCCAGCCCCATGCTCAACGCTTGTTGCAGCAACCCGGATGACCATGGAGTCTGATCTATGTCTACCCATATCCTGACACTACTACCCCTACGGCCACTAGTTGAGGGGCGCCAAAACCTTGGTTACCGATCGTTGTCCGCCTTCACGACTCTAGGAGGCCTTGGTTAGGAGAGGATGAAGGAGTTCGCTTGAGATGCCTTGGTGAAGTGCAGCGGGGCATGAGAAGGTGTGTGGTGCTTTGTCGGATGGTGATGATGGTGCACGACTAAACTAAAGAAGAACTGTTTCATCCTCATCATGATGCTTGGCTAGAGTCTACGATAACAACGCTCCTATTGACTACCTTTTGAAGGCATTAATGATAGAAGCAAAGCAGTGCAACCGAGGGGGATGGAAGAGTGGGACGACCATGCCTATTTGAGGTTACGGAGACTGGAGGCTATAGCATCTGTGGAGTATGAGGGATCTTATGATCCCTTATATAGGTACTATAAGAAACCCTAATGCTTACGGGCGGGAGGTCGACACGGAAGGGGGTTTGTCGAGAGGTATTCCAACCCAATGGAAACTGGGTTTCCTTTTCTGAATACATGTTGCGTGAGAGATACACACAAGCCCCAATCTACGGATATAGAAAGGTGTTTCCTTTCACAAGAACACCAATTATATACACCCTTCTTAGCCTCTCTTTGTTTCCTTTATCTTCTCTTTATTATACGACCAAGTTGTCAAAAAGGTAAGGTACATTACGGTACATTTTATTATCTCTTTCCAAAAGTATTACCAAGATATTCCTTTTACCATTAGACACATTGTGGATATGAAAATCCATCAAGGATAACTTAATTACACCTCTTTCCACTTGTTTTCCACATTTTTCCATTGTTTTCAATTTCTTTCTTAATAAAGAAATACGTAATTAACTTTTCTTTTCTTATTACCTTTTCTTTGCACTTTGGACTCCTTAGAACCCAAGGAACCCAAAAGGCATGAAATTCATCTTTGGATTACATTCTTTTGCCTTCTAGAGGTTTCTACCTCATTCTTTTCTCTATTTTCTCATTTACTTATTTAATAATTGAATTTCCTTACCCATTTCCTTATTATTGGGCCCAATAGCCAATAAAACCCTCAAAGCAACCATCAAGGCTATTGTAAACGAAATCCATTTATTTAAAACAAGTTATATCATTATTTGTTCAAATATCTTTAATATGAGAAATTACATTTCTCACCAAATGAACCCAAAAATTGGGGTTGTAACATCCTTCCCCTCTTATAGGAATTTTTTCCTCAAAATTCTACCAAGCAAACAAAAATTCAGGATAAGACTTTTCCATGTCCATCATTGGCCCCTATGTGGCTTTACCATACTCATGGCGCTTCCAAAGAACCTTTATCATCACATATTCTTTTCTCTAAGTTCTTTCATCCTGTCGTCTATAAACGACACAGGTGACTCAGGCCCTTTCAACCTCCCTTGGGGCCCACTAGGTTCATTGCTCAGCACATGGTTGGGGTACCTCACATAGTGATCTAAATCGGACTCCTGGAACACATCACACATTACTTCATCCTGAGGGGTAAAGTCAACCATAATCTTCTCCACCAATCCATCTCAAATGGACCCATGTATCGGGGACCCAACTTCCTTAGTTGTAGCTCAGAGGGGTTAGATTTTTCATGTCACATATTTCCCACAGTGAACTGCATGTCAGACTACTTTGCATCCGCTCACGACTCTTGTCGTCTCTAGGCTCCTTTCAGCCATTGCACGATCAAAGTGACTTCATCTACACACACTGTGGTCCTTTCACCAACATCACCTTACTGAAGTGGTGACCGACACAACCTCCCTTACAGAGCTTTTTTAAATCCCAATACTGGCTATGGTGGTTATATTCACATCTTTCATAGAAAAAGAACTGTCTCTAGCCATCACCCTGAATGAGCACATATGCTCTCATCAGACCCTTTAGTCAGGATCATACTAACCATTAGTTATGGGTTATGAACTATACTAACATCAAGTTCTTCATGTACCTACTTCCACCTTTTGGAAGGGAACCTTTAGGTCAAACTCAAGAACCTTTGGACTCGCTTCATGGTTTAGTTGAACCATCTCTCTCATAGGTAGTTCAACCAGATATGTCCCTTGAAAGAACTCTTTCTTTCTCATGTCATCTAGGTAAGGCGATCTACCATAACCCATATTGCATCTCGACCTTACTAGGTCTAGGGGAGACCTATCACAACATCCATAGTGATGAACTCCCATTCCCTCTCAGGGACTCTTTTGTCCTCTATATCGATACACTGGGTTACTGGGGTTCATCCATTACCTCCTGGCTTCCATGGACATATACCACATGCAACTTCATCTTAAGCATCAAAAGTGCTATTGCCATTTATTGTCTTGGTAGAACCACGATGTATGGTGATCTTCAATCATGATTTCCTATCTGTTGTGATTCCTCAAGATCGATTCCTCCGAAACCCTAAACCACTCTTGTCGGGGTTTGATCACCTTCTTTTCCAAAGAAGTGCATCTGAGGTTCTACCACCATCCTTTTATTGCATCAAGGACTATACTGGCTAACCAAACATCCATTAACTGATCTCATTACATTAGTGTTATCCACACATATCTCCTTTTCCAAACTTAGGTTTAGCCAAACAACCTCTTCTAGCCAAACTAGGAAGCTATAACTCAACTAGAGCATCCATTACCACTTCACATCCTTAGGTATAAGGTAACATACACCTCTATGTATTCCACTTATCATCCCATATCAACTGTAGGTCTGTATTCATTAAGTACACTCTATGATCTCATCAACATGGTGATCAAACTCAACCTTGTAAGACTCACCTCTAGGTTTTGTATTCAAGCTGGTATAACTCATCGCTCATGCTAAAAACATCCTTATAATATGACTACCTTATTTCTCTTTAGCGTTTGCCAACCATCCATGTATCATTCACTTTACCAGGGTATGTTATCTTCTCTGTCCTGATACCTCATAGCAACGTTCCAACTCACATCATCTTTTATTCTTGGTGTATGGCATGTGTACTGTCCTATCTCTCACTCCCATAACAAGAGGAAATAAGCATTTGGCTATAGTCCAAATACAAAGTTCTTCCTGTTCCAAGAGTAGAGATGGTACATCCCACCTTGCCATTACACCTTTAAATCTAAGTTGAAACGTGTTGTTTATGCTTTTATATTACAATCATCTTGATATTTAAGTTACCTCCATGGAAAACTGGTTTTGAACCCACTTGGGTCACCTCACAATCCTTGGTCATCTCCTCTAGGTCTATAGGGTGCCGACACTTTTGGGGTCATCCCTATTCCCTCATGCATCAAGAGAGTGCCCTACTCATTTGCCTTTTGGGTCCCATGAGTTCATGAAGGTGATCAATCTCCTAACCCATGGCCCTCAGACAATGATAGCTGTTACCTTCCGACCCTATGGTCATGTGCAACTGGGGAATTAGGTAACTTCTACTTTCATCGGTCTTATCCCTACCTAACCCTAGGATAGAATTAGGATTCTCCATTTATAGTACATGTCCAACTTAGAACCTTACCCAAGCCTTCATCATCTCTCTCTCTCTCTGCATTCATGGGCTGACTTTCCTCCTTTCATAGGGGTCATGGTGACCTATCCACCTTGGTCAGGCCCCTTACTGGTTACCTTCATGGTAACTCATCCGTCTGTACTTAGAGATGGATATCTATGGGTCTACAGGTTCATTCTCCTACCACGTACTTTTCACTTAGCTTCTCAAGATCCTTTGAGACCTCTTTAGGCTACCTTAAACCAACAAAACTGATATACACCCTACCAAAGGGGTCCCTCTCCCAGGATGGGAGGAAAACTATCTCTTGACAACAAGGTCACAAAAGCTCTTAGGTCTAGGGTTTACATCCACACGAGCCTACTTAACCCTAGTAATCTATTAAGGCACAAGCAGAGAACCTACTGAACCATGCTAAGTCATACTTGTCCTCTTTCCTCGATGCTGGATCAAGATCATACTTTCCTCTATCATCAACCTAGTTATGAGGGGTTCTTCAGGCATACCTTAAACTTAAGGGGCTTCCCTTTTCCTCTATACATGAGCAGTACCATGCTCGCTTCTATAGGAACTCAACTCTCATCATGAGCATTAGGTACACCACTTCCCCTCTTAGGCCTAGGGACCCTAGGTTCACTTGTAGGTGTCCAACTGCATACTCTATCTCTTAACAACAAACCAAACATGTAACAGGTATGACATACACTTCCTGTCATCTTTTTCCTTGATCAACACTTTAAAGTTGAGTCCTCCTCAAGGACAATCAACAAGGTACAAGGCCTCATAACCTGATACTATACCTCTTTGGGTCTAAGGAACTCTCCTTCTCATCTATACCATAGGTATAGAGGTACCAGCAGGCTCATCCTCTCTCTAGGGTTTGGTTCTTCTCATGGTAACCAAGACATCAGCAAACCCTAGGGATCAAGCATGTGGAGACCACTATCATCCACTTAGGTTGCATCATCCTCGACTCCTCATTGTTCCTCATATCTCGGGATCTCGGTTTATGAACATCTTGCTTGGTGTCTCACTCTCTCTCTAACCCTACAACCAACCTCAACATTAGAGGTCCTTTCTTCATGAAGGGTCGAATTCAAAAGCATGCCCCTACCTGGATGAAGCCTATGTTCAACTTATGTTTTGCTCAAGGTTATCCATAGTTCTTTATGCTTATTTCATAAACCATCCTTCATACTCTCCTAGTCAGGGTTTCAACCCTTTGCTCACACTACTAATGTACCCTGGGTGCATGTTATGCCCTACTCGCATAAGCCCATAGGGTTTCTAAGGTCCTTCACTAACATCATCATCTAAGGAGCTATCCTTTACCCTAAAATTCACAACCCTTCCCAGGGTTGGGTTGCCAAAGGTGTTAGGTCACCCATGGATCATATGGCATCCCAAAGGCATGTCATGGTCCAACTCATCTCTCTCTAACCTTGACTTAGGGTTAGGGTTAGCATCATCCTCAGAGGATGTGCCAGGTCTCTACTTGCAATGGAGATCTCTATCTCCAAGACTAACTTATCCTCCCGACAAGAAGGTCTAGCCTCAGGTCTCTTCTGAGGACATGACAACTTATGTCATACGACCTAAGCATGTATCTATTCTTTAATTTGCGCTTAATATATTAAGCTTATGTCCATGACATCTTATTTACATGCTTTTCATTAATTTGGTGGAGGATTCCTTAAACCTTATTAACCTTACCCATACCTCAAGAGGGTGAGGAGAAGAAAGAAAACCCTAATCCTTTAGGTCCTTAACAAACTTTTATGATGAGAACGGATGAATAAGATGAGAAAGTCCTAAAGGTATCTTATTTCGATTCATACCCTAAGACTTTGGCCAGGCAATCACACGGACCCGGGAGTCCTCATATTCCGACTAGCAGTGCGGAGGAAAATATTGCCAACCCCCAGTCGTGATACTTTTCTAGACACCTCTGTCTTTCAGATAATCCTCTAATAACTCCCTGGGGCTCTATGGAGTTTGTAAAATTTAATAATTATTAATGGTTAAATGAGGAACCTAAGCTCTGATACCAATTGATACGACCCCTCCTCCTGATAACCCCCAATTAAGGGAGACCGAAAGGACATAGCCATTAACCAATAACCCAGATCAGAGGTTCGACAAATAATCATTAACAATTATTAAATTCTACCAACTATACTGAAATATGGTAAAAAAATAAAAACTTTGCATACCTTTTAAAACTATGATTTCAAAACTTCTATCCACACAGATACTAATCTATCTAATCCTCCTTTGCACTTTAATTCTCATTTAATTCCACATAAGCCACTTTAATGTTTGTTCTTTTCTTTGTACCTAAAATGCTGACAAACAAAATGTCGGTCAGTCGAAAGTTGGTATGTGGGGGAAACAATAATCATGCAAATATGTTAACAGCGTAATCATTCAATTAATCATTTAAAAACCAAGATTATGTTTAAATCCATACTACTCAATCCTTAGCTATCCCCTAACTTTGTGCTATCCCTTGTATGCTACCTCTCTTTAGGTAGATTCTTACACCCATGGACCTACCTTGCAGGTAGCCAATACCTAGGGTAATAGAGTCGCATGACACTACCCATAGGTAGCCTAATATCTAACTCAGGATGACTTGATGGTCCTACCCCGTTGGTAGCCATTTACTAAGTCATCTAATGACCTGATGGACCTACTCCATTGGTAGCCATTTACTAGGTCAATTATTAAGCCACAAAGGGGACCAGTATCAGAGCTAGTAGGCACATATCTTATGTGATAGTCATATCCACATTATAGTTTGCATGAATTAAAATCATCCAACAATTAAATCATGACATCGATGAAAACTTCGGTAAATCTCGGAAAACTAACTCGAGATATCCATAAGTGTAACCACATACCTGATTTGATGATTTCACAAGCATTAAGCAATTCCAACCAAGAAAGAAATCCAATCCAAGCAAGCAATTTCACCATACAATCACAGAATCCTGAAAAGCATACATACCCTATTTAATACATGCTGATCAAGAATCTACTTTATTGACTAGGATCCACTTTATAGGGTTTCTAATCCAAATTATGGTTTCATTAGGATTCCTTTAGATCTATTCACAACTTTTCTCTTTTATTCCCATAAAACCCTAAAACATCAGTCTTAGGTTTAAAACTCTAATTACTCACGTATTCACATTAGAGTCTTTTTATCATCTCCTAGGCTTAATATTAACCTAACATCGGTTTTATACAAAGGATCTCGAATTATATCTCATTAAAACCCATTAAAACCTAGATTAGGGTTTCTAAGCCCGTTAATGCATAATCATGTACATGGAACTCCAAATTGAGCCAATTATGACCAAGGATCATTCTCTTTAGATCTAATCATCCCTTTATTAATGATAAGTTAATTTCCACTTTAAATATCCATATAACCCTTCCCAATTCATTAATCCTCAAAATCTAGGTTTTTCATTAATTACACCATTAAAGGTGACAACCTTATCTACTTTTTCGAATTACAAGGGGAATTAGGCTTCCATTATGATTTTATTGAATTCTATGTATTGTTCTAATCAACTTTCATATATAATATGTCTTGATTAGTGTTACCAATCACTAGTTATGATTTAAGCAAAAAAAGAGGCAATTGGGCCAATAGGGAAGGGCCACATCAGCTTTATTAAGTATTATAGACATACGAGCAAATTGACTCAAAATCGGTGAAAAAGGCAGAACGGCCTTTGGGTCTTGAACTTGCGAGTAGGGGCATACTTGTCCTTTGCTCTGATTCATCACTCTCTAACGCATACATGATGCTCGCTGGTTTTGTGCATGCCTGCGGTTGTCAGTGCCACGACGGGAGTTCGACCAGCATCACAGACGGGCACCCCAGGTCGGTCAGTGCCTCCTCACTGGAGTTGGCAGGCCACCCGGTTGAGATAAGGTGACCGAGCCTAGGAGAGATCTGCACCTCCTGGATCTACCTTGTGTGTGGCACGAACACCTCCTATACAGGCGCGTCCTCGTGGACGTACACACGGTCCGCCCGCCAGATCTAATGACAAATTCTCACTACGCCACCTTCCAGTGCTCTACCTCCTCCCTCCTTTGCCGCTACATGTCCTCAGTCCACCCAGCCCCTTGCTCAACACTTGTTGTAGCAACCCAGATGACCATGGAGTCCGATCTGTGTCTGCCCATGTCCTAACACTGCTACCCCTACGGCCGCTAGTTGAGGGGCGCCAAAACCTTGGCCACCGATCGTTGGCCGCCTTCACGACTCTAGGAGGTCTTGGTCAGGAGAGGATGAAGGAGTTCGCTCGAGATGCCTTGGCGAAGTGCAACGGGGCATGAGAAGGTGTGTGGTGCTTTATCAGATGGTGATGATGGTGCACGGATAAACTAAAGAAGAACTGTTTCATCCTCGTTGTGATGCTTGGCTAGAGTCTACGGTAACAACGCTCCTATTGACTACCTTTTGAAGGCATTAATGATAGAGGCAAAGTAGTGCAACCGAGGGGGATGGAAGAGTTGGACGACCATGCCTATTTGAGGTTACGGAGACTGGAGGCTATAACATATGTGGAGTATGAGGGATCTTATGATCCCTTATATAGGTTCTATAAGAAACCCTAATGCTTACGGGCGGGAGGTCGACACGGAAGGGGGTGTGTCGAGAGGTATTCCAACCCAATGGAAACTTGGTTTCCTTTTCTAAATACATGTTGCGTGAGAGATACACACAAGCCCCAATCTACGAATATAGAAAGGTGTTTCTTTTCACAATGAACACCAATTATATACACCCTTTCTAGCCTCTCTTTGTTTCCTTTATCTTCTCTTTATTATACGACCAAGTTGTCAAAAAGGTGAGGTACATTACGGTACATTTTATTATCTCTTTCCAAAATCATTACCAAGATATTCCTTTTACCATTAGAAACATTGTGGATACGAAAATCCATCAAGGATAACTTAATTACACCTCTTTCCACTTGTTTTCCACATTTTTCCATTGTTTTCAATTTCTTTCTTAATAAAGAAATACTTAATTCACTTTTCTTTTCTTATTACCTTTTCTTTGCACTTTGGACTCATTAGAACCCAAGGAACCCAAAAGGCATGAAATTCATCTTTGGATTACATTCTTTTGCCTTCTAGAGGTTTCTACCTCATTCTTTTCTCTATTTTCTCATTTACTTATTTAATAATTGAATTTCCTTACCCATTTCCTTGTTATTGGGCCCAATAGCCAATAAAGCCCTCAAAGCAACCATCAAGGCTATTGTAAACAAAATACATTTATTTAAAACAAGTTATATCATTATTTGTTCAAATATCTTTAGTATGCGAAATTACATTTCTCACCAAATGAACCCAAAAATTGGGGTTGTAGCACTAGGGCGTGCCCACACTTGGCCGATCAAGATTTTCACGTGTGTCGCATTTGGAAGGCATCTAAAACTTTAATATTTAATGAGGGATTTGGTTTTATAGGTGCATATACATATCCCATCACCACAATATATAGTACATATCATATACATGCTATATCCCACAGAAAACATGTGAAACGATAAAAGTGATGGTTATGACCATCCTAATGTGATTCCTCGAGCCAAGAGGAATCACAGTCATTTAGTTCTACATCACATGCAACCTGTCCATGATGAAGTGCTATAGCCATCTGAGTTGATCAACTCATCACATGAATGACCTGCTCGCCCTGGCCGGTCGTCTGGGTGCCACCATCTGATCGGTTGGCTCCTCCAACTAATTAGTTCGCATGTCATCGTGCATCTCCTCATGGTCGCCACCTGATCGTCTCGCTCCATGAACTGGTCAACAACTGAACAGTTCAGTCCTTCAACCGATCATCTAGAATGCCAACCGATTGGTTCACGCCTTGAACTGATCATCTCAGTCGCCGTCAGGTTGTCCGCCGTTCTTTGACATAAAAGGAAATAAAAGATCTATCCTATTTTACAATTGTATAGGGAAACCCCAAGTTACATTCGGAGGGAGCATAGGTAGGAAAGAAATCTTGAGTTATCTCGAGTTACATTAGGAATAAGAGATAGGGAATCAATGCGCAGACCGAGATGTAAGCAACCACATTCAACCAAGCACACATACATAGGGTTTATTGGCCATAACCATGCTATACATCTACCACAAAACTCATTTAAGGGTGACACATATCGAGTGCACTTATATTACATATCATATATGTATATTGGGATTTGCAGACTTTGGATTGGACATCCTTAAAGCCAATTTTATTTCCATTGTATGCAATAAATAAAGGCAACAAGCAAAAATCGATCATATCGATAATCCTAAAGTATAGAGCGGTTGACATGGCTCTGATACTGCTGTAGGGTTTTAGGGGAGATAGAGAAGGTAGCAGAAACAAAAAAAATTCTTCTCCCAAACCCAGAATAAAGGAATCGTGTCAACATCTATACAGTAGGAAGGATGGTTTGTAGAGACATACCTTGTGTCGAGGCTTTCTCGACGACATTACCTCGCGGCTTGCGCAGTCTTCACCTCCGATCTTAGACGGTGTCTGTGCAGCTCCTGGTCTTACTAGGACTGTCAGGATTGACAGTTGTCATCCAAGCGGAAGAAGTCTCCCGCCTCTGTAGTAGTCCACACGGACCACCTGGAACTCCGATCTCCTTGTCCCATAAGGAATCGGAAGGAGTCGCACCCTCATGTCAGCGTACTAGTCACCGACACACTCTCCTACAACCAGTTGCCTTTCTACAATTGTCTTTCCCTTATTGTGACTCCCTTATCGGGTAGCACTTGCTCAGGCTCTCTCGGTTACCACAACTAGAGAGAACGACAACTTTGTAGAGCAACTGGTGATCTGAGTTGTTGTACTTTGAGAAGCCCCCAATACCCCTATATATAGGAGGGTCATGGGAGAGGGTTCTCTACCCCGGGCAATGCGGGATTAAAGCAGGAGTAGAAGGGTTCTAAATTTTCCACAAAACAACCAACGGGGGACCTACGTCGATCGGTTCACACCTGAACTGATCGGTTGGAACATCTGAATCGATCGGTTCAAGAATGAGCCGATCGGTTCATGGTCCTGGTCCAACTCGAATTGACTTTCATGTTTCTTTCCAACTAATCAAATATTAGTCTTTGTCCAAATTGAATTTGTACAAGTGAAACAAATATGTTTTTGCAAAAAGAGTCTTCTGACTTTCCAAACGATCTTAGTTGGTCACACGAATCGACCTGTTAAACAATTGAGCCAATCATTTCATTAACACATGAGCCGATCAACTCACAACTTGAGCCGATCGATTCACCAACCTGAGCCGATCAGTTCATCACATGAGTCGATCGGTTGGTAGTGAAGACTATGCAAAATCAATCAATTGTAATTTCAATCAATCTTATACTCTAATCAATCGGTCCAACACCTTGAACACTATGATTTTGAGCTATCAGTTAACTAAGTGTTTAATTGAACTACTAAACTCCTTTAGTAATCAATCTAAACATCATTTTTGGATAAACTCCTCTTCCAGGTTAAATCCTATGTGTGTGACCCTGCAGGCCCATTTCACATTGGCAGTGAAAGTCCATAACACTTATGACTTCACAAGCAAAGAGTGGTGCCTATTCGCACATCAGTGCTACCCAAGTGAAATAGAAAATTGGAGAACAACTTTCAATCCGACAATCTGAGAAATGGTGTTATAGTGAATGTATAATTCCTTTGTCACGGATATCCTGAATGAACTCAAGGCATGGAACAGTCATCTTGTCAATGTTCATTCACTTTCTTGATCATAGAATAGATTGGAGGAGATATGAATGACATCAATATCACATACTGATTCACACAGGCATGCACATGCCTATCTCAATCCTACTCATCAAGTGGCCATGGATGTCAAACTCCCTCAGGAGGAATAAATCCCATATCTATCACTCACCCCTCAAAATCCCCATGTGTCAAAGCCACCCAATCATCACCTTTATAACAACCCATGTTTTAGGATTGCATTTGATGATGTCAAAGTGTACCCAATGACATGTGTTGAGTGTAGTGATTTCAAGTCAAAGAATCACACTCACTACCATCACTGTGAGAACTGATGTGACTACCATGTCATGGTTCTATGTGTCAAACTCACGGTGGGTCTGTCTGGTACACTTGTTCTCTAACAAGTACCTATGTGTTTGGTTTGATATCTCCATATCATGACTAATGATATTCTGTCATCAACCAACACCACAATCTAGTCTTGTGTGTCATTGTTGTCTATCTACCATCCACGATGACATTCGACTACGGACATAATAAGAATGTACAAACTTTTAGCATCCGTATGATCTCATTATTTAGGTCCCCAACATGAAAGCATACGTCATTGAGTACTGTCATTTTCTAGACATTCAATATGTTCTATCATTATCTCATATGAATGAACCAGAAAGAATTGGAAGCTTTCCTTTTATGTTTATCAAATCAATCTTAATGTATCCCACCAATCATTCCATGATTGGCTCTCAGGTCATACATACCAACACAAATATCCAGCCTCTCCGATTATCCACTGAGAGCTAGACATGGAGAATCATGTTGCAGACATGGTTGCTAGAGATTTCATACTTGGAATCATACACAATCTTCTAAGTCTTGTATTGTACCTTGTTGCAATGCTTTCACATGTTTTGATACACCTCATGTTGGTCTAGGGAATAATTAATGTACTAAAAAATGACATCTGGATGGATTTGTTTATTTATTCACTACATTCATTATCATATAAAATTTTAACTTCCATGCTTACATTCTTATATATTTTTTAACCATATACATTTAAAATATCATGGTTACATGTCAATTTTCTACACACTGAGCCAGTAGCCCATCAACTTACTAAAACATTTTTTAGGTGAAGTACTAGCTCCTCTAGAAGAGTTAGAACCCAACTTTGATCAATAGTAGAGCATATGTCTTATAAAGATGTAGTTAGGCTAGTTAGTTGACCTCTTATCCTTCCTCTGGATCCTGGGAATGAGATACTATAAAAAAAAGCAATTTTGAAATGTGATGTACTTGTTGTACATTAAGTGAGAACTCTTCTTTTATATAAGGGTCAAACTCTATTATAATTTATACTACTATAAAAAGAGTGAGTTTTTCAAAAAAATTACAATTGTGCCATTTTAAGCGTTGCAGAACACATCGATTTGAAATGTTGCATTCTCCTTAATCCTCTCTCTTCTCACGTTTTTTCACCATTTTTTATTTTTTAAATCCCTCAATATTATCACTAAAACTGACCACACCAGCTCCCTCTAACTACGTTTTTCCCGCTAACCACATCTTTGTCAAACTGATCGTGGCACATTCAAAATTTAACAATGCACGTGTAAAAAGAGAGTTCTATTTTGCCACATTCAAAATACCACACCGACTCCCTCTAACTACGTTTTTCCCGCTAACCACGTCTTTGTCAAACTGTACTGATCGTGACACATTCAAAATTTAACAATGAACACACTGTTCCAGCATCTTGCAATAAATCTCCATCATTAAAATGCTTCTTTATTTTTTTATCCAATAATTATCCTCACATTCCATTATTATCCAATAATTTTCATGGCACATTCAGTTAGGAATCTATTACACCATTATCCTCACACTCCATTATTATCCAATAATTATCGTATACAACAATAACTCTCCCCACACGTTCCTGTGCTCAACTTGACCGCAACAGCAACCGCTGCAATCGTGGAAGGGGAGTTCCGTTCTGATAGCCATGACTAGCGGACCACCTACAAAATTGCGACTGACCTATCCAACCCCTCCCCCACCCAACACTGCTTCTGATCTTCCTCCTGCTTTCCTTCCCAGCGTTCTTCCTCCTGCGTTCTTCCTCTTTCTTTCCTTCCCAACTTTCTTTCTCCTCCGTTCTTCCTCCTGGTTTCCTTTGCAGGTTTCTTCCTCCTGTTTCCTTCGCTACACATGGAAAACGAGGGATCATGTAAGATAATAAGACAACTCTTGAGTCTGTGAAAGTGCCAGCGACACATTCAATACATCTTTAGGTAAGATATACCATCGTAAATTCAAATATTCTACATTTATAATACTTATCTGATAGGTTCCTCCTCCTGCTGAAGCCGCCAGCCACCAGCCGCCAATCCAGTCATCATTCTCCTCTGTCTCTGAAAATGCCAACATCTAAAGTCAGCCACACATTCAATACATCTAGGTAAGATATATCATTGTAAACTCATATATTCTGCATTTAATACTTATCTGATAGGGTTCTTTCCTTCTGCTTTCTTGCACAATGTGTTCACCTCTCTAGCTGCCCGATTCAGTAACTCATCAACGAAGCTGCCAATCCATTCAACCTTCTCCGGATTCTCCATCTAGGAAGCTTGTTGCTATCAAGGAGGCGTATTCGTTGTTATCTGCTTCAATTTGGTGGAATAAATTTTCTGGTAAGTTATCATGTGGAAAATACACGATTTTATATTGCTTCTATCAAGTAAAACTAAACATCCATTTTATATTGCTGCTATCAAGTAAAACTTAACATCCATTTTATATTGCTGCTATCATCAGTACTATTAGTAAACATGATTAATCACGACCAGAAACCCTCTATCAGGAAACATATCAGTAGTTTCCTGATCGTAGCCATTAATTATATATTAACAATAACTTCTACAGAGAAAATAAAGTTCTTAGTATTCCCACCTCTTTGGTTGTTAGCTTTTCATCTCAATTCACCTGGTTGCTTTGTTCATTAGGAAACATCTGTCCAATAGAAAAATATCATACATAAATAAAAATTTGCAAGAAAGTTCTCAGATTATTCCAGAGTCTGTGAGATATCTACTTATTAAACTAGAAAAACAAATTTAACAAAAGGCCATTAGTAAACTGAAAATACAAACCCAATTTTGGAGAGGCAATGTAGAACCTTTCACTTTGATGCTCATTTTCCACTTTTTGCTCCTACAACCAGTATGTTGTTCCCATTGGCTAGGTGTTTGCTTTTGTAAATCGCATGTAGGACATCGGCAAGAAATCCTAATGATGATGGAAAAGCTAAGTTATATAAATATTTTCAAAAATTACGATAATTATATAAATATTATTATTGCACCCTTGAGACGGTGATTTAGAGCCACACATTCACATTCAGTCAATCAACTACTAAATGTGCTAAAAGGAACAGAATGTTCAAGTCGCATATTGGCTCAAGTAAAACTAAACATCCATTTTATATTGCTGCTATCAAGTAAAACTAAACATCCATTTTATATTGCTGCTATCATCAGTACTATTAGTAAACATGATAAATCACGGCCATAAATCCTCTGTCAGGGAAACATATGAGTAGTTTCCTGATCGTAGCCATTAATTATATAATAACAATAACTTCTACAGAGAAAATAAAGTTCTTAGTATTCCCACCTCTTTGGTTGTTAGCTTTTCATCTCGATTCACCTGGTTGCTTTGTTCATTAGGAAACATCTATCCAATAGAAAAATATCATACATAAATAAAAATTTGCAAGAAAGTTATCAGATGTTTCTAGAGTTTGTGAGATATCTACTTATTAAACTAGAAAAACAAATTTAACAAAAGACCGTCAGTAAACTAAAAATACAAACCCAATTTTGGAGAGGCAATGTAGAACCTTTCACTTTGATGCTCATTTTCCACTTTTTGCTCCTGCAACCAGTACGTTGTTCCCATTGGCTGGGTGTTCGCTTTAGTAAATCGTATGTAGCAGATCGGCAAGCAATCCTAATGAGGATGGAAAAGCTAAGTTATATAAGTATTTTCAAAAATTACTATAGTTATATAAATATTATTATTGCACCCTTGAGACGGTGATTTAGAGCCACACATTCACATTCAGTCAATCAACTACTAAATGTGCTAAAAGGAACAGAATGTTCAAGTCGCATATTGGCTCAAGTAAAACAAAACATCCATTTTATATTGCTGCTATCAAGTAAAACTAAAAATCCATTTTATATTGTTGCTATCATCAGTACTATTAGTAAACATGATAAATCACGGCCAGAAATCCTCTGTCAGGAAACATATCAGTAGTTTCCTGATCGTAGCCATTAATTATATAATAACAATAACTTCTATAGAGAAAATAAAGTTCTTAGTATTCCCACCTCTTTGGTTGTTAGCTTTTCATCTCGATTCACCTGGTTGCTTTGTTCATTAGGAAACATCTATCCTACAAAGTGCCACATTTTTGGAAAGAGATAATTAACACTATTCCAAATGTGTACGTGGTAGGTTCCTCAATAAATAAGTTTCAAACTATATAATAATAATAATTTCTATAGAAAAATCAAACTTTTAATTGAATGATATGTTCCACAGTAGGCTGATGTTCCAATTAATCACAAGCATGACCGGAAAAACATGACTCTAACATTTGTGTGTGTTTATTGGTCTGACGTGATTTTATATTGCTGCTATCAAGTAAAACTAAACATCCATTTTATATTGTTGCTATCAAGTAAAACTAAACATCCATTTTATATTGCTGCTATCATCAATACTATTAGTAAACATGATAAATCACGGCCAGAAATCCTCTATCAGGAAACATATGATTAGTTTCTTGATCGTAGCCATTATTTGTGACTATTTGAACTTAATTAAACTCAAAAGACCTAATGAATAAATGCAATCGTGTATTTTGCCAACAAATGAGGAAACTTTCATTAACATGGAAGCTATAAGACCAAACTCTAACTCACAAGCTAAGGTGCAATAATTGGGCCTTATTGCCATCTTTTGGACCCAAACATGGGTCAAGTACAGTACACATCCTACATCTAGAAGAATCGTATGTTGCACCATATTTAGAAATGTCGGTGAAATCCAATAGAAAAATATCATACATAAATAAAAATTTGCAAGGAAGTTATCAAATGATTCCAGAGTCTGTGAGATATTTACTTATTAAACTAGAAAAACAAATTTAACAAAAGACCATCAGTAAACTAAAAATACAAATCCAATTTGGGAGAGGCAATGGAGAACCTTTCACATTGATGCTCATTTTCAACTTTTTGCTCCTACAACCAGTATGTTGTTCCCACTGGCTGGGTGTTCACTTTTGTAAATCACATGTAGCACATCGGCAAGCAATCCTAATCAGGATGGAAAAGCTAAGTAAATATGATATTTCAAGCATAAATGAAACATATATCCAAATTTTAAATGTGTGTTGTCATGTGTCGTCCATGCATTCTGTGCGTTCGGAGAAGTACACCATTCAGGATATAAAGTTTTGGCGTATGTTAATATAAGGATGATTATTTCCCAATCAATAAGTTATAGTAGTGTAAACACAAGTAGAAAGGCTGGCATCAATAAGTTATAGTTTGTATCATTGAAATAGAATATCCACATGGTACGCATGAATGTGTCACAGTGCAATTAGAGCCAACCAATACTAACCAATGCATATTTTCAAAAATTACTATAATTATATAAATATTATTATTGCACCCTTGAGACGGTTATTTAGAGACACACATTCACATTCAGTCAATCAACTACTAAATGTGCTAAAAGGAACAGAATGTTCAAGTCCCATATTGATATCAAGGAATCATATAACAGCCATAAAAAGATACAAATATAAAGAGGTCAGTTGAACCTTATTTCCTTCTGTACATCTAATTCTGTCTTGGCTCTCGCCTTGCAATCAGGGAAAAAATAATCATCATTTTCATAATCCTGAAACAAAACAATCATCATATTCAGAAATCCAAAACTATATGATGAAGAATCAGTGATCATTTTACATCCTTTCCAACATCTTTAATGACTGAAGCTTCATTCAAAGTTAAAAATCTCACATATGATCCATGACTTGTATACATATGATACCTTAAAATTGCCCACTAGTATTATACAGATCAAATCTCCCATCCTTTACAAAGAAAATGTTCGGTTTACTTAGCCAATGCCCCCATCTCCCATTGGCTTGTTGCATTACTATGCAACCCTAAGACCTTGTATATAGGGTTAGCAATGAATTCTATACAGGGTGCAAAGTGAATCCTGATTCCTGACATATATGGTGGGGATATGTACAACACTCAAATGGCGACAACGGCTAATGTCCTTCAAGTTGGGCCCACAGCCGGTATACATACAATCATCAACTCTATGATGTACAACACTTGTACTTCACAAGTGAAAATTTGCAACTAGAATACAAAGCATGTACATGTTATAATCTAAAAACACTTTCACAGTAATAAAGCTGAATATTTCAAAAAGTAGTCTATTGGGTGGAAAAAAGTCCTTAGTGAGTTTTCCTTTGATGTCTAGGAACTGAACGATCAAAGCTTACACATGCTCATCTCGATAGTATATTCCTTGCATGCAATTACACACAACGGCAACTGTCTTTGGGGGGATGCCTTTTGCAGAAACCTTAGGGGGTCTGGTCCAAAAAAAGCGATTGTAAGACCATATTGATATCAAGTAATCATATAAAAGCCATAAGAATATACAAATATAAAGAGGTCAGTTGAACCTTATTTCCTTCTGTACATCTAATTCCGTCTTGGCTCTTGCCTCGCAATCAGGGCAAAAATAATCATCATTTTCATAATCCTGAAACAAAACAATCATCATATTCAGAAATCCGAGAGAAGGGATTATAAGTGCACATATAAGTGCTCTCTTTTTAGCTAAGTCACCTTCTTTTCAGATGTTAGGAAATGAGTTTATGTTACACTTGAGCTCTCCCTCTTCATCATAGCAATTTTGGGAATGGTTCTGTTTGAGACCCTTATCATGCTACATGCATATCTTACAATCATATATACCCAAAGATAATTCGATAAAATGATATCGAAAAATATTTCCTTTCTGCATAGGTAATGCAAAACAATGTTTCATACAATTGCTTATTTTTTTATTGAGAATCAACATTATCCAAATGCAGTTCCTCGATCCAGAATTTGATTAAAAGATGAATTCCATGTTAAATTCATGTTAACACCAAAAAGTAACAAAGTGTAGACCGATTTGTGTCAAGACCAAGATCCTCCGGAAATAGATATTCATGCTTATGCATGAACATTTGACGCCATACATCCCGAAAATTAGGATTAAATAAATACCCCAAATAGGAAGCGAAAAAATAAAAACCACTAAGTAGAGAGAACAGTTGGAAATAGCATATAGGCAATGAGTGCAGTGAGGGAAGAACAATTGGTGTAACGCCCGGGCCCACTGCCCAAGGCTCTAGTAGAGTTTCAAGAATGATGACTGGCCCCACAGACCACCACTAGCCTTAACTGCGTGCTTTGTCCTCACTCACGTGCATGCCAGGATCAACTTCCCAATAGGTCACCCATCCTAGTACTACTCCAAGCTGAGCACGCTTAACTATGGAGTTCTTAGTGATGGGCTCCTGGAAAAGGAGGTGCACCTTGGTGATATGGGTAGTCCAATCACCAAGGCCTCAAATATTGGGATGTTATAGTCGGTTTCTGTCTTACTTGTACTGATTGGACATGTTCCACATGTAGGGATTGATCCATGTGAGAGCGGAGAATGCGAAGGAGCTGATCCAGATATTAACGAACCTCTCCGGGTCCGTATGCAGCACACCTGGATCACCACGGTAAGGGTTCCTGAAGTACTTCTCCATCCTCCTTGTTGTGCTACTGTAGCTACTAAGGTGCCGTCAAGCTATCACACCTCCCGCTTGAACTTTGGAGGCAATGGGGGAACTCAGTGAGCTCGATGGGCTTATCCACGAAAATAGATGGGGATATTTGCATCATAAAAAGAGAACACTTATAATCCCCATCACCGTCATACTCTTTGGCTTGTTGAGGCTCACAAACTCTAGCCAAAAAGGGGTGCAGGAAACCAACCTGGGAGGCAGTGGGTGGGAGGAGGAAGAAAGCATAGGATGGTGGATGGGTTTCAACCTTGCACTGTGGTCTGCTTCCCCAATCTATCGGCCACCGATGGGAACCACTAACTTGGGGATCTCAGTCCAAGTTTGGGAGTGGGTTAGGTTGGGTTGATCGTTGGTGGGGAAGGTCCTAGAAGCAGGCTGGATCGAGTTAGCGAATGTTCCAGTGCGAATCACCGCTAGTGTGATTAGGGCACAAAATAGCGCGATGGTCGGTGAGTGAGGAATGGAGTCAGGGAGTGAGTAATGGGAGACAGCAGTGGCCGGAGAAGAGCCTAATAGCTATTGACATTAGAAAGCTCAGAGTTGTTGGCGGCGTTTGGCATCGCTACGGTTGGAGGCCAACCATCACACCGACCAGACTGTTGGAAGGGAAGGGCAGAGTGGCTGCTGTGATTAGGTCGGGGAGTATTTGAGAGAAGATTGCGGCTGGAAAATGGCAATGGGAATGAGAACACGTGTTGCCCTAATAAGTATTCAGGTTTTGGATCCGACAGTCAAATAAAATAGAATCGGACAGTCACTGATGAACAACCGTCATCAGGTCTATTAACTCGTGCAAGTCAGGTCCCTAACAGTTGTTTGGTTCGGGATCTCAACCGGGAGTTGTCTTTTTGGTATCTGTTTTGGGTTCTCTTATCCTGATATCCAGAATAATTCAGACCTGGTAGCAGTAGGATTTTGGGAATTCAGTCCTAATTTTGCTCTATTTTTTGGGTATTTTGTTTTATATATATGCTAGACTGAAATATACAAGTTACGAGGCCAGTCCAATTTAATGATGGGATTCATTTGCCCAACAAAACCCGCATTGACTCCAATATGAAATTAAATGATTCGTGCAAACTATGGAGGAAATATATTTTTCATCTACCACAACATCTGAAATTTGCAACACACAAGCATCGTGTCTTACTTCAGTAGAGTCAAGTAGATCTGACCAAATTCAAAGTTGTACTTTCCATGATAATTTGAGATCCACTTAACGGATGCGTAGATACCATCGTCGAATGGTTATTAGAAGTATACAGATGCATAGGTGTGCCAGATCTAAAGGTGGTGGAGAACGTCTTGCAAGATATTCTAAGATTTATAATAGTTTGCCACCATATATGAAGATGAGGATTGATATGCACCCATATTTTGAAGGGGGCAGTGAAGTTAGTCTAGTTTTGAATGAAGGCATGCACTCAACACCTGGTCAAAGAGAATCATTTCAGCCTGTTATCTCGAATGATAACAACTTCCAACATCATGTGGATAATGTTGTCAGCAGAATTCATAGGCGAGCAAGGCAGCGAAGATTCTTGATCCAATTCCTCAAATGATGTCAAGCATAGTTGAACGATGTTGCAACAACTTCATTGGAACAACCGTGCACTTCCTATCTTCCTCGGACTGACAATGTTCCCAATGGAGATCATTTTGATATGCATGTTTGCTCCGACCCTACAAATAATGATAATACCTTTGAGGAGTGCAACAATCCGCATGAGGTTGCTGATTTGGTAGTCCCATGTAGTGAAGGTAATAGTTACAAATCCTCATGCATTATTTTATGAGTTAACATTTGTACTCATCTTTTGTTCTAACAAACTAGATGTAGGTATCGTGGAAGAGACGGAGGATTTCTACATTTTAAGCATGGATCAAAATGTTGAAGATTCTTCTGGTGTTGATATTTCCAATCTAATTTTTGACAATCTTCTCAATGAGCCACATAAGTTATCCACATGTAGTTTGTGCAAATTTTGTGGTGCTAAATGTTTCCAATTTGAACCACCATCTTTTTGTTATATGAAGGGAAAGGTACATTTAGTTACCAATCCTTTTCCAACAGAACTATACAATTTGTACACATCGCAAACACCAGATTCTATGGAGTTTTTGAGATCCATTCAAAGTTACAATAGTCACTTTGCATTCACATCACACAGTATCCATCTGGATGAAAATTTGCGTAGTATGTGGAATGGCATATATACTTTTCGAGTACATCGTCAAATGTATCATTTCATAAATAGATTACCACATGGGAGTGACAGACCAAAATACCTACAACTCTATTTCTATGACACTGAGTTTGAGGTACATAACAGAATGAAGGCAACTCCTTCACTAAATACTAAATTAGTTACTAAACTAATGCATTTATTGTCTGTAAATCCATATGCTCAGCTTTTTCGGAGCCTCAAGGATGTTCCGATGTCAGATGATTTTAGTATTGCCATCAATAAAGATACACATCTAGATCAGAGGACATATAATTCTCCAACTGCTTCACAAGTTGTGGGTATCTGGATTGAGGGAAATGATGTCAGTGGTGTACAACAACGAAGCATAGTTGTTGATGCCAATTCAGGTGAACCACATATAGTGCAATCATATTTAGGATGTTATGATCCTATGTCATATCCCTTGTTATTTCCCAATGGTGAATTTGGTTGGCATCCACACCTCCCCAAAGTTGGTTTGCCATGGGATTCCATGCTACATAACTCATCACATTCTGTTGAAGATGTGATGGGCTCGAACATAGTAGGTTGGTTGAATATATATAGTCACAGATTAACAAATTATGTACCAATTTTAAAAAATGGTATTTCATATCATTCTCAAATGGTTTTTAGATGATGGTGGTCGAAACAATATATCTGTGAGAGAATACGATTGTTACAAACTACAAATTCGTGTGCTTGACAAATCAATCTTATTGTATGCGGGTCGTCTCCTTTAATAGTTTGTTGTTGACATGTACATCAAGATAGAATCAACATGATTAAACTATATCACAAAGGAGCAAAAGTGAATACGTGCTGATTTGTATCAAGGAATCACTGATAGTATTAGATCTGGAGAAGTCCATAGCAGAATGGTAGGAAAAGAATTGTATTACATTCGTCCTTTATTGGAGGACCACGTGATATGCGTCGTAGATACATGGATGCCATGGCATTGGTACAAAGATATGGCAAACCCGATATATTTTTAACAATGACATGTAATCCAGATTGGGATGAGATAAAAATAGAGTTATTCCTGAGGCAACTAGCTCAAAACAGATCGGATTTAACAACTAGGGTTTTTAGAGCAAAATTTGAGGATCTAAAGGACCAACTATTTAAGAAAAATATATTTGGCATCATAGCGGCACATGTTCATTTTATTGAATTTCAGAAAAGAGGACTTCCGCATGCACACATTCTTATCATCATGAAACGTGACTATATGATCATCAATCCAGATCAGTATGATAACATAGTTTGTGCTGAAATTCCAGATCATGAACGACATCCTTTATTACACACATTGGTTGTCAAACACATGTTGCATGGACCGTGTGGTGTCCTAAACCCTAAAAATGCTTACATGGTAAACAAGGAGTGTCGCTTCCGATATCCAAGGAATTTTTGTTCCAATTCCATGCAAGGCAGAGATTCATATCCAATTTATAGGAGAAGAGACAATGGAGTCACTATTGATGTAAGAGGATCCATACTAGATAATAGATGGGTGGCGCCATATAATCTGTATTTGTTATAGAGATATAGGTGTCATATTAACGTGGAGGTATGTTCAAGCATCAAAGCAGTCAAATACCTCTTCAAGTATATATAAAAGGGGCATGATAAGACTTCAGTCAACATAGCACCTGATATTGCAGACCAGACCGTGAATGAGGTGAATCAATTTAGAGATGCTCGATGGATATCTCCACCGGAGGCAATGTGGAGGATATTTGTGTTCAAACTTAGTGAAATACAACCATCTGTAGTTTCCTTGCAATTGCATCTACCTAACATGCATAGTGTCACATTCTTAGAAGATGGTAACTTGCAAAATGTTATGGAACGAGATGTTGTTTGCAGGACAATGCTCATTGAGTATTTTGTGACAAAATCGAACGATGTATAAACAATTCCCTGAGCATTATGTATGGAATAGCTCTGGAAAATATTGGAAGAAAAGAAAGCAAAGAGAGGTTATTGGTCGTATCGTTACTGTAAATCTTGTTGAAGGTGAGAGGTATTATTTGAGGATATTACTAAATCATGTAAAGGGTTCAACTTCATTTGAGAGTTTGGGGACTATCAATGGTGTTATCCAACCAACATTCAAACTTTTAGCTGAACATCGGGGTCTTATTGAGATGGATGATACAATTTCAGAATGTTTAACCGAGGCAACACATTTTGAATTCCCAATTTCTCTACGCAGATTATTTGCTACAATATTAGTTTATTGTGAACCAACAAATGTAAGAGATTTTTGGGATGCAAGCTTGAATGATATGTCGGAAGATTTTTGTAGGACCGGAATTACCGATGAGCATCAGTTGGAGCAGACAGTGCTACAAAATATTAAATCTATTCTTGAGAGCATGGGGAAGGTTATAGAGGATTATGACTTGCCAACTGTTGATGATGATTTTTCAATAAAAATTGGACAAAACATGTCACGTGAAATTGCTGAAGAGATGAATATTCAAGTAAGTGAAGAGGATCTATCATTCATTTCATCACTAAACTATGACCAACAACATGCATTCAATGAGATATTCAACTACATAGTGGGAAATTAGCCTAGTGTATTCTTTGTCGATGGTCCTGGTGGAACTGGAAAGACATTTCTATACAAGGAATTGTTAGCAAAAGTAAGGTCTATGGGTTTCATAGCAATCGCAACAATGACATCTGGGGTTGCAGCATCGATCTTACCCGGGGGTAGAACTGCTCATAGTAAATTCAAAATTGCAATTAAAGTTGAAAACAATTCCACTTGTAACGTAAGCAAACAAAGTAGTCTAGCAGAACTTCTTAGATCGACAAAATTAATTATATGGAACGAGGCATCCATGACAAGGAGGCAGGCCTTTGAAGCCTTACATCGCACTATACAAGATATCATGGGATCGAGCCTACCATTCGGGGGGAAAGTGGTAGTTTTTGGTGGTGATTTCAGACAAGTTTTTCCTGTTGTTTGACGTGCAACTAGAGGTGAGATGATTGATTTGAGTCTTATAAAGTCATTTCTTTGGGAGAAAATGCACAAACTGAAACTAAATCAAAATATGAGAGCTTTTTCAGATTCCACCTTCTCAAACTTTCTACTACGTATAGGACAAGCAACGGAACCAGTATTCGATGATGATTATGTTCGCCTCCCACATGAAATGGTTCTTGAGTGCATTGATGATGTGACCTCTAAGAAACAACTCATACAACATGTCTTTCCAGCTCTCGGTGGAGATACAGACGCAGTTGTGGAAGATGTGTGTCTCTGACAAATGGAGAAGGCTTTTTGTTTAATGCAATTAATAGAAGACAAGCAGATCAACCATGAAATCTACTTTCTTATAGGAGATGTTTAGTTATGGTGTGGAGTAGGAGATAATAAGAGTACTACAATGATGACATAGAAATATTTTGTGGATGAATTCCACTTAAAGTATTTACTCCTACCTTTCTGAATGATAGGATTAGGAAGCTAGAAAATATCAAGGAGGGTGAAATGATAGTTGGAGAATATGAGGCATATTTCATAAGGTTGGCTAAATAATGTTCAAAATTAATACCAGATGACATTAAAAAGTGCAATATATTTAAATAAGAACTAAGGATAGAAATTAGACCCAACATATCAGTAGTTGGTTGAAGGGATAGAAAAACTTTGGAGAGTTTGTGGAGGTTGAAAGACGTATAGAAGAGTCAGTTAATGTTGATAAGCAACTCGAAAGTTGGAAAAGATCTAGAGATTTAAGTAGAGGAGGACAAAGATTCAAAGAATACAAAGGAGGTGTTGGTTTCTTTCCCAAGATAGGATAAGGTCTTGGTTGTTTTAGAGGACAAGGACTCACTTCTTCACATAGTGGATAAAGGTATAGTAAAAATAGATGGAGTACGCCACCTATGTGGGAACCTCCATCAAGGACTTTGGGGTCATCAAGATCAGTGACAAATCCATAGAGACAAGATATAATTATGTGTGACAATTTTGATAGGACACGCTCTAGTCAGTCTCGGGGAGTTAATGCTCAAGTGTGTAATTATTATGTAAATATTGAATATATTAAGATTTATTTCACAAAGCATCAATTTATACCTAAACATAGTCCAGAATCATAATTTCAATCTCCTCAAAGACAGGATCCGGTTAGAGGGGCAAGTTCTTGTAAATCCTTTGTACCTAGACAGGGAGGATCTACTACCTATGGTGGACATCAAGGAAACTATGGCAAAGGGAGAGTTACTAGAAACTTCTTTTGTATCACCCAATCTGAAGGAATAGTCTTGCGCAGAGTTGTTACATGTCAGATGCTTCTCTTTGATAGTATTTTAATTATAGTTTTGATAGTTCTTGGTGCGAAGCTTTTTTTATTTAGAGATCAATAGTTTTTGGAATAAATCTTTTTATCTTATGAGCTTTTGTTAAGAATATCGTTAGGTGAACAAACACTTTTGATATACTTATGTCTCAAATGCCTTTTAATTTTTAGTGGGTACACCATAGAGGTTAATCTCATACCCTTAGACCTAAATTCTTATCAAATAATTTTGGATATGGATAGGATTGTGATGTACCATGTCCAATTAAATTGTTGGAAGAAAGAGGATACATTTCAACATGGTGGCTTTTCTCATTCTTCATTGGAGATAAAAGAGTCTTACCAATGTGCATAGTATCAGTTGTTATAGCTGATAAAATTATGAGAAAAGGATGTGAAGTTTTTTTAACACATGCGGTAGATGCGAAGGTAGAGAAAAAATGCTAATATAGAGGATGTTCCAGTAGTATGCATGTTCTGAGATGTCTTTCCTCATAAGCGACTGGGTCTACCTCCAAAAAGATATGTCAACTTTGAGATGTAGATCCTTCCTGGTAGTCGCCGAATAGCACTAATGGCCTATTGAATGGCACTTGTAGAGTTAAAGGAGTTAAAATTGTACAAGGGTTTCATTTAACCTAGTAAATAACCTTAGCAAGATTCTATGCTTATTTTGTGAAAAAAAGGATGAAATGAAGAGGTAATTTATATACTATAGACAACTAATAAGATAACCATTAAGAATAAATATCCTTTGCCAAGTATTAATGACATATTTGATTAGTTCCACCAAGAGTCAATATTTTCAAAAATAGATTTCAGGCTAGATTATCGTCAACTGAGGATAAAGACATAAAATTTATCTAAGTATGCCATTAGAACAAGATATGAGTTTTATGAATTTGTACTTATGTATTTTAGACTAACATATACTGATGCAAATTTTGTGGACTTGATGAATAGGGTTTTTTGACCGTACCTAGATCAGTTTATAGTTAGGTTTCTAGATGATATACTTATATATTCATGAGATACAAAAAACATGAGCAATGTCTAAAAATAACCCTATAATTGTTGAGACAACATCATTTGTAGGCTAAGTTCAATAAATGTGAGTTTTGGTTGTTTGAATTTTCCTTTCTTAGACATTTTATATCAGAAGAAAGAGTTAGTGTAGACCCTAAGAAAGTGTAATCCATTCTTCAGTGCAAGCAACCCACAACTCCTTTCAAAATAAGAAGTTTTCTTAGATTAGCCAGATACTATAAAAGGTTCACACAAATCTTTAGTGTTCTAGATGTACATTTAAAAAGATAGAATGTACCTTTTGTTTGCTATGATGATTGTGAGAATGGCTTTCAGATATTAGTGCACAAATTATTTCAACAACAATATTGATCATACCAGAAGTAGATAATAGATATGTAGTGTTATGTGATTCATCAAGAAGAGGATCAAGATATGTTATTATGTAAGAAGGAAAAGTGATAGATTATGCTTCTAGATAGCTTAAGATGAATGAAGAGAGCCATCCTACACATGATCTTAGATTGACAAACATAGTACAAGCCCTAGAGACACTGTGACATCATGTTTATGGTGAGCCATGTTAGATCTTTATTGATCGTAAGATTCTAAAATACATCTTCACACAGAAGCATTTTAACCTAAGACAACAAAGATGCATGAATCGTATAAAGGACTATGATGCTACTATTGATGATCATCCTAGGAAGGTCAATGTTCTGGTAGATATTTTGACTAGGAAGTCTACACCACCTGCATAAATTGTTTCTATGGTATGTATAAAAAGATACTTATTGGTCAAAATGAGGGAGATGAATTTAGATTTTATTGTGTTGGAAAAAGTAGGCTTCGTTGCATAGATGCAAGTTAGAACAACATTATATGAGAAAATCAAAGAGATTTAATAGCATGATAGGGAAATGAAGCAAATCATGCATGATGTGACAGACGGATAGAGGAAAAATTTAAGATATTTAGATGATCAGATCTTGTATCAGCATGACAAATTGACTGTGCAAGATGACACTGAGTTAAAGAGGTATATTCTTGAGGAAACTAACTTTTGAAGTATGTGATGCATCCAAGTAGTACTAAGATGTACATCAGCATCAAAAAACTATATTGGTGCTCAGATATGAAAACTAATGTGTCTATGTATGTAGCTAAGTGTCGGGTATGTCAACAAGTTAAGGTTCAACCTCTAAATCTGGAAGGTAATCTTCAACCACTTCCTATTACTATGTGGAGTAGGAGCATATCACAATGGACTTTGTAGTTAGGTTACCTAGGACACCACAAGGATTTTATTCTATATCGATAATAGTGTTTGAATGAACTAAATCTTCTAACTTTCAGCTGGTTAAGACAATGTGGGATGCGCCAAAGCTAGACAAAGTCTATATTGATGAGATATACAGATTACATGGAATACCACTTTTTATAATGTCTGATATATACCTAATGTTTATATCTAAATTATGGAATCAGTTGCTTCATTCATTGGAACAAAATTGAAGTTTAGCACAATGTTTCAACCTTAGATAAATGGACATATAGAATGGACATTTCAAACACTTGAAGACATGTTGAGAGCATGTGTTTTATAGTTTAGTGGAAGTTTGAATGAACATCTTAGTCTTATCAAATTTTCTTAAAATAAGAGTTACCATTCCTATTTAGGTATTTCTCCTTATGTATCATTGTATGGGAGAAAGTGTAGATCACCTATGTGCTGGTATGAAGTTTGAGAGAGACAAAATCTAGGTTTAGAGTTGGTGGATGAGGCAACATAAATGATATTTGTAATCAAAAGGGAATTGAAATATGCTTTGAATAGACAAATGCATAGAAACATTATAGACTACTTGAGTTTGAGGTTGGGGATGAAGGTTAACTTGAAGGTGTCACCATAAAAAGGTGTTCTAAAGCTTGGAAAGTGAGTGAATTATCTCCTAGATACAAGGGTCCCTATCCAATCATTTAGAGAATTTGAGCAATAAAATAAAGCTTTGAGTTGTCTATTGAGATATCCATCTTACATAGTGTTATTCATATATCCATCTTGAAAAAGTGTTCTTTTGAGTATAGAAACGACTTACAATTTCATATCATAGAATTAGTAAAATTAAAAAGAGGGAAATACCCCTAGTAAAAGATTTATGGAGTAATGAAGTATAAGAAGATACATGGTAATTGCAATCTAAAATGTGTGTAAAGTATCCTTCTCTCTTATAAGAATTTCACCATGAAGTTTTTATTAGAGGAGGAGATTGTTACAGCCTGTATCATGCCTAACTAGTCATGATAGAGTTAAAAGGTAACCTCATATCAATCATGCTTGTCATTATCTTAATCATATTGTGAATTATTTTAGATTTAATACTTAATATAGTTTGTGTCATACATATGTATAGAATTAAATTATAAATATATGATACAAGAATGAATCAAATCGGAGATGAAGTAGACAAGTTACAACTTTTCAATTTTCGACAGATATTCCATCAATTCACAGGAGGTGTACTAAGATCAAAGGTTTTACATCTCCTTAGATCAAAGGTTACTATTAGTCTATCAAAATGATAGTTAGTCTACTAGTTTTAAAATGAAGGTTTTGCTGAATATACAAATCGATGATTTCATGGAGCCCTTAAGCAAATGGGTTTTATATATGGACAAATCAATGGAAGAAGTTAGCCACAACCAAAGGTTTGGTTGGTGATAACATCCTATGCACAAGTAAATCAAAAATTTCACAACCAAAGGCCGTGTAGTCTGAGGTTTAGTAGGGAATGACTACAAAAGGTTTTTTTAGCACCATCTATTAATGATTTGACTTTTAAATGTCAATTGAAGGAAGAGAAAACTGGTGGTTCTAGAAACCCATGGTTGTAGTGATAACCATCAATCGAAGGTGTGACATTTGAAGGTGACAACCAAAGGTTGTCTACACCAAAGGCATGTGAGTACCAAATGTCAGGCAAGCTAGGAGCAAACAAAGGTTCGTCTGTGCCACTGCCCAACTCGTCGTATAATTGAGAGCTTTGAACTATATATATACTCAATTAATGTCGATGTAATATGATCCATTAGTTTCATTATTAGATCCTATTCTCTCCTAAAACCCTAGAGAAATAATAGAGGGTGATTGTAAATGCAATTCTTAGCATGAGGACGAGGAAGAATATGTAAGGTGACTAAAATTTATGGTATTGTTTTATATCAAACTTGGTAAGTAGGTTTTAACCATATATTTCTTCTACTATTCGTGTTCTCTAGTATGGAACTCTCTATTTTAGAAACCAAAGCTTTAAATTACCTTTCTTCTACATCATCTACCTCCAATCAACTTCTTTAGGGCCTATTTACCCCTTGGTGATCAATTTTGGCAAGATCTTGAGGTGTAAAGCTCGAATCTTATTTGTGCAGGATAGAACACGAGATTAGTAAGTGAGATCGTATATAAGTGAGTGGAAAATCACCTTCTAACCTTGATTTATAGTATATAAGTCAAAATAAAATAATGCTTTATGTAGATCCTTACTCATAATTTCTTGTTGCAAAATTTGTGGTAGAGAAACATATTGTTCAATATATCATGTGCTATGATGTTGATACATTCAATTGTTGTGTGAACTATATGCAATATGGTAAATTGAATGTGGATTTGGAGGCTCCAAAAACCTCGATATTTCCCTTATTTTGGATCTAAAAGAGTGTAACTTCCTATTTGAAAGAAACTAAAAGCTACTATTTGCTAAATGACAATGGTGATTTAATGCTAAATGCTTAGTTGTCAAAGATAGGGTAATACTAGCAATAGTAAAGAGTTAATTGCACAAATCAAATATCATTACACATTAGATTCCATGAACCCTACAAAAT
This sequence comes from Alisma plantago-aquatica, assembly GCA_963693085.1. Taxonomy (NCBI): domain Eukaryota; kingdom Viridiplantae; phylum Streptophyta; class Magnoliopsida; order Alismatales; family Alismataceae; genus Alisma; species Alisma plantago-aquatica. The sequence goes on from OY856414.1 coordinate 759,616,441, forward strand.
CCTTCACAGGAGGCATGCATTGTGAGGAAGAAAAGTACTTCATGATTGGAGGATTAGTCCAGATTGAGATAACCGGATCGTACTAGGTAAGGGTTCTGGGGTCCGGGCTAGTGAGGATAAACTCCTTATGATAGAGTGGTACCAAACAATATCTAGAGATGCCATTGGTACTTATAATGTTGGTCAGTTCGTTAGCCCTAGTGAAACCACTGATGTGGAGATAACAACTGTTTGACACTCTACCTAAGTACGTAGGTTTTGAGGAGGAGTCTAGATATCCATTTGTTCTTATTAGCTATTGATATCTAGACGTGGTAAATCCCACTACAGATAGGGTTTCTTGAGATTTCAGATTTAGAATCATGGGCAATCTTCTAGGTATCATACAATGAGATCATAGTTTGTTGTGATGCTTTGACATTTTGTGGGACACCTCATGTGGGTCTAGTGCTTAATAAATGGAATAAAATACATGTGGATGAATTAGTTTTTTTATGATTACATTCATTGTCTGATGAATCACTATGTTGAATGATTTATAATATTTGATTGCCACACGTATAGGATTTTGTATTTCAATTATATTAACAATATAGATCTAAAATATCATGGTTACCTATTGATTTTCTCTGAATTGAGATAAAATATTTTATCAACCTACTAAAACATTTTTAGGTAAAGGACTATATCCTTTAGGGGAGTTAGAAGCAAGAATTATCAAGAGTAGAGAAGATGTCTTATGAAGAAAATGTTAGATTAGTTTGTTGGTCTCTTATCCTTCCTATAGATCTTGGGAATGGGAGGGTGAGAAAAGAGAGTAGTTTGTAATTCCATTACTTGTTGTATATTAAGTGAGAACACTTTCTTTTATGTAAAATTTGAACTCTTTTGTAATATTTCATGTAAAGTTTAATCAATATATTATCCATAAATTCATTTTATTTCCATATATTTGAGAAAGATAAGGCTGATTTCTAGATAGTGTTAAATAGTCAATGGTCAATTTTTAATCCCTCTTTAGAGGGCCTAAACACTAGATAGTGGGTTTGGATCACGTCACAATTGAAATTGGAAGAAATGCCACTTCTAGGTGAAGGAGGGCATATGCCATGGCCAAAGAGTGAGAAATTGGGGAATTGAAGTTGACAAGGAAACCATCGGAGTAATTGCAAAGCTTTCACTACCCTCAAATGTCAAGGAAGTTAGATCTATTTTAGTAAATGTTGGGCTCAATAATCATTTCATAAAGGAATTCTCCAAAATTTTGAAGGTAATGACCAATATTCTACTGAAGGAGGTTGTTTTCTCCTTTGGTGATGCTTTCCTGAAATGCTTCAACACTTTGAAGGCTTCTCTCCTTGCCACACCTATCATTCGAGTGTCATACTGGTCTCAACCTTTTAATTTCATGTCTTATACTAGTGACTACATAGTGGGGGCATTCTTCGACCAATACATAGACAAGAAACACCACATCATCTACCACACATCCAAGACTCTTGATGAAGTGCAATGGAACTACACTATAACTGATAAGGAGCTAATTGCTTTCATCTAGACCTTCAACAAATTTAGATCCTATCTTGTTAGCTCCAAGGTGATAATATACATTGACCACACAACTGACCGGCCTAAATCACACATCTAAAAGGAACAGATTCAGAGTAGTCATACTTTTAAAGAGATAACCCAACTCTCAAGCCCCCACAATGATAAATGCGGTTTGATGTAGAGATCGAGGTCAAACACAGGGACAAGGTTGGTAGTGTTAAGCGCACCGAATCTAACACTCGTATACCCCAGCCGAAGAGGTTATATAAAAATTTGTTCCCTAAGGAACGATGGCACATAAACCAAGGTTGGACAAGAAAAACAAGAATAGGAAGAATGAACAAAAAACAAAAGAAACAAGATGAAATAAGCAGATGGGAGGAAACCTGGGTTGGGGTTCACCTACTAAAGCATCTCACCAACATGCAACATAATCTCTCTCTCCCGCATACTCTTACCAAGATTACAAGAAACCATCAAAAGAATATATTCCACTCTCTCTCGAGATGAGGATAGATCTAAGTCTAAGAGTAACCTCCCTCTCGAGACAACTACATCTAAACCACTATGCATAACATATGATTTTAAAGCTTTAGCATTCCGACACTCGTAAGAATTCATACTACTCCATAACACATGATAAAAGAGATATTATGCTCTTGATATATCAACTATCAAACATCACAAGATGGTAGATAAGCATATAAGTTAAACATTAAAATAGGTGCATGGAGATAATCTTGATAAGAATATATATATTCAATAGAAAGAGATAATATACATGTTGGGAGAACCTTAGTGGCTACTCGCAACCCAAGTTAAGGTTTTTAGCCACTCATGCTTGCGGATAGCATAACAAAATTATAGAAAGATGGATACATGAAGTCCCACAAAGGGAGGAGGGAAGTATAGTGAAATGGAATGATAGACCTAGTGAGAGAAGAGACGTGATATGACACAATACTTCTTTAGATTTGGATCTAACATGTGAATGGCTTGGACGATCTACTTTTCTTGAAGAAGGAGTCTTCAATCTTATCTCTCATCATCTTCCACCTTTGGAGATCCAAGACTGGGTGATGGGATGGTCTGGTATGAATCTGGGATGTAGCAACACTTTGTGGTCCTCGGGATCCGATCTATGATCTTATGATTTGACAAGACATGTCGGTGTGCTATTTATAGGAACATTCCACCGACTTAAGCCCAGACCACGGTCGTTGTCTACTCTTTATTCCTCCTTTCATTGCGGTCGACTAAGTCATGATCTGCAAGGATCGCGGTCGAGGTCGATACCTTCATACTCAGTCGCAGTCTGCAAGGATCGCAGGCTTAGAAAAAACTGTGGCCTCCACGCTGATCGCGGTCTGGCTTGATCATGGTCTGCCAGGGTCACGATCCCATATGGATCTTGATCATACTTGAGTTGCGGGCAAACTTGGTGTCTGCGATCTCCAAACAAACTACAGTCCTTGGTTTGCTTGGTGCCTTTGTATTGATCTCGACCTCCTTGTGATTGCAGTTTAGCGATGATCGCGGCCTCAATTATGACTGTAGTCTGGCTCCAATGCACGATGACATCGATCTTGAAGCAACAAAGAGACCACGGTTGTGGTTGAAGGACAAGAGGGTCGTGGTTGAGGTAACGACCGCGACTTGGGCTGTGAATGTACCTGAAACCATGTAAGTGAGGTTTTAGTAAAATAAGTGGTAAAATTATGGGAAAAGCTAACAAAAAGATATACTAAAAGAGGTATAAGATATATACAAAAAGTATGTAAAATAAAGTGTTATCAACTCCCCCAAACTTAGAATCAAGCCTGTCCTCAGGCTAAGTGTAGGTTTGAGAACTCAGAGAGAGAAAACGCAATCTTGGGTGACAAAATTATAACATGACTGAAATATCTCATTCTTGCATCAAGATTGTTGTAGCATGTTTCCTAACCCTTAGGTCTCATTCCTCCCCCTCAAATGGAGTTGCATAACTTTGTTTTCTTGCAATTTCCTTCAATTGTAAAAGGCTCCTCCTTCTCAACTTATCACCGCTTTCCTTAGGTAATAACCATACTAATGCAAGATCTTTTTTGAGGGGTAACTTTCACACCAATTTTTTTATTTTTTCAGCTGTCCCTAGGCTAATGTGTTTGGGTAGGCTTAAGGCTTCAAATGTTTTCCTCTTCCCTCTGAACTCCTCACCCACAACTGTCGTAAGAATAGTGTTGCCCTTTTTGGGCTTCTGACTTTAAGTCAGGTGGTTTTGTGAGTTTTCATTCAGGATTGAAGGTGTGTAAGCTTGTCTTCAAGATTCCACTTATGGGCATGACATATTTGCATTCATGAGTGTAGAGATATACCGACCGTGTGGAAACTTTTGGCATCTTCTTGGGCACAACTCTCATTATTATTTTCTTTATATCTTTTTAGTTTTTAACATCTCCTTTCAAGCTTGGGTGTGAGGGAATTTTACTTGGTCTTTTGGGTGGCAAAGCCTCTTTTTAGATATGCCTTGAAAAGGGCAGCTATTTCCCTTTCTATAGAGATAAGGATTTTCTGGTCAAAAGCGTCAGGTGAGGGTGGTTGGTCAGGAGTATGGCTAGGTGAAGTTCTCTAGTCTCTAAAGGTTTCATGAGTTAAGGTTTCACATGTACAACGTCTTATTGCAAGAATGAGATATAGTAGTTTTGCTATGTTTCTTGTTTTATTCATATATATATATAAATATGTATATATATAGATATATATATATATGTATATATATATGTATATATATATATTGCTTATTTATTTCTCTCTAGGAGGGTGAAAGTACTACAATTTGAAAATTTAGCAGGAGAGGAGGCTAGATTCTGAATTCAAAGGGTAGTTTTTGAACAATTTAAAAAAATATTTTTTTGAGGTAAAAAGATGGTAAATGTACCTCTATAGCCCGTTTATGACTCCTCCCCCAAACTTATCTTGCACCACATCTTGGGGTATCAAAATTTGAGTGAGACGTATAAATGAGCTTTCTTTATTTGTTTTTGTTGTTGGTGGTGGAGGCCCACTCAGACTCGAGAAGCATGCTTGTGTATACTCCTCGTAGTGCATGGTATTGCTCGTATTGCATGACCTCCACCTTGGCATTAATATTGGGTAGGGCTAACATCCATGCTAGACAGAAGAAGTCATAGTCATTTGATAGGGGCATCTGCTGGGGGCTATTGTGGCAGAACTACGTCTTTTCGAAGTCTTTGCCTGACGTATGCTTGTACCCTTTTCCATGGCTTTTTATCATGTCAACAATCACCTCGGCACATATGCTGGCCTTTTCTTCTGTGGGGGTCTCTGTTGTTTTCATATTGGTCTTCTTGTTAAATGTTAAGGCCGCGTCTGAGCTGTTGTAGAGGACTGTAATCCTTTTGATGATATTGACGGCCAACAAGGTCCAATGATTTTCGTGAAGAATTGGTAGAAAAATATTGTCTAGTAGGGATGTCACCAGACGTTATTGTAGCTGCTCTTTTTCTCCTGGTCTTTTGTCTTTTAAGATGTCATCTACCAATAAGAAGTACGCCATGTGAGCATTTGGCATGCTATCGCCTAGTAGCGCCTGGTAAGCTGACATCATGCTTACTGAAAGATATCCTCCTATTTTCATCATTTCTCAGAGGTCATCTTTTAGCACCCAAATTCCATCTCTCTCGAAGAGGACATCTCCCGAAAAATCATTTTTTTTCAAGGACCTCATGATTATAGTCAATTCTTCTAAGAATAGACTAAGGCAGCTCCATCTATCAAAGTCCTTGAAAGAAGGTGTAATTTCTCCTGTCGGTCCATCTGGCCTTACATCGATTAGGTCTTCTTCTTCAACCTCTCCCTCCTCAGGTTGTTCCTTTGAAAGTTGTTCTTCAAGAACTTCTGCTACCGAAGGCTGCTTTGGTTCGTCATATGACGCATGTTTTGTAACTTCTCTAGAGCTTTCATGCCAGCCTTCTTTCCAAGCCGTATCCCTGGGTGGCTCTGTCGGATCCACCCATATGGTCTTTAGTTGCTCCCTCCAGATGACCTTTTTAGGTAGAGTTATATCCTTGTGAAGCCTCTGAGGTATAGCTTCTGAAGGCATCATTGGGTCGCTGAAGAAACAACGATCGTAGATGACCTCCATAGTGTACACACCCCGCTGTCCATGCAAGTCTTTATTGTCTAGATCTTCCAGGGGATGCCCTTATTGATGCCCTTGTTGATGGCTTCCATCATTCTCAACACTATAAAGGCACAATCACCCAAACCAACCTCTTCTTAAGGGACTTTCTTATTGATGGAGAAGAACTTCTAGAACCCCTAAAATTTGTTATCTACATCTTTTATTGCTCGTTGCAGACACAGTGGTATCTTTACGGCATCTCCGACATCCTTCCTTTTGTAGATTAGTGAAGTGTTGTCCAGTTCGACTGTATGGTAATTTAGCACCATCATTTTCTGCTCATATAGGTCGACGACTATCAGTTCCCAATGCTTTACATTCCTTATGGGTCAGACTACATATCTTGTTTCCTTTCTTCGAACTGTTGCCTTCAATTCGGCGACATCTGTTGTCCAATATTCTTCGTTGTAGAGGAGGCTATCTATATGTGTCGTCCCATTGAAAACCGATTGTGGCTTGTCTGGGTTCAGAAATTATTCCAGGAGGGTGGCACAAAGTACCTTGAATAGCTTTTTATGTACTCACACCTTTTTCATGAAGATCCCTCAGAAGTGATCTCTAGTTAGACGTCTACCCTTGTTGTTATATAGTATGTCAAACCCAGGTAGATTATCATTGAGGACGTCTGCCAAGATGTGGACGTCTCTGCATGTGATTCGTGACACTACAGTCATATCCATCCCTTTCATCTTGCATGGCAGAGGGGGAGCTACTCCAAGCATTTTAGTTCTAGTTGACACACTTCGCTCCCAGGTGGGTCATTCGCAAAGAAGGTTTCCAACCTTCTGTCCTCATCATCAGATGTTACTTCTTGCGCAGATGGTGCCAGAGTTTTGTCTATGGTTGGCATGGCTTTGGCCACTTGTTCGGCTTGTTTTTCTGACGGTTGTTTTGTGGCCACCTATTCTGCTACTTTTGAGGAAGCTTCTACAACTATGTTGTCTTTGATATTGCTTTCCTTAGAAGTTTAGCCCAACTTAGTAGCCGCCATCATTGCTAGAGTTGTCTTCATCTTTCCATCATAGAGATAGTCATTATGTTCATGGTGTGTTTGGAATAGGAGGAACTCACTGCTCTCTTTGAGACTGGTGCCTAGCTTAGCTAGAATCCTACCAAGCTCTGCTGCTCCTATCGTGCTGAGTTCTGTGGCGACTTCTTCTCAGTCAGCTATCACAAGCTATTTTTCTAGTGTCGTCATATTTGTGGGAAGGGTTAATTATTGTTCTTCTTGTCTACCACTACCTTCATTAGTTTCATCCTGTCATTCTTCAGTATTGATATTGAGGTCGATCTCCCACAACAACGTTGTGGTTTTCATTGTGTGTTTCTCATTGGGGTAGGTCGATTGTTGTGGATGGCATGTCTCTCCTTCTTCAAGTCCTCCATTTCATTCTTCATTTCTTTAAGTACTACCACCATTATCCACTGGTTGCTTAAGGCTTCTTGTAGGAGGTCAGGGAGTGCTCTAGTCCTTCTGTCGAGGACCTACCTGCATTGTTAGTGCAAACAAAGAAGAACATATGTTTGTATTTATTGAAGTGGTTTGATGCATGTATTCCCACATGGCAAGAAACATTATACATAATATGCCCCCGAAAGAGGGTGTATGTTGTTGCTAGTGATGCATCTAGTGTTCCGTGTACGTCGTTGATGAGCTTGCCATGGTCGGTTGCGGAGGTGGTGGTGGTGGACCCTATTCTTTTTCCTTCCCGTTGTCCTGTGGTTCCATGTCCACTCCACAAATCTCTGAATCCATTATGGCTTGGGATCCTTGTCCTTCCAGCTTAGCCTCTGGTTGTATGTCGGGTTGCAGGTTTGTTGTTGTGCCTTCCTCTTTCATCATCTATGGCTCCACTGTAGCCATTTCCTTGTGCGGCTGTAGGGGCGTGGGTTCTTCTTTCCCCACTATTTCTTCTGTAGGTGGAGCCATAGGGGTTGGTGGTTTCGTAGCTTTTGTCATTGCGGTTGGCAGGGCAGTTGTATCTGATGTCTTCTTCTTCTGCACTGCCAGTTTCTTCCGCTTCTATGTGCTCTTTTTCTCCATTAATTTAGCTTGGGCACTACTATCCTCGACGAAGTTTTTTAGTTCAGTGTCGGTTCACAGTACCCCGGAGCACATCTTTTCAATGTCGTCATGGGTTGGCCACATTTTGTAGGTGTCATAGAATGCCATCTATGGAAGGGGGAGGAATTTTTTTGATCCACTCTGCCTGAAGTAAAATTTTTCCCCCTTCTGTGCCAGAATACCCATGTTGAAAAGGGACTTGATACCTATCCTTTATTGTCCCTCCATCTCCTTGTATTTCAGGACCTCTTCTGCATTCATTAAGTATTCAACAATTTTTGTTATCTGGCCGCCCTTACAGTATCCTAAGTTCCTTTTCACTTCCACTCCTACTGTCATAGATAGACGCTCAATTAATATCTTTCCGATATATATCAGATTTTTATTTATCATTGACCAAATTAGGAACATATCTCCTTTGTTAACTGTTCTCATTTCTGACCTCGTATAAATTGTGGTAGGCAGTAATTTTTTGGATTGTGTGAATGAAGCACGAGGTGATTAGTGATGCTTTGGAGTTATTTGAGCTATGTTCCTCTTCTCGAGTCAGCTCTTCCCACAGTTGATTTCTATCATAGGTGACTGATTCCTTTTCACTTCGGGCAGTGGAGTAGGCTTTTGCTTCTTCCTCTGTGTCTGTAAATATCTTATTCAGCATTGACTCAGTGATCATGTAAGACTCACCTCCTAGACTTACTTGTAGTTGATAATCTCTGCCTCCTACCTTTCTTGTCTCACTACTGGTGGTGACCTTCTTTAGTGAAGACATGAACTCCACAGTTAGCTTTTTGTAGGTCTTAGCCTTGGACATGCACAAGGTGCATAAATTTGTGCCTTCCAGGAATTTGACTACCCTGTCATAGTTCCCATCTTCTTAAAATCTTCTACGTCTAGGTAACGACTTAGGTTGAATTCTTTGTTCTGGTTCATCTAGTCATAGGTAGACTGGTGTACGAGGTTCCTTGGCATGAAAGGGGGTTCATCGGATTCGGCTGATGTCTCCTCTGTGACTTCTTTAGCCTTTCTTTCCTCCTACTCCCTTTATTTCTCAGCAGCTAATGGTTTTGTCTTCTTGCTGCTCTTGGTTTCCTTGGGTGTGAATTTTCTCTTCTTCCCCTATGCTCAACTCTCTGACTCTCCTGGTTGGTACTCAGAGGTCTCTTTCTACTCTGTTTGTTCTGTTTCTTGTGGAGAGTCCTCCGGTGTCAGGTCACCCATGATTCTTTGGTACTATTCGAGTTTCAGTTGCAACTCGACCCATTTGGCCACTGGCAGGGAGGTGTCCTTCTTTAGTGTTGTCGTCAGGCTCTCCACTATTTTCTATGCCTCCTTCAAGGATGTTTCCTGCCTATAGATGGGGTCACTATTTGTTGGAGAAGACATTCTGCAAAGTTTAAATAATGGATTAGTTTATAATTGATTTAACAAAGACTAGTCTTCTTGTAATTATCTGGGGAAGGCATTCAACAAAGTTTAAATTTTGAATTATTAAGCTCAATATTGTATATAGGTACTGTGACCCGCGGTCTTGTTAGTAATTCAAGGGACACCGTGGTTGCAGTCTCTGAGGAGGGGATTGTGGTTGCAGTTGTGATCGCGATCATGGTTGTGATCACAATCAAGGTCTTCTTTGATGTTTTGGGCAGGTCACAGTCAAGGGGACCACGACTTCGAGTAACATTTTGCAACATCATGACCCACGGTCTAAACCTGAAACATAAGGCATTGAGCATGCATCATGACCAGGTTAGGGTTGATGAACACACAGTGGTTGCGGTTGTAGTATAAGCAGACCACATCTCACAATCTACCTTATTCGACCATTTCGCTTCTCTTCTTCATCTGTCAATCTTTGGCGCAGGTTGATCAATTGTAGACCTACTCATCGGCGGGTGGTTCCCCCATTATTTGTATTTTTAGGGTTTTTAGTTATTATTTGCAAACCCCACCTTTAGGGTGGTTTGGGTATTTGGACAACAAGAGCAATCGGCGGCGGTGCTATAGATTGTCGTTAATAGAATGAACTAAAAAGAAGGGATAGGTAGAGGGAGAAAGTAGTAGTGATACGACGGAGGAGGAAAATTATGAAAATGGTGGTAAGAGGGGTGAAAATAGTGTTTGCATGTTACCTTGGTTGTCGGACGAGACAGTGATATCAGAGAAGGTTGATGTGACGGTGAGTTAGCTATGGCGTCAGATTGTCGGTCGCAGTTGTGATTCTTTGGAGATGAAGGGTTTAAGTTGGGCTCAAGAAAGAAGTAAGAGAAAAGAGTCTGAGAGATAGGGGTTTTAAGAATATATACGAGAGTGACCGCGTCCAGACGATCAAAGGTGAAGAGAGAGTGACTGCGACCACAGTGTGCTCGAGGCACGACCGCGGGTCGCGGTCTCTTCTGTTCCAAGGTAGACATCGAGTCACGGTCAAGACGATTAAGCATTGACACCATGGGTCACGGTCTCACCTGATGCAAGGTTGCACCAAGACTGCGGTCCAAACCGCCATTAGAGAACTTGATCAAAGCAAAACTTGTTTCTCTAATCTATTCATCTTTTTAAAAGGAGATAGATATGCACAACACTTAAAGGAGCAGAAGACTAATCAAACAAAAGGAGTAGAGAAAACAAAGCTGAAGGAAATAACAAAAACTTGGGTTGCCTCCCAAGAAATGCTTATTTTATAGTCTCTAGATAGACTTCATAATGCTTCATTTCTTTGGTCCCGCAGCTGGATATGGTAACTCCTCATTCCTTTTCTCGGGTCGCTGATCTGGTTCCTCCAAATTAACTTTAAACCTTCATACAAAAGCCTTGTCTTCATAAAATCTCTTTACTCTATGGCCATTGACCTTGAAAATTCCAAATTTCTCCCCTTGAATCTCCATTATTCCTAATGGGTATATCTTTACAATAGAGAAGGGGCCCGACCATCTCGTCCTGAGTTTTCCAAGAAAAAGCCTGATGCTTGAAATGAAGAGAAGCACTGTGTCCCCCTCACAGACATCCTTGTTCTTTAGGTGGGCATCATGCCACACCTTAGTTCTTTGTTTGTAAATTTTTGTGTTCTCATAAGCATGCAATCTGATCTCTTCGAGCTCCTATAACTGTAGGAATCTTTTTTGTCCTGCCTTCTCTAAGTCCATGTTTAGAAACTTGATCGCCCAAAGGGCTTTATGCTTGAGCTCCAGTGGTAGATGGAAGGACTTACCATAGATTAATCTATACAGTGTCATGCCTATTGGTGTTTTATAAGATGTCCTATAGGCCCATAGAGTATCATCAAGCTTCATTGACCAGTCCTTCCTAGTACAGCTGACCATTTTCTCCAATATTTGTTTACTCTGCCTGTTGGATACCTCCACTTGTCCTGAGGTTTGAGGATGATTGGGTGTAGAAACATTGTGGTTTACCCCATATTTCTTTAAGAGCACCTCAAATTTCTTTTTTCCAAAATGTGATCCTCCATCGCTTATGACAGTGTGAGGCACTCTGAAGCAATGGAAAATGGTGTTCTCAAACAACTTGATCACAAATTTAGAATTGTAAGTTTGGGTTGCTACCACCTCTACCCACTTCGACACATAGTCAACTACTACTAGGATGTATTGGTGTCCTTTTGATGATGGGAAATGACCCATGTAGTCTATTCCCCAAACATCAAAGATCTCCACTTCCACCCATTCAGCCATAGGCATCTCACTTGTTTTACTAATATTTCTAGTAAGTTGGCATTCCTTACATGTCTTGACAAAAGATGGCATGTCCTTGAATAGGGTGGGCCAGTAAAACCCAGATTGGAGCACCTTTACAACCGTTCTTTCTCCACTATGATGTCCTCCATACGGTGAAGAATGGCATTCTTTTAGGATTGACTGAACTTCTTCCTATGGTATACACTTTCAATACAAACAATCAGAACACCTCTTAAAAAGGAGTGGGTCATCCCAGTAATAGTTCTTAACATCAGAGAAAAGATTCTTCTTTTGGTTGTACGTTATGTCATGCGACAGCTAGCCACAAGCCAGATAGTTATAGATATCTACAAACCACGTCAAACTCTACTCATCAGACTGAGCAATCAATAGGGCTTGTTCAGCATAATTGTCGTTCACGGGTAACTGGTTCTCTTCATCGAAAACTATTCTAGAAGTGGTATGTGACCACATTTTATTTTCCCTTTTTATCAATGATTTCATGATCCAATTCTTGCAAGAGCAGGGCCCACCCTAGCAGTCTTGGCTTGGTGCCTTTCTTTTGCATGAGATAACATATAGAGTCGTGGACAATATAAACTTTAACCTTTGCTCCTATAACGTATGATTAAAACTTATCAAACATGAAAACAGTCGCTAACATCTCCTTCTCGGTGGTGGTATAGTTCACTTGGGCTTCTTCTAACGTACGACTGGAGTAACAGATCACATGGTTCTTTCTGTCTTTCTTTTGCCCTAGGAATGCACCTATGGCGTAGTCCTAGCATTGCACATTATCTCAAAGGGTAGCTCCCAATCTGGAGCTTGTAGGATTGGTGCAGAGTTCAAAGCCTTCTTTAGGGTCTCGAAAGCTTTTGAACATTTATCATCAAATTCAAAAACTACATCCTTGATCAACAAATTTCAAAGGGGCTTCAGAATTTTCGAGAAATCCTTGATGAAACTCCTATAATACCCAACATGGCCCAGGAAACTTCTCACCCTAGTCACAGACTTCGGTGGTGGGAAAGTCTTTCTTAGATCCACCTCGATGCCTTTCTTGGATATTTTGTGTCCTAGGATAATGCCACTCTGAACCATAAAGTCGCACCTTTCCCAGTTTAGGACTAAATGTTTCTCCTTGCATCTTTGAATAACGGAAGATAAATTTCTTAGGCAAATATTGAATTTGGTTCCATAAATTGGGAATTGATGCGATGATTTTGAGTCACATTTAGAGACCTTTTTCATATGTGTTTTGTGCTTTAATTACTCATTTTCATGGATATTATTTCATAATTCACTTTATTTGGTCTTTGCCATCATTTTATATCAAATCCCCTTTGTTTTACTATTTTGAGCATTATTTATCATCTTATTATAAATTGTGTGGATTTACTTGGTCTTGTTGTGAAATTTCAGGAAAAACAAGTATCTGCTTCCGTCGATACCATCGACGGAAGTCGATACCATCGACCAAGCCACAGATTGCCAGACAAGATGAGCAGCACAGAGTCGATACCATCAACCCAAGTCGATGCCATCAACCCAAGTCGATGCCATCGACACATGGAGAGCTATATCGTCGCTAAACGACAACAACCGACCCTAAAGGAAGTCGATACCATCGACGCCCAAGTCGATGGTATCGAGATCACCACAGGCGCTCAGAATAAAAGAAAGGAAAGCTGCCGCTAATCCGCTGGGTCGATACCATCGACCCGCGTCGATGGTATCGACGCCGGCAGATATGCGTTGGATCTGTTTTGATCTCGATCCGACGGCTGTTGTTATTTGATGACCTAATTAGGGACTTATACCTAATGACGGCCGCCCACACGAGGGGATCATCTCATTTTGGATTGCACGAGTGCCGAGGAGGAGAGAAAGGAGAACGGAGGCCGAGAAGCTCATCCCGGGTGATTCGGACACTGCCGAAGACGATTTCCACCACCGACAGGCGGGGGAAGCTCGTGTTCTACGCCAAGGATCCACCGGTTCTTCTCCGTTCAGGGGTTTTCCCATTTATTTCCCGTTTTCCTTATGAATTCCCCAATTTCTACCATGTATTCGTGTGAGATGAACATGAGAGGCTAAAACCCTCAATCTTTAGGACCGGGAGTAGCCCGGGAATGCATTGTATGACATTTTTATATCAATAATTCATATTTTTCTCTTAAATCCGTGGTATAGATTCGTTTTCTCCATTTCTATTGTTATGCTTGATCACCATAATAATAACTTAATGCCCTTAATCACTTCGACAGAAGGATTAACGGTTGAAAAGAGACGAATTCTACATTAATTAATAAAACCCTTGACAAAGGAGTTGTAAAATTAATGGTGGGAACTGAGAGACCGATTTTAATGCACTTAGTTTAGGGGAATGATTACTACGACGGTGGAATCAACCTAAATCTAAGTAGTGAATTACACCACGACAGTGGGTAATTCTGTTTTCAGGCCACTACCCGGATAGAGAGAGAAGTGTGAGGAATTATATAAAACCTAATACAATGTTGACCCGCGGTGAAACCGCCATCCTAAAGATATCCCTTTGAATTGATTAAATTAACCTTTAATCGATTGTTTTCTTTGTTTGATTTTTATTTTCTTTTTAATTTGAACACAAAACCCTACTTTGTTAATCGGTCTAGCTGATTGCGATTAGTTAGTAGAAGTGTCCAATAATTCACGTATCCCTGAGTTCGACTCGGGCCTCACAAGGCCTATATTACTCGACGCGTATACTTGCGTTTTAGCGCATAGTAAAATACACGTCAAGTTTTTGGCACCGTTGCCGGGGATACGGCGAATTATTGGCACTTTGAGTGCTAAGAGCGGCCATTCTAGGCCACATTTTTTATTTTATTTTATTTTTAGAACAATTTCACAAATTCCTTTATTTCTCTATAATTGTGTTGACTCGTTCAAAGCATTGTACTGAACCCCTATTTCCATTTTTCAGGTACTTTGCATGGTGCACACACGTAGTCGAGACTACGTGAATCGCACACCTGAGGTTCCATCTTCAGGACCAGAGGACGAGGACTACTACGAGCAGGAGCACCGAAGTGATATAAATTCTGAATCTGAGCAAGAACAAGAAGAAGTAATGGCTGAAGCACAGACAATATGGGAGAAGATCAAGGCGTCTTCTTCCTCGGCATCAAAGGGGCCTATAAAGAAACAAGGGCTAAACATTCCAACCTACAAGATCGATCCAACACTGATTAACCTGGTTAAATAAAACGCATTTCACGGATTAAAAAATGAAGATCCAGTGGCCCACATCAGCCAGTTCGTGGAGAACTGCGATATGGTGAAGATAGATCGATTTCCGCAGGATGTGCTCTACCTCAAGTTATTCCCGAGTTCCTTGGCTGGAGTGGCAAGAGAGTGGCTTCATAACCTCGACGACGAGTTTGTTGAATCATGGGATCACATGGTGGAGGTTTTCTTCGAGAGGTTCTTCCCTCCTGAGAAGACCAATGATATGATCCGGAAGATCCACAATTTCACCCAACAGGCGGGTGAAACTTATTCTGAGACTTAGGAGTGATTCCAAGTCATGTTGAGGAGATGTCCACACCATGGACTGGACAAGGAAACCCAAGTGAAGATCTTCTACTTTGCTCTCTCCGAGCATGATAGAAGCAATTTGGACTCGGCCGGTTCAGGATTTTTCTTGAACAACACTGATACAAGATGCTGGGAGATATTAAAGAACATGGCTAGGAAACAGTCATGGGGCGACAGAGGTGCAGTGGAACATGTCAAGGCTGTCGGCGAATCCAGAACAGTTAGGGAGCTGAACGACAAGCTAGATCTTCTAGCCAAGAAGCTGCTAGCTAAGGAAGATGCATTTGAGGATGAGGAAGCCCAAGTGAAGTTCATGCAACAACAGGGCTATAGATACAATGACTATGCATGGAGAAAGGATAAAAAGTTTTCATGGAAGGATCTGAATAATTTTCTGCAGGATCCGGATGCCAAACCACAGCAAAGAACCGAGGAAAAGAACACTGAATTGCTAAGTCAAATGGTTCAGCAAAACCAAGAGATGATGGCCATGTTTGGTAAACAATTACAATCTCAAGGTGACATTCTAACCAAGTTTGGGCAGACGCTGCAAAGCCATGGAGCATAGATGCGGGCATTAGAGACCACTGTGGCACAGATTTCAAATGAAGTGGCGGCCATCAGGCACGCCAATCAACAGAAACCAGCTGAGAATGCGAATGTGGCCCAAGCACATCATCAGGTTAAGTACATGTCGGTGGTAAGAAATGAGGATTCTCAGGGCCAAGAAGCTGTAGAAGAAAAAAAAATGACTTTCAATGTGAATACAACTCCGGCGATACCGTATCCGCGCACTTACTATAGATTTCCGGGCGGAAACCATTTCTTCAGAAAATCAGAGAGAGTTGTGAGTATGGTATCTCCATCTAGGCAAGAGGAGCAGGTGCAGGTTGTCTGTGCACATGTGGAGACATCTGAGGCGAGAGAGGAACCACAACAAGCTGCTACTATTGAGGATGTCTTGCCAAAGTCCACGTCCGAGGGAATAATTGAAGCAAGCTTAGGGGAGGTACCCCCGAAAAGCTCTTATGTGCCACCTCATAGGCGTGTTGAGGCAGCAGATGTTTCAAAGGTGGTTAATCCTAAGTCAAAGAAAGAGCATCGTCACTTTAAAAAATTCCTGGAGATATTCCAAAAACTCCACATCAACGTTCCGTTGGTGGAGATGATCGAGAAAGTACCCGCCTATGGGAGATTCATCAAGGAAATCATTAATAAGAAGAGGCGGATAAAAGATGATGAAATTTATTGGATGAATGAGACGGTGAGCTCTATGATTCAAGGGAGTTCACCAAAGAAGAGAAAGGACCCAGGAGGTTTTTACATACCGTGCTCAATAGGTGGTCAACATTTTCAAAAAGCACAATGTGATTCTGGCGCTAGCATAAATCTCATGCCTTTGGCGACATTTCAAAAGCTGGGGTTAAAAGAGATAAAGAAGTTGGCTACAACAATTGAATTGGCGGATGGGTCTACTGTGAGACCCTATGGAGTATGTGAAGATGTTTTAGTCAAAGTGGACAGATTCATATTTCCGGCAGACTTTGTCGTCATGGATATGCCACCACTCCAAAGCTGTGAAATTCTCCTAGGAAGGCCATTTCAAGCAACGACAGATGTGGTGACTGCCCTAGGGAGAGGTACTTTGTCTTTGGGCATTGGAGGAGATCGTGTTGAATTCAAATTACCGAATGATCCTCTAAGTGCAGTCCCCAAGGTGAAAAGATGATGACTGTCATACGTCTAGCCTAAGACGTTAAACAAGGGCGCTTGTTGGGAGGCAACCCAACCATTGGTACATTAGGATAGTTTAATTTTAGTCATAGACTGCTTTTATTTCGTTTAAATTTTAGTTTAAAAATGATACCTTGATCCGTTTGTTGAATGTGCAGGCACAGGCAGGGTCGATACTATCGACACACTGTGTCGATGGTATCGACATGGGTTCAGGTTGACAGCTGCAAAAATCGCACTGAGTCGATAACATCGACACACAGGTCGATGGTATCGACATACCTACAGGCAGGCTGCGCAATAAGGGTCGATGGTATCGACACCCCAGTCGATACCATCGAGATCTCTGGAGATTTTCAGAAGAAATCGACTCAGTGAAGTCGATACCATCGACGGGTCCGTCGATGGTATCGACATTTTCAAATGAAAAAGGCGGCGGCCAGACTCGCGAGGCAGTTGCCCTAATCAACGAGTCGATACCATCGACTTCCGTCGATGGTGTCGACGGGCACACAGCAGTGTCGGTGTCAGTTATTCAAGACAGGGTTATTGGCCAAATGAAGTCACATCATCCAGAGCAAATCCGGACCCCACGACCCTAGCAGTACCCGCCTCCACCACCATCGGACTGATCTGGTATCTCTGTTCCACCCTTAAGTTGGTTTTTGACTATGAGGCCATAGTCGAATTCAAGATTAGGGGGGTGGCTGGAACAGCTCTATCTTTTATCTTTTCTTTAGTTGTTTTTAGTTTTTGCTTTGTTATTTGTTCTTGCAATTTTAGTTTGTTTAGGATCCACATCTATCTAGTGTAATCGTGGATGTTTTAAAAATTGTCATCTCGTTGTTTTCATGGGAAATTTAAAGGAATTTAAAAATTTATATGTCTTTTGGATGGTTTAACTTGGTTGTCCTTGGGGAACTTGTCCTATGAAAATGATTGATTATGTCAACTTTGAAGCATTATGTCACACCCGCAACCCCATTGACTCATGAAAAGTGGATAGTAACGGTTGTTTGAGCCTAACCTAATCAAATGGTAATGAGACCTTAATTGGATATACGAGAAAGAACCCTTTGAACTACTACACATGTCAGTAAGGAGGGACACATGATATTTTTCTAAGGTTCAGTAACTTAATCTTGTGATCATTCCACTTCATATTTTTCCATAATCCACCAAAGAATTGGAAGTAAAGTACAGTTTTAATTCCTTCTTGCGTGCATAGCATGTAGATAGGATTTGCATTGTTATTTTCATATTTTTGCATAAAATGAAAAAAAAAGTATAGTGATTCATGCACATTACCTTTAGGTGCATGTTATGTAGTTGCACTCATAACTTTCATGATTTTCATGCATAAGTACACCATGTACCTCAGTTTGTCTTGAAAAGTGATCTAAATTGTCCCATACCCTCGAAATAGTACAAAGATTTCCAATCATGAAGAAAAATAGCCTAACACATGTATCTCTAAGCAATTATGGATATGTGTTCAAAAAACAAATCTGAAAATTTGAAAGAAAAAAAAAGAGAATTTAGAAGGAAATGGAATAAGAGGGAGAAAGGAACATGATATCACTTGCATACCAGGGAAATTGAGTACATGATGTGGCTTAATTATATTTCCATCTCATTTTGAGGTGGAAGGTTAGTGCATGCATCATTCCACCCAATTTTAAGCATTAGGGCATTTTCAATGTGCATTTGCATCATTTAGGACATTTTGTTGTATGCATTTTGAAACTGTGCAATACTTCCAAATTCTTCCATGAACCACCCATTCCATCCACCCGTTGCTCAGATTGGTAGGCCACCGTGATTTTCTCCTCACTCATGTTTATCAGGAAAACTGCTTCCATGTAGATGGTAGTTAGGGCGAGAAACGTAGTGTAGGCGATCACAAGATGCACTAATGCTGAATCGGCAAATTTTATTATGTTAACTGCCTTATGTGATAGTGTTCATCGGTTTGAAGGATAAATTCTTTTATTGATGATTATTGTCGCCTGTAGGGTAATTACTGTTCTGTGATTAGGAAAGGCCGGTTTGAGAACGATCAGTGGGAGTCATGTGGAATGTGGGGTGATGTTTTGATTGTTAGTTGACATCTGCAATTCTATTCTAAGGATTAGTTGCTCGAGGACGAGCAATGTTTAAGCTTAGGGGAGTTTGATGCGATGATTTTGAGTCGCATTTAGAGACCTTTTTCATATGTGTTTTGTGCTTTAATTACTCATTTTCATGGATATTATTGCATAATTCACTTTATTTGGTCTTTGCCATCATTTTATATCAAATCCCCTTTGTTTTACTATTTTGAGCATTATTTATCATCTTATTATAAATTGTGTGGATTTACTTGGTCTTGTTGTGAAATTTCAGGAAAAACACGTATCTGCTTCCGTCGATACCATCGACGGAAGTCGATACCATCGACCAAGCCACATATTGCCAGACAAGAGGAGCAGCACAGAGTCGATACCATCGACCCAAGTCGATGCCATCAACACATGGAGAGCTACATCGTCGCTAAACGACAACAACCGACGCTAAAGGAAGTCGATACCATCGACGCCCAAGTCGATGGTATCGAGATCACCACAGGCGCTCAGAATAAAAGAAAGGAAAGCTGCCGCTAATCCGCTGGGTCGATACCATCGACCCGCGTCGATGGTATCAACGCCGGCAGATATGCGTTGGATCTGTTTTGATCTCGATCGGACGGCTGTTGTTATTTGACGACCTAATTAGGGACTTATACCTAATGACGGCCGCCCACACGAGGGGATCATCTCATTTTGGATTGCACGAGTGCCGAGGAGGAGAGAAAGGAGAACAGAGGCCGAGAAGCTCATCCCGGGTGATTCAGACACTGCCGAAGACGATTTCCACCACCGACAGGCGGGGGAAGCTCGTGTTCTACGCCAAGGATCCACCGGTTCTTCTCCGTTCAGGGGTTTTCCCATTTATTTCCCGTTTTCCTTATGAATTCCCCAATTTCTACCATGTATTCGTGTGAGATGAACATGAGAGGCTAAAACCCTCAATCTTTAGGACCGGGAGTAGCCCGGGAATGCATTGTATGACATTTTTATATCAATAATTCATATTTTTCTCTTAAATCCGTGGTATAGATTCATTTTATCCATTTCTATTGTTATGCTTGATCACCATAATAATAACTTAATGCCCTTAATCACTTCGACAGAAGGATTAACGGTTGAAAAGAGACGAATTCTACATTAATTAATAAAACCCTTGACAAAGGAGTTGTAAAATTAATGGTGGGAACTGAGAGACCGATTTTAATGCACTTAGTTTAGGGGAATGATTACTACGACGGTGGAATCAACCTAAATCTAAGTAGTGAATTACACCACGACAGTGGGTAATTCTGTTTTCAGGCCACTACCCGGATAGAGAGAGAAGTGTGAGGAACTATATTAAACCTAATACAATGTTGACCCGCGGTGAAACCGCCATCCTAAAGATATCCCTTTGAATTGATAAAATTAACCTTTAATCGATTGTTTTCTTTGTTTGATTTTTATTTTCTTTTTAATTTGAACAAAAAACCCTACTTTGTTAATCGGTCTAGCTGATTGTGATTAGTTAGTAGAAGTCTCCAATAATTCACGTATCCCTGAGTTCGACTCGGGCCTCACAAGGCCTATATTACTCGACGCGTATACTTGCGTTTTAGCGCGTAGTAAAATACACGTCAGGAATTGATCCATAAACACTTCAACTATGCCTTCTAAGAAGTCAGAGACCATAGAGATCATGCAACGTTGGAAAGTTGCAGGAGCATTGCATAAGCCAAATGACATTCTTTCGAAGGCGTATGTTCCATACATGCAAGTAAATGTTGTCTTCTCTTGATCATCTCGGTGGATAGGAACTTGATAAAATTTGGCATATCCATCCAAGAAGCAGAAGTAGTTGTGGTGGGAAAGTATTTCTAAGACTTGGTCAATAAATGGAAAGGGGAAATGGTCTTTCTTGGTGGCTGAGTTTAGCTTTCTATAATCTATGCACATTCTCCACCTTGTAACAGTTCTTGTGGAAACTCTGTCACCATTATCTCCTCTCACTGCAGTCATCCCACCCTTTTTAGGTACTACATGAATGGGGCTCACCCAGTTGTTGTTTCTTAGTGGGTATATAATCCCCACATCACATAGATTCAATATTTCCTTCTTGACTACTTCCTTCAACATTTGGTTTAATTTCCAATGAGATTGCACCAATGGTCTCGTAGATTCTTTTAAATTTATCCTATTCATACACAGGGCTAGGTTAAGTCCATTGATGTCCTCAACAGAGTATCTGATAGCTCTTTTATGCTCCCTCAGCTCTTCTAGGAGTCTTTCCTATTGTTCATTCATTAGGTTTGCATTGATGATGATGGGATTCCTTCCCTCTTCATCCATAAATTCGTACATCAATCCTTCAGGAAGTGGCTTCAGTTCTGGTTTTGGCATGGGGGCTTCCAGCTCTTCGTTTGACTATTCCAAAGAAGCATACTTCACTGTCTCTATCACTTTTTCATCATCACTGAGATTTTCTTCTCCTTGGTTCAGGTAATCCAGAATCTCAACCACCTCTGGGCCTTCCGTCAAAGGGTTCGGGTTGTTCAAGGCTCTCATCAGTGGGTCTACAATGGCATTTTCTTCTTGAATTTCTTCACAATACTGGTTATAGCTGTCCATGAAGTAGACTGATTATGAAAGACATGGTCCTTTCATGGCATCCTTCACCTTGAAGTCTATGTGATCATTTCCTACACCTAGAGTTATGATGCTTTCAGTGACATATATCATATCTCTTCTTGTTGCCAAAAATGGTCACCCAAATATCATAGGACACTTCAGGTCCTCCACAATATCTATTACAACAATATCACAAGGTATGAAGAATCATCCCACACAGATCGGGACATCTTCCACTATACCCACATGTCTCTTAAATGTGTGATCTGCTAGTTCAATCCTCATATTCATCTTAACCATGTCGGTCAATCCCAATCTTTGTGCTAAACTTAAGGGCATCAGGCTTATGCTGGCTCCCAAATCTGCTAGACCCTTCCTTTCAATGTTGTCACCAATGCAAAAAGGGATGTTAAAAGCTCCAAGGTCTTTCTTCTTAAGTTGGTAGTTCAGCTTGAACAAAAGAACATGATGGCTAGGTGTACCATTTTGACATGGTTACCTCTCCTTATCTTTGTGATAAAATCCTTGAAAAACTTGGCGTATGTGGGCATCTCCTCTAAGGCATCAAGAAATAGAACATCTATATGCAATTTCTTCACTGCTTCCATGACTTTTTCATATCTTTTCTTCAGGTGTGCCTTGATAAGCTTGTACGGGAACAAAATTCTTAGTGCATACGAGCTTTTCTTCATAAAGATTTCTTCAATGGGATGTGGATCCCTAGCTTCTCCACCTTTCTTTCTACTTTCTTCAGTAGACTTTCCCTTGTCAGCAACCTTCTCAGAAGAAACTTCCTTCTCATGTTGTGGTTCCTCGTATTTTTCTTCCTCATTGACATTTCCTATTCTAGAGTTGATCAGCGTCCTCCCAGATCTGAGGGTAGCCATTTTTGCAGTCTTCGTATTTGATAGAATCTTTCCCGAGGGATTCTTTACTAACTCTACCAACTGCGCGAGTTGTTGGTCAATTTGGCATTGATGCGTTTGCGTATCTACCATCTAGACTTGCATAGTTGTCAAGATGCTAGAATTGGCTAGGGCACTTTGGGCCAGTTGATCGTTAGTAGTGGCTTGCCTCTTAGAGAAATTGAATAGTTGAGTTACTAAGCCTAACTGGATGTTATCTTTTACTTGCCCTGATCCTTGGCTTGGTCATGTTCCATGGCGAGTCTAGTTCTTACCTTGTGTTGAGTAGTTTTTCTTATTGGTCTGATAATTGGTTGTTCGGGTATACTGCGCTTGTCTGCTTCTCTTTTCAAAACCTGGCAACGGTTTTTGTGAATTGTTTAGCTGGTGTGAATTCTCGACTGTGTCCTTATTTTTGTAGCTGAAACTAGGGTGGTCTGGCCTCTTGAAGTTGGCATAGGAAACATTTTGCGTAGTCTCTTCATCACTTTCCTCTGGTCTGGTGTAGATATAGTTATCAACCCCATGTACTCCTTCTCCACAGGTGACACACTTCATGACTTTCTCGGTATGCTTCTTGCCCTTGCCTCCGGTATCTTTTAGTTGTTTCACATTAGTTTCTATTTTCAGAATTTGAGCTATTATAGTTTCTAAAGTCTTGGCTTCCATAGGTGGTCCTTCAGCCCTTACCTTCCTCGATGGGCCTCTATCATTCCTTTCATAGTCTACTCTATCTTGTAGTGCAGCCATGTTTTCAATAATCTTCATGGTTCTGATTGGCTTCTTCCTGAGGGAATCACTACTAGCGGCTACGTTTAACAAAGTCCTCTCCGTATGAGTTAGCCCATTATAGAAAGTGGTCACTAGGAACCCCTTGCGATAATTATGATGTGGGCAATCCCTAAGGTACTCCTAAATATGCTCCCATTCCTCATGCAAGTTCTCTCCAGGCTTTTGTGCGAAGGAGGTAATCTTCTACATGTTATGGATCATCCACTTTGTAGGATAAAATTTAGTAACAAAAGCATCTGCTAGGGGTCTCCACCCATCTATGGACTGGTGGGGGAGATTTAGATACCAAGACAGAGCCTTGTCTTCCAAGAAGAAGATAAAACCCTTGTAATAAATCACCTCTTTCTTGGGCCACCCCTCATCTTAATGGTATCACAAATGTTCTTGAAAGCATCAAGATGATGGCACAACTTTTCCCTTAAATTCCCATGAAAAGGTTTCTTCTGGATCATAGATATGATGGCTAGTTTTAGCTCAAAATTTGCTGCATTGAAGTTTGGTATGATGATGGGACACCTAGACTCATTGGTCCTTGTCACTACCAACTCACAAAGAGACTTCCCTTCTTCATCGTCCTCACTATCTCTATCATGACCATCACGCTCCCATTCATTGTCACGATGGTTACGGTGATGCCTTCTTCGACACTTGTGGTATCGTTCTTCTTCTCGTCGGACTTCTTTGCAACGATCATCTTCATGACGATCCTCATCCCTCTTGTCCTCTCCGTGTCGATGGTCATCATTGTAATGTATGTCTCTGTCCTCATCCAAGCCTGGTGGTGGTGGTGGCGGGTTGTGTTGATTCCTTGCATTCCGCTCGTCGACAAAGAGAGTAACGTCCACGCGAGGCGGCATGGTGAAAAGGTGCTAAGCTAAATGAGTATGCTTCTTCTTGGGTGCCTGAATAGATCATACAACCAAGTTAGCAAAGTGGATGTGTTAAAAAGAACTATTCTACACAAATCGAGGGTAGCGTAGCAGACTTAAAGTAACTTAAAGTAACTATGTCGTCAAGCTTATTGCTAAGCTTGAGGCATGAGAGTATAGTAAATGGACCTGAGTTCTTAACAGTGTCATTTTGCATTGTCCTTGGGAACGGTGCCAAAGAGTTGACCGACCTAAATCACACATCCTAAAGGAGCAGATTCAGAGTAGTCATACTTTTAAAGAGACAACCCAATTCTCATGCCCCTGCAACGATAAACGGGGTCTGATGTAGCGATCGGGGTCGAACACAGGGACAAGGTTGGCAATATTAAGCACACCAAATCTAACACTCGTATACTGCAGTCGAAGAGGGTATATAAAAAGGTGTTCCCTAAGGAACGATGGCACACAAACCAAGGTTGGACAAGAAAAACAAGAATAGGAAGAATGAATGAAAAACAAATGAAATAATTCGAAATAAACTGATGGGAGGAAACCCGGGTTGGGGTTCACCTACTAAAGAATATCACCAACATGCAACATCATCTCTCTCCCGCATACTCTTACCAAGATTACAAGCAACCATCAAAAGTGTCTATTCCACTCTCTATCGAGATGAGGATAGATCTAAGTGTAAGGGTAGCCTCCCTCTCGAGATGACTACACATAAACCACTCCGCATAACATATGGTTTTAAAGCTTTACCATTCCAACACTCTCATGCATTCATACTACTCCATAACACATGATAAAAGAAATATTACTCTCTCGAGATATCAACTATCAAACATCACAAGATGGTAGCTAAGCATACAAGTGAAACATTAAAAAGGTGCATGGATATAATCTTGATAAGAATATATATATTCAACAGTAAGAGACAATATACATGTTCGGAGAGCCTTAGTGGCTACTACCAACCCAAGTTAAGGTGTTTATCTATGCATGCTTGCGGACAGAATAATGGCATTACAGAAAGATGGATACATGAAGTCCCACAAAGAGAGGAGGGAAGTACAATGAAATGGAATGATAGATCTAGTGAGAGAAGAGACGTGATACGTCACTGTGCTTCTTCAGATCTGGATCTAACATGTGAACGGTGTGGGTGATCTTCTTCTCTTGAAGGAGTCTTCAATCTTCTCTCTCCTCAACTTCTGCCTTTGGAGATCCAAGATTGGGTGATGGGATGGTCTAGTATGAGTCTGGGATGCAGCAGCACTCCGTGGTCCTCAGGATCCGATCTATGATCTGATGATTTGACAAGATAGGTGGATGTGCTATTTATAGTCACATTCCACCAACTAAAGCCCAGACCGCGGTCACGGTCTTGGTTTGGTGAGGGGTGAGACTGCGGTTGCGTTCTACTCTTTTTTGTTCTTTCATCACAGTCGACTAAGTCACGATCTGCAAGGATCGCGGTCAAGGTTGATGCCTTCTTACTCGATCGTGGTCTGCAAGGATCACGGGCTCAGTGATGACTACGGCCTCCATGCTGGTCGCAGTCTGGGTTGATCGCGGTCTACCAGGGTTGCGATCCCATATGGATCTCGACCTTACTTGAGTCATAGGCAAACATGGCATCCGTAGTCTCCAAACACACTGTGGTCCCTGGTTTGCTTGGTGCCTTTGTACTGATTGCGACCACCTTGTGATCGCGGTTTATCGGTGATCGCGGCCTTAGTTATTACCGTGGTCTGGCTCCAATGCATGACAACCTCAGTCTTGAAGTGGCAAAGAGATCATGATCGTCGTTGCAGGACAAGAGGGTCACAATCAAGGTAACGACTGCGACTTGGGCTTTGAATGTACCTGAAACCATGTAAGTGAGTTTTAGTCAAAAAGGTGGTAAAATTATGGGAAAAGCTAACAAAAGATATACTAAAAGAGGTATAAAATATATACAAAAAGTACGTAAAATAAAGTGTTATCAACAACCATCCACTATTTGATTACAAAGAAGGACGCCAAGCCTAGATTAATTTTCTGCGTCCTCTTACTAAAAGAATTTGACCTTGAGATCTTATACAAGAAGGGAAGAGAGAATGTGGTGTTGTATTCATATCCTTGAAAGTGACAACATCCCCATCAATGTCTCCATTCCTAAAAATTAGATCATGAAGGTCTCCTTTGACATCTCATGGATCATGGATTTGTGATATACCTTGTTATAGGAGTCCTATATCCCGAGTACACCAGCTAATCCAAGAAGAAGTTTTTTCATGGTGTTAAACATTACTATTGAGATTAGCCATACCACTTCTTCATTGGTGCTGAAGACCTCTATCATTGTTGTGTGACTAAAGAATAAGGTCACACAGTCCTCCAACAGTGCCACTTAGGTTGAACAGGTCAGGACATGAGTGCCAAGAAGACTTCTTTGAAAACTCTCTAGTGTGGGTTTACTAGCCTACCATCTTCGAAGATGCCTATGAGCACATTCTTTCCAATGATAAATCCCAGAGATTAGGAAGCATTTTAAGTGTGATAAGATGCATGTGATATCATACCAGGAGGTTGAGATATTTGATGTTTGGATTGTGAACTACATGGTTCCATTCCCTCCTTGTGGCTACTCCTACATTCTTGTTGCAATAGACTATGTATCTAAGTGGGTTGAGGCGATCGCCACTATCACAAGTGATTCCAAATTTATTATGAAACTTTTTAAAGATATTATCTTTCCATGTTTAGGGTCCTCTGCATAGCCATCTCTCATGAATGTCAGGCCTTCTAGAAAAAAAAGATTGAATTGTTGTTGAAAAGTATGGCGTACATCATCGGGTATCCATTCCATACTACCCTCAAAAGTTTGGCCAAGTGGAAGTGTCTAATCGAGAAATCAAGGCCATCCTTGATAAGATAGTTTGAAGGAGAAGGAAGGATTGGGCACATAATATCAATGATTCATTGTGGGCATACCAAACATCTTTCAAGACCCCTTGGGCACTACCCCCTTCTGATTGATTTAAGGCAAGTCTCACCACCTATTGGTAGATATGGAGCACAATATTGGTTGGGTTATCTAATTTCTAAATTTTGATTTTTCTCACATTGTAGAGTAGCACCTCCTTCAAAAGCCATGGCTAGAGGAGTTGTAGATGTCTGCACATAAAAATGCATAAATTACAAAGAGCAGATAAAGATGTGGCATGATGGTAACCTCAAGTGGAAAGACATTCATGTAGGACACTAAGTTCTAGTTTACAACTCCCACTTGACATTGTTTCCCAGGAAGTTGAGATCCCAATGAAACCAGTTGTACCTTGTGGAAAAGGTCTAACCACATAGTGCATTTTTGGTTGTGGGACAAGATAAAGGGATAATTAGTTACAAAGAGCCATAACTGAAGAGATACATCACCAGTGAAGATACTCCAACAAAGTAAGAATCTCCACTTCATCTTGCTAGCCACAATGTTAAAGAAGGCACTTGTTAGGAATAGACCCTACTATTATCTAGATATGCTTTTATTTTTATTGATCTAGTTACTTTCCATTTCCATCACATAGTCTAAATTATTATCTTAGTTTTGTAGAGTGAACATTCCCTTGATTGCATGCTATCTCTTTCAAAGAGGGACTATATTAACATCATATTAGACAATCTATTACCCAGCTCAAACAATCGCGGATGTCCTTTTTATCACATTGAATCAACTTCTAGCAGATCGGTCGATCTCTTTGTTCTTTATAGCTTGATCTGCATGCAGCATGAAAATTATTTAGTGAGCATATTAGTCAATCTCTTGTCCAAATCAAACAATCACAAAGGGGCTAGAAAAATCAGTGTCACATAGAAATGAGAACTAATTCAGATATCCCAATCAAGCTTCTAGATTGTCTAATCAACAAGGGACATAAAATAATTAGTGAACCTTGGGAAACTTTCTATCACACAGTCGTGCATATAGATTGAATGATCAACCTCTTGAATTCACTAACACTCATCCAGGAAGATCAGGTGATCCACACATAACAATTTCCCCATAAACACTTATGTTGTTGAAATACAAAGGAGATTGGCTAATCTGGTTCCCCCAGATCACACGATCATCACCACTTGTGTGACATCCACCTTGTCAGTATTGGTTTGACATACCAACCTGGGATTCTTTCCAGGCCAACCTCCACAACAACCACCACCATCAACAGATGATCATGAGAGTTGGTGGAATTTTAAATGATTGTATTCCTCTTCAGTATGAATTTAGATTTTTGTTGAGGATGAAAAAACTTCTATGTTCAGGATGGAGTTGGGTGGTATGTCTTTATTCCACCATTGTTCTCTTACTTTTTTTGTCATTTTCAATCTAGATTAGTATTGCATATGTTTCTTATTTTTATTTTCAAAAACTAATGATTAGACGTATGTAATTGATCATTACTTAGTTGGCCAAGATTCAAGTTTTGTTTGCATATTTACTTTGAAAAATCAACAATGTACCCCCAATTTTGGATGAAACAAATTCTTGTTGCAAAAATGAATCTTAATTGAATATGCTACAACTTATCGATCCTTCAAAATGATGGCAAGTCGTATGGTATTGAGTGGAATCAAAATTTGAAGTGTATCTAAATTGATCAGCATAAGCATCTTGTGGAATTATCATCATTTTTCAATATAGATTATATGATTGATCTGGTTGTCAATGTAGTCATATGATCTGAGTTTTATATTATGATATACATAAGATCAACCTCTACTACACTTCTTCCACCATCCTTTTACCCCATCATCCGCCAAAAATAAATTAAAAAGCCAACTTGAGCATGCAAAACTCCAATTTTAGGGTGGCACCTTTTCTCACTTCTCAACTTCTTGCATACCCCTATATGTAATAGGGGTGTACCAAATTAATAAAATGCCAATAGGCACAACCAAAAAGAACAAATGCAATCAATGTAACTGCAATGAAAAATAAAACAATCTCTAGTTGAATAGAGGAGATATTTGCAACTTTCTCTTCCATACCTTCATTCACTCCAAATTTTTCCCATGGAGCAAAAATCACTACAAAAATATCTTCAATTACAGGTAATCCTATACTTGTGTAAAACTCACAGGAATATGAGGAAGCTACTAAGACACCATTGAAATTATGATTATGAGGAGAATTCTTTGATATGGAAACTGGTTTTGAATGTGAGTAAATGTAGAGTATTGAAAACTAAAATTTTGTGAGTCAAGATATTGGGTTTTCTTAGCCATATTTGGTTGAAGGGACCAAGTGGTACTATGAAAGATAGGACGACAAGATAGGAGTATTATTTGGTAGATTTTTTTATTCTGTGTATCTAGAGGACAATAGGTAGTTTTATGGAGGCATATTCATCACCTTTTCATTGCAAGTTTTAGTCTACATTTACTCATTTCATTTAACAATTACATTTTATTTTGCTTATTTTTGTCATTCAAGTTCTTTTTCTCTAAAAACTTGGATTTTGACCAATTTTCCTACTCTTATGTATTTAAAAAGTTCATAACAACTTTAAATCATTCATGAAATTCTTCCCCAAGCTAATGTTCAAGATTCAGAGAAAGTTCACATTAGAATTTGAGCTTACCAGCACATTCTGGCAAGAAAATTCAACAATCTGACCTCTAAATTTCCTAATCAGTCTGTCAATCGCAAGGCTTTCCTAGATGACCTTTAGATCATGTGAACCACTTTGCAAAATGTCCGACTAAAAGACCACTTCAAATGTTAGCGACTTTGTTGAGTTTAAAGAACCAAGTGATCGAGCAATCTTTTATCAAGTTCGGGCAATCTACCTATACCACAGTTCCAAGTATAAAATGCCAGATCTAGCAATCTCCATTGTAGATTAGTTGATCCAATAATTCCCAAATTGCTCCCTCAACATCAGCAAATTTATAGATTTGGATCAACTTTTGATAAAGGGACCTCCCTCAGAGATATGCCTATCCTGCATACTCTTCAAAAAGCTTATCAGGAGATGATCAGGTGATCTCCCTCACTGATTGGCTATTTTGAAGACCAGTAATCACATCACCAAGTGATAGATTGAGTAATCTGGTCTGAAGATCACCCTATCAATAGGACAAACAATGTAGGATTTCACATCTTCCACTCAAAGAAAAATAAGTCACAAAAATGGTGGGTACACCTAATTATCATTCATTTCTATTCTTTTTCAATCCAAAGCATGTACTAGGGTAAGAAATTGGATGGGATGACGAAGAAGGAGATCACCATAGCTTTGTTGGATTTGTGGAGTCTGAAGCAGACTATGATGGTCTCTCACCACTAGCTGCCTCTCTCTTCTCCACTAATGACTTGACTTATCCTCTCTCTTCATCTATTCATATTATTACTTCAAAAATGAGTGAGTAACCTTTTCATTGGGGAACAAGGAGTAACCAATTTGCCCATACTCTATTTAGTTGTTATTAAACTCAAATTTTCTCACATGGTTACGTTGTTCTCCATTCATTTATTTCTTGCTATTTGAATTGATATCTCTTTTAGCATGTTTTATATAATCCTATGCATAGATACCAAAAAACCTAGCTATTACCAAATGGATGTGTAGGATTCATGATGCAATCACAAAAGGGATCCTATATGATAACTGAATTATGAACTATGGCTAATGAGACTCTGGTCCAATGGGGAATTTATTCCTTTTGAATTTGCATTTCAAATTCACTCGGTCATAGTTTTATTATTGAGGAGTTTATTGAGTTGTAACAATATGATAGGCACGTTGGAAGTGATAGTGAAACCTAGACGTCTTGATGTCCTTAAAATTGACTTGAACCCTTAGTTTAGTCAATTCTTTCTATGCAACCATCAATTCAGTCTCTAGTTCATAATAATTCTCAAATAACCCTATTTAAATAATGTTCTCAATGATCAATATCAATGTGATTTATTAAATATTTTGTCCTTTAGTACTTGACATTTACTATACTATAGTTGATTTGTATTCTTGTAGATGAGTTAGTTGCAATTGTGTTAAGGATTTAAAACTTGGGATTATCCTTCATATATAATTTTTTGTGTGCAAATAACTCACATTGTTTCATGAATATATTGTAATTGATCAATAAGAATTAGAGATTTCTAAGAAAATCACTTTCTTGAAGGAGGAAGATCAGTTGTGTAGAGGCCCATCCACTTAGCACCGACCAATAATATGTAGGATGTATACTATAAATCTCGTATCACTAATATAAAGGTTTTATGGGATGTTTTAGATAAATCATGGGTTGAAATACATTTTGAACCAAATTCTTATGTTTCATATGGTAGAGTTTAAATTAGTTTTTGACTAGGTACATTATTTCCAAATCTTGTTTCAACAACTCTCTAAAATGAGTATAAAATTAGATGATAAATTCATTATGATATATATCATTGAAAAGTTACATAAATCTTGGGAGGATTTTGGCCTGAATCTCTAGACAAGTAAGGTGACATAACACTAAATGAACTTATGTTAAATATAAAAATTAGTGAGGAACACTTGAAAGTGAAAGTGGTCAAGGTACCAGTCGATGTAAACCCTACTATCAATCATACAACCTCTAAGAAAAAAGAAATGAAAATATGAATATAAATAAAGGTAAGGCAAAAATTCAAATGAATCTAAATAACACACCTTGTTGGACTTGTGGATAAGTTGGCCAGTAGAATAATTATTGTCCTTCAAAGATGGCTTGGAAAGATACTACCTCCTTTGTTGAGGAGGCCATGGTAAAAATACAAACTACTTCCATGAACCTCAATGGTGGATATGTCACTATTAAGACTAAAATTGTTTATATGTTTTAGCCGACATATCACAAGACAAACATTGAGGTTAAGGTACATGTTTGTGTTGATAAGTCTTTTTTGTGTCTTACCATGCCTCTTCAAGCCAATCCATGAGTTTGGGTGATGCAAGCTGTATAGAAGCCTAAGGCGAAGGATGCGTGGATCTACAATTTCCTTCTGGAAAGATTCTAGATCTTCATAAAGTTTGACATGTTCTATATATTTGTCACAATATAACTAGTGGTGCAATATTATGTGGTGATGGTTGAATAATAGATTACAAATGTATTAATGATTTTATTACATTTGTTCAAGATAGTTTGTCTTTCGGCAAGGGGAAATTTGGTGATCAGGAAAACTTGCTTAAGATTCTTGTAGAACCAATTGTTTCAAATGCTTCTTTTAACTTGAATGATAATTCCATTTGTTTGAATATTGTGCCCTCTAACTTATGGCATTGTTGTTTGGGACATGTGAATGTTGGCTCAATAAAATGAATGATAAATGTGGATTTTATATATAAATATAAAATTAATAATGGTATATGTGAAATTTGTGTGCATGCTAAACTTCCTAGAAAACCTTTTCATTTTGTGAATAGGATTTCTAAAATTTCATATTTAGTGCATGCTAATATATGAGTATTTAATGGGGTTGTAACTAGGAACCATATCCTAAATTTCATTGATAATGTTGGTAAATAATTTTATGTCTATTTTCTTAAAAAGTATGATGAGGAATTAGATAAATTCAAAATATATAAGAAAGTAGTAGAAATATGACGTAGTAAGATACTGAAAGGATTAAGGTATGATAGAGGAGGATAGTAGAACACTAACTATTTTTTCATAATTTGTCAATTAAATAGTGTATATCATGAGGATACTACTCCTTATATACTACTATCTAAAGGGTTTGTTGAACATAAGAACTGAACCCTGATAGATATCGTAAATGTTTTTCTCAACACTTTAGGATTTCCCAAATTTATGTGGATGGGATTTGAAATCAGTTGACATATTATTAATAGAGTTCCTAATAAACATAAAAAGAGTAGTCCATTAGAGTTATGGATAGGTCATAAGTCAAGTCTCAAACATCTTCGTGTGTGGGGATGCCTTACAAAACTAAGGGACCCTGAACACAAACACAATAAATTGGGATTGTGTAAAATTCATTCTATATTCTTGGGTTATGTACATACAAGTTATGCCTTGCAAATTTCGTTTTGCTAAATCTAAAATCTTGGTCATTGATGTCAATACAATTGTAAAACTTCACATTGCATCAATTTCTGGAGATATGTTTCCCGTAAAATCTGGTGTAACCACTAAAATTTCATAGGAGGATCCATTTACCATAAGTTCTATTATCGAGCACATGGAAAGGATGAAAAATATAAGGTTAGATTGGTTGTAAAGGGATACAAAAAAATTGAGGGAATATACTATTTTGGTACATATTCTCGTGTTTCTTGCATGAAAAAAATTTGTCTAGCACTTATTTTTATTTATAAAGTCAATATCCTTCACATGAATTTTAAGATAGCATTTTTACACGGTGAAACTCAAGAGGATATATATACAAAATAATCTGAGGGTTTTGTGGGGTGTGGGAATGAATCCAAAGTGCGTAAATTTGTTAAGTCATTGTAAGGCTTAAAATAACCCCTATACAAAGGCAAGAAAAGTTGATTATGTGATATCATTTGGGTTCATTTCTAATGATTTTGATAAGTGTGTGTGATACAAGATCATTGATGATAGATTTGTCATATCGTGCTTATATGCAGACAATATCCCTCTTTTTAGTTCCAACATGAAATTAGTAAATGAGATAAAGTCATTCTTGTGTAGGAAGTTTGAGATGAAAGATATGAGTATCACAGATGTGATTTTATGGCTTAAGAACACAAGCTCTACTTGTGATATTACACTCTCACAGTCTCTGTCGCATCAACTTACAAAAACATAATTTACTTAAGCAGAAGCGATTGTTAACAGCGGAATTACTAAAAAATCAATAAAAATTAAAACCTTTTTGCAAAGAGATCCAGACATAGGAAAACTCTTTCAACAGGGACCAATATATTATATTCACATCCTGGTTCATAAATACATAACTTGTGCCATCTCTTGTCGAGGATTACAAACGTTAACTTCCCTATAAAAACTGTACACATGCAGTATAAGAACCTCGAGGCATCAAGCCAAAATCATTGATTGATTCATTAAGAACACTAACTACTATCTCCGAGGACCTGAGAGTACAGAGACGACACATAGGACTACTATTTATATGACATGACAGACAATATCTCCACCTGAGATCTCACTGTTGTCCCTGCTGTTGCTTTCCCTTCTCTGCTGTGGGGATTTTTTTTCTTTGTCCGCGTCCACCTAAAACATTGGGTACCACGGGGGTGAGACAGCTGAAAATTGCCCCATCGAGAGATATAACTCTCTGCCAAAACATTATTATTGCAGTTTATTAAAATAAAACTGAGTAGGGAAATCTTATATATTTAACAGTAGATGGATCATTGTATGAACAAAGTAAAGTAATCTCCTTTCCCAAGGAGAACATTGCATCTATCCATAGTAGAGTTGTAATTTATACATCTACTTGTAATGAATGTAAAGATATATAAACAACATATATCAACTAGAGATGCATAAAAGAAATATAACATCAGCCAGTAAATTTCCATATTAAATCCTTAAGCAAACATGCTATACGGCTGATTATATTTTATAATCACACTTATGCCCTGAGGAGATGAGGTATACCGCTCATACTCCAACCGACCATTGCGAAGTTGAAATCGGTACCATACAAGGTCAATGGATGAGCCGACTTCCAAGACCTCCCACATCTCAGTCAATGCGAGACCACATGCATGACATCTTGTGTCTTTGCTACATAGCTTTCCAGGGTATACTGGCAACTTTGCTATAGAGCTACAACAACGGCTGCACTCTCTTCACAATCGAGATATTTCATGTTTACCTCCATCGATCTGACATTAAAATCATTGGGAGATGTGTACTGCATCTATCCCAATCATCGGGAGATTTGTGATACATCCATCCCGGTACAAATAATGAAGGATTTAGAGGTTTAATGTTTACCTTCCATCAATTCCCTCATTAGGACGTAAGGATATGTTCACCCATCAACCCCCACATATTCAAAAATATGCAAACTCCAGGTTATGCCGCAGAGCAACCTATTTCACCATCACCAAATTACTGATGATGATGGATCTATGGCCATGGATCTACATGATATGATTTCACTTGATTAATTAAGTACATTAGTATATTCTTTTAGCATCAGTCAAGTTCTCAAACAAGAATTATTATGACAATTGCTACAAAGAAACATGTACTATAATCATCAATTACTTCCCAGTCTTTATAAGACATTGGGATCTCAGTCGCTCGTTTCATTACATGAAAGTTCGCATTTCTCAACAACATCATCATCATGATTACTGAATTTGGGCATTCAAACCCTTAGTTCATGATTGAACATGTTACCCCTTCTTAGGTAACTATTACCTTCAGGCCATTTGACCAAGGTGTACATGATACTTGTTACACAAGCATCTCACATGGCTCACCAGGCCACTACACATCTTGTCATCTCTCATTGGGCAACAATTAATATAATGGCTTATAAAGCTCTTGCACATTTTGATACCTCTTACTAAGCAACAACAACATTAAGGCACACAAGGCCAATCAACATTTCTATTATACAATATTATAGCTCAAATCTGGCTATGTTCATCATCTCGTGATACCTGCATGGTTAATACACATGATAACAGTCATGACAAATTTTATATCACACCATGCAATACAATAATAACACCAAATTTCCCTTACTAGGGTTAGGGTGTACCATCAAATAGGGCTTTTCATCCCTTTACCCAAAAATTAGGGTTAGGGTTTCCCATTTCTCATTAATAAGTGTTTCATGCATATTCATCTATCCAACCCTAATTTATTGTTCCATTCCTCTAGGAACATTCATTAATATCATAAGTATTCACTCATGATCATTACTATCATCATATATCATTAATGATTATCAATTCAAGGTATGAGTTCATCTCTCAACCTTACCATGGTATGTTTATATCATACTCATTATCTTAGCTTAACCCCTTTCTCATAGTATGTTAGTCAACACTTATCAAAGTGCATTGAATTCATTACATCTTCATTGTAACAATTTACATAACACACACTTCTTGTGTTTCTTATCCAAGCATATTGGATTTTGGGTGAATCAAGGTATATCAACCCTGAAATGCTAAAGGTGATATTTATCATGTCTTGATGTATAACTTTCCTCATTACTTCCAACTTTCTTGAGTTATCAACTTATCTTGGATTAAGGTATTTCCCTCTTAATACTTTCATTCACTAACCTATCACTCTTACCATGAAGTTCATAGGTCACATAAAAAAATGGTCCAACTATCTTTAGTGATATGGACTCATCTCAGGTTAAGGCATTGTTTATTAAAAGGTTGCCTGATATCAACTACTTGATATATTTTACCTTTATAAGGTATTATCCCTTATTTTATCATTAGGGATTCTCTCATACCATTACCCAATACTTAGGATTATGGTTTATCATCATATTGCCCAAAATTAGGGCTTTATGTATTATAACTCAAAATTAGAGTTTCACATACCTTCACCCTGTATCAGGGCTCCTCATCACACCATTGCATAGGGTTTCACCTGGCATCACCCTCAATTAGGGTTTGTCATGGAATCACCCTTAACTATGGCATCACCCTCAATTAGGATTTCTCATTGAATCACCCTTAACTATGGCATCACCCTCAATTAGGATTTCTCATGGAATCACCCTCAACTAGGGTTTCTCATGAAATCACCCTCAACTAGGGTTTCCGATTCATCCCAATTAGGATTTCACATCCCATTACCCATAGTTAGAATTTATCATGGTTTTTACCATTGATTAGGGTTACATCTTTACCCTAGATTAGGGTTAAGGTTCTTCAATCTTTTTGGTTAGGGTTTCATGATCTCTTCATCAAAGATCATACACTAAAATCTTCGTTTAATCATATTGAAGGTGTTTGAGGCCTATCCATTACATGATTATCCTACATGTATGGATTCCTCTCTCTCTCATCCACTCTAATATGTTGACTATGTCAGACTTGGATAAATTAGGACAACCAACCCTTTAGTTAAACACATTCAATTAGGGTTGACATAGTGTATTAAAATATTGCTTACTTAAGCTTCAGGGATTAACTCATTTAGGGTTACCAATTACTTAGTACCTTGAAGGTACAACCCTAGTGATTATATTTGAGATAAATCAGTAGCAACCATAGGGACATTTCATCTTTCATCACCTTAGGTTCCCCACTAATTAAATCATGTTGAAACATCCAAACATTCTTGACCATTGATGCTCCAAACGGTTTGAAACTGAATGGGCTTGGGTCTCCAAATGGTTTGAGACCATTTGGTCTCAAACTTTCTTGAGACTGTTTGGACCCAAATGGTCTTGAGACCATTTGGACTCAAATGGTCTTAAGATTGTTTGGTCCAAACCATCTCAAAATCTAATGGACCAAAAAGTCCTTTCAACACTTAAACAATTCATGGTTTCAATAGTTCAACCGATTACCAATTGAATCCTTGGTTCCTTCATTAATTAAAATATTAAATCATCCTTCAATTAGACCATCAATTAGGGTTTTGAACCCAATTGATCTAGAAATTCTACTCAAGAAACTTTCAATTAGGGCTTTGAATCGAGTAGCCATCAATGATCAACATTGTGGAATTAATTCCATTGCAACTGATGAATCATCATCAAAGTTTTGATATGACCTGACCCCAAACGGTCTTGAGGTCGTTTGGATGACCTCCAAACGGTCTTGAGACCGTTTGCCTCATTCTATCCTTGGAATTTGTAAAATTCCATTAGGGTTTAGGTCATTGGATTGATCATCAAATCAGCTATTAATTGTATTTCAATTTGATATCTCTAGACCTTCAATTAAACCATACTCAACCCTAGACCTCCAAAAGGTCTTGGTTGACCTCCAAACGGTCTTGAGACCATTTGGGTGACCTCCAAACGGTCTTGAGACCGTTTGGGCTAATCAACCCAAAAATCTAAATGCACTTAACCCGATTAGGGTTCACTAATTGATTAATCCTCAATTGATGAACCCTTTAGAATTAATCAATTAAATTTGATGGTTCATTAACCATAAATATTATCATAATATTTTCCAAACAGTCAACCATGGTCAACTCTCCCAAATGGTTTGAAGCCGTTTAGCTTCTAACAGTTTGATGAAATTGTTTGCTTTCAAACGGTTTTGTTGAAACTGAATGAGCAAGTTTGTTGAAACCGAAAGAAATACAATTTATTTGGGCAATGTGTCCAAGATGATGTCATCATCATCCACCTTCGTCTCTGTAGTTCTTAATACTTCTGATTTCATGGAATTATCCATTTCAACAAGCAATTAATCAAGAATTAGAAGGAATCATTATAATTGCAAGATTGCTAGTTGAATAATAATGAAAATGGGTTCAAGTTATATAACCCGCCTCCAATTGAGCTTCAAATCTTGAATCTTCACATCAACAATGGTGGAGGAAGCTTTAAAAACTCCCCCAAGGCTCGTCCTCAAGTTTTGGAGTGAAACGTTTGGCCAGGGTTGAAGATGGAGTGAAGAAAAGAAGAAATTATGCATTGATTTATGATTTCCACCATGAAATCAAGATGAAAGAAGGTCAAGAACCTTACCAACAGGTTGGGGGTTGTCCTCCTAGTCCTTAAAATATTCCTTTATCGTTTTTCAAGAAAAGGGTGGAAGTGAATTCGAAATTATCCTTTCATTCTATAGATAAATGAGCTTATATGTGAATTTTATTGAAAATTCAATTAAGAGAGAGAAAGTAGGAATTATCTCTTCCTTTTTCTTGCCACTTGCCCCACTTCTCTTCCTTAGGGATGAGGATATCCTATTTGCCTCATATTCCCTTCAATTATCCACAATTAAAAGAAAAACAAATTAAGCACCTTAATTCATTTAATAATAATATCCAAAAGTTAGTGGATATTACTTTTTCTTTTAATAATGTGAGTGAGTTATCCATTCCTATGGATATTTTCATTGCCTTTGCAAGGAACAAGGGCGTTCACACTTGAGAAAATTCAACCGTCTCATTTTTTTCTGAAGTCCCTTCAATTATTTTATTTATTTTTGCATTAAATTTAATTAGGGTTTCAATTAT
Organism: Alisma plantago-aquatica; assembly: GCA_963693085.1. NCBI lineage: Eukaryota > Viridiplantae > Streptophyta > Magnoliopsida > Alismatales > Alismataceae > Alisma > Alisma plantago-aquatica. Next base: position 759,655,688 of record OY856414.1, read on the forward strand.
GCTTAAATCTTGATTATTTTAATATCGAGATTCTCTCTCCTCCAAAATGATACAAATGAAACGCCCCTCTCATTTTATTTTCTCTACATGATGACAAGAAACATTAGATACTATTATGAAGTGGTAATTTGCATATTGAACCCTAGGTTTTGGGTAAATTGCATATTATACATAAACTAGGTTTTAATGCACAAACATTGCTTTATCAACTCTTTCTTGGTACTTAGGCTTTTCCCCAAGCCATACATCTGCATCATCTTCATCCTCATGATGCTTCAATATATTAGGAACATTTATCAAGTAACATTTCCAAGTTAACCCCTCAACTAGGGTAATTTGCACTTTATTCCAAAACAAGCAAAACAATGTTTCAACATTATTCGAAAGGGACTAAAATTGAAACATAAGTTCCTCTTGAGACTTAATTACTTTTCACAAGATAAAATTAAGGATCTAATTAACTTTCTTAAGCAAAACTCCCAGGGTTAAGGCATAACCCAGGTCAGGGATGTTACAAATTATAAACCCCTAACAAGGATTTTGTCCCCGAAATCTCAGATAAAGGGAGACAGATGTTATTCATACATCATACCATCAAATATCTACATAACACCTCATTGTTATGGAGACACAAAAGAGCTTTGATCAACACAAGGTTCTTCTATACCAATTCTTATAGAATCAAACACACATGATACATATTCCACTGTCCTTTCATTAATGACTGTGGAGTCAATTCTGTGTCAGGTAATACTTTTCTTATTTAAAGAAATATCATACATACTTTATTTAACTCAGTTATCAAATCTTATCAATTTTTCACCTTTCTCATCTTATAGTTTCATGTGACAGATTCTTGTTTCTGAGGAGTCTCCCATGCTCCTCATTTAATACAACATTTTACTTTCAAGATTACAATTATGTTCTGTCACCCACTTGGGACCATAAGTATTTTCATACTTCAGTTGTGCCATCTAAACTGCTGACACAACACTAAGCTTTCTTGTTACTTGTACTAACTATCTCTTTAGTTGCACATTTTCTTATCATAAGGAGAGATTACTTTATCAATTAAGAACTTATCTTAAAGATTTTTTCAATTATGCAAAGCATAAACCCCTAACATGTGATGTTCATACTATTAAATCGATTTCATGGTTGACCATTCCAGGTAACCAACATAAACTATCTGATATTTCTTTAGATACCAATATCTCTTACCTTGGTATCTTTCACATTTGTTGAAAACACATCACATATTTATCTTCCTTTTATCTTGGGACATTACTTGTTACATATGTCTTTACCTTGGAACTAAAGTCCAAGATAAACTGATACTTTTCTAAGTATCCAGCACATGAACATTTTTATCTTATGCACATCAAGTATCCTAAGACCCACTTGATTGCCATGTCCCCGAAAGGAAAGGAAACAAGGGATCATATTCTTTTTACTATTTCATGAATTTTCAACTATTCATGAATCATTTACTCTTTATCTCCTCCTAGGTTCCTTGCCCTCTGCACAGGAATTTTTAAGGATGACCACATGACATTATTCCTTTCTTTGTTATTATCTAACATGTTCATGAGCATCTTATGATCTCATCACATTTCCCATTTCCTCCTTATGGGAAAAGATCTTTATTATAAACACAAACTTTATCGAATAGGGATCACCTCCCTTGTTCTCATTCTTATCTTATGAGGAGTATACTTTTTACATCCTCATACACAAATACTCATCTGAGATTATCTCATATTTCTCCGTCATATTCTTAGGATATGACACATTTTTCCATTCTATATTTCTAATTTCATGATACTCATTAGATTGTCTCAGAATGACTACTTGATCAGAGCAATAAAAAGATAACAATCTAAGAGTCTCCATACTGACTTTATCATCAATAGTTGTATACCTGGCCAGGGTATGTAAATACTGAGATTAAGTAGTATGCACTTTGTATACTATCATATTCATTCCTTTTCATATTATCACAAGCATAAGATTTAATATTCCTGGATTTTATCCAAGCATCTCTTATATACGTCATATTTTTTTATACAGGTAAGAACAATATAAAACATCTATAATGTTATTGTACAAAATATAATTGCTCATAGGACTAATCAAGGAAAGCTCAATCAATAACTTTCTCAATTTAACTCAGGAAACCATAAAAAGACATATTAAAATGTCATTATTTTGTATGACCTGTCATGATTCGTGGATGGTTCACTGCCTCAGGTTGGTTCTGCCTCAAAGGTTGATTCACCATAACATTTCTGGCTGAGCAGTCTCTTGCCAGAGGTCCTACCTGTCTACATTGATAGCAAATTCTGGACTTTAGATGTGGTCTAGAAGGTTCTTTACCTTTTCTGGATAGCCATTGCCTTGGTACATTGGACTCTGGTTGTACCAAAAACTTTCCCTTTTTGGAACTACTAGGCCTCTATTCCTGGATTTGGATAGGCCTTTTCTCAATCCTCACATTATCTTTCTTCTCTGGATAATACCTTCTGATATGTCTAGGTTTCCTACACTTTTGACAGACCCTGATTTTAGGTTGTAATCTATTCTTTTTACTATTATTTATTATTCCAACATGCTATTGTTGGGCAATAGTACTATTAGAGTCCACAACTTCATCATTGAGGGTTGGTAATCTGGGTTGCATTGCTGAACCCAGTCCATTATACGCTTCATAGCTGTCCTAAATTGCCCAACAGTGATATCAAAGGTATGATTTCCTATCACGATTAGATCATTTTGGGGATTTTCAGGAAGTCGTTCTTCTCTCTCCTGATCTCTTGCACTTCCTCTTAGGGCAGCAATGCTGCTCTCAGTAGCATGTTCTTTATGTGATCCAGATATCATCAAGTTCTTCTTCTCCTATATGAGTAGAAGACACTATCAGATACACTGGAAGACACTAGGACTGACTTGACAACCTTAATCCTATGTCTCGGTAGACTCAGCAAACCTAGAGCTCTGATACCACTAAATTGTCGCATCCAATTACAAAAACATAATTTACTTAAGCGGAAGCGATTGTTAATAGTGGAATCACTAAAAAATAATTAAAAATTAAAACCTTTTTGCAAAGAGATCCATACATAGGAAAACTCTTTCATCAGGGACCAATATATTACATTCACATCCTAGTTCATAAATAGATAACTTGTGCCATCTTTCTCGAGGATTACAAATGTTAATTTCCCTATAAAAACTGTACACAAGCAATATAAGAACCTTGAGGCATCAAGACAAAATCTTTGATCGATTCATTAAGAACACTAACTACTATTTCCGAGGACTTGAGAGTACAGAGACAACACATAGGACTACTATCTATATGACATGATAGACATTATCTCCACCTGAGATCTCACTGTTGTCATTGTTGTTGCTTTCCCTTCTCTGATGTGGGGATTTTGTTTCTTTGTCCGCATCCACCTAAAAACATTGGATCCCACGGGGGTGAGACAATTGAAAATTGCCCCTGTGAGAGATATAACTCTCCGCCAAAACATTATTATTGCAGTTTATTAAAATGAAACTGGGTAGGGAAATCTTATATATTTAACAACAGATGGATCACTGTATGAACAAAGTAAAGTAATCTCCTTTCCCAAGGAGAACATTGCATCTATCCATGGTAGAGTTTTAATTTATTCATCTACTTGCAATGAATGTAAATAGACATAAACAACATCTATCAACTAGAGATGCATAAAAGAAATGTAACATCAGCCAGTAAATGTCTGTATTAAATCCTTAAGCAAACATGATATGCGACTAATTACATTTTAAAATCACACATATTCCCTGAGGAGATGAGCTATACCGCTCATACTCCAATTGACCATTGCGAAGTCGAAATCGGTACCATACAAGGTCAATGGAAGAGCCGGCTTCCAAGACCTCCCACATCTCGGTCAGTGTGAGACCACATGCAGGACATCTTGTGTCTCTGCTACATATCTTTCTAGGGTATACTGGCAACTTCTCTATAGAGCTACAACGGCGGCTGCACTCTCTTTGCAATCGAGAGATGTCATGTTTACCTCCATCAATCCGACATTAAAATAATTGGGAGATGTGTACTGCATCTATCCCAATCATCGGGAGATTCGTGATACATCCATCCCGGTACAAATAATGAAGTATTGAGAGGTTTAATGTTTACCTTCCATCAATTCCCTCATTAGGACGTAAGGATATGTTCGCCCACCAACCCCCGCATATTCAAAAATATGCGAACTTCAGGTTATGCTACGGAGCAACCTATTTCACCACCACCAAATTACTGACGATGATGGATCTATGGTCAGGGCTCTACATGATATGATTTCACTTGATTAATTAAGTACATTAGTATATTATTTTAGCATCAGTGAAGTTCTCAAACAAGAATTATTATGACAATTGCTACAAAGAAACATGTACTATAATCATCAATTACTTCCCAGTTTTTATAAGACATTGGGATCTCAGTCCCTCGTTTCATTACTTGAAAGTTCACATTTCTCAACAACATCATCACCATGATAACTGAATTTGGGCATTCAAACCCTCAGTTCATGATTGAACATGTTACCACTTCTTATGTGACTATTACCTTCAGGTCATTTGACCAAGGTATACATGATACTTGTTACACAAGCATTTCACATGGCTCACCAGGCCACTACATATCTTGTCACCTCTCATTGGGAAAAAAATTAATATAATGGATCATAAAGCTCTTGCACATTTTGATACCTATTACTTAGCAACAACAACATTAAGGCACACAAGGCCAATCAACATTTCTATTATACAATATTATAGCTCAAATCTGTCTATGTTCATCATCTCATGATATATGCATGGTTAATACACATGATAACAATCATGACAAATTTTATATCACACCATGCAATACAATAATAACACCAAAATTCCCTTACCAGGGTTAGGGTGTACCATCAAATAGGGCTTTTCATCCCTTTACCCAAAAATTAGGGTTAGGATTTCCCATTTCTCATTAATTAGGGTTTCATGTTTATTCATCTATCCAACCCTAATTTATTGTTCCATTCCTCTAGGAACATTCATTAATATCATAAGTATTCACTCATGATCATTACTCTCATCATATATCATTAATGATTATCAATTCATGGTATGAGTTCATCTCTCAACCTTACCATGGTATGTTTATATCATACTCATTATCTTGGCTTAACCCCTTTCTCATAGTATGTTAGTCAACACTTGTCAAAGTGCATTGAATTCATTACATCTTCATTGTAACAATTTACATAACACACACTTCTTGTGTTTCTTATCCAAGCATATTGGATTTGGGGTGCATCAAGGTATATCAACCCTAAAATGCTAAAGGTGATATCTATCGTATCTTGATGTATCATTATCCTCATTACTTCCAACTTTCTTGATTTATCAACTTATCTTGGATTAAGGTATTTCCCTCTTAATACTTTCATTCACTGACCTATAACTCTTACCGTGAAGTGCATAGGTCACATACAAGAATGGTCCAACTATCTTTAGTAATATGGAATCATCTCAAGTTAAGGAATTGTTTATTACAAGGTTGCCTAATATCAACTACTTGATATATTTCACCTTTACAAGGTATTATCCCTTGTTTTATCATTAGGGATTCTCTCATACCATTAACCAGTACTTAAGATTATGGTTTATCATCATATTGCTCAAAATTAGGGCTTTATGTATTATAACTCAAAATTAGAGTTTCACATACCTTCACCCTGTATTAGGGCTCCTCATCATACCATTGCATAGGGTTTCACCTGGAATCACCCTCAATTAGGGTTTCTCATGGAATCACCCTTAACTATGGCATCACCCTCAGTTAGGATTTATCATTGAATCAACCTTAACTATGGCATCACCCTCAATTAGGATTTCTCATGGAATCACCCTCAACTAGGGTTTCTCAGGGAATCACCCTCAACAAGGGTTTCTCATTGAATCACCCTCAACTAGGGTTTCCTATTCATCCCAATTAGGATTTCACATCCCATTACCCATAGTTAGAATTTCTCATAGTTTTTACCTTTGATTAGGGTTACATCTATACCCTATATTAGGGTTAAGGTTCTTCAATCTTCTTGATTAGGGTTTCATGATCTCTTCATCAAAGATCATACACTAAAATATTCGTTTAATCATATTGAAGGTGTTTGAGGCCTACAACCAACCCTTTAGTAAAACACATTCAATTAGGGTTGACATAGTGTATTAAAATATTGCTTACTTAAGCTTCAAGGATTAACTCATCTAGGGTTACCAATTACTTAGTACCTTGAAGGTACAACCCTAGTGATTATCTTTGAGATGAATCAGTAGCAACCATAGGGTCATTTCATTTTTCATCACCTTAGGTTCCCCACTAATTAAATCATGTTGAAACATCCAAACGGTCTTGACCATTGATGCTCCAAAGGGTTTGAAACCGAATGGGCTTGGGTCTCCAAACGATTTGAGACCGTTTGATCTCAAACGGTCTTGAGACCGTTTGGACCCAAATGGTCTTGAGACCGTTTGGACCCAAACGGTCTTAAGACCGTTTAATCGAAACCATCTCAAAACTGAATGGACCAAAAAGTCCTTTCAACACTTAAACAATTCATGGTTTCAATAGATGAACTGATTATCAATTGAATCCTTGGTTCCTTCATTAATTAAAATATTGAATCATCCTTCAATTAGACCATCAATTAGGGTTTTGAACCCAATTGATCTAGAAATTCTACTCAAGAAACCTTCAATTAGGGCTTTGAATCAAGTAGCCATCAATGATCAACATTGTGGAATTGATTCCATTGCAACTAATGAATCATCATCAAATTTTTTATATGACCTGACCCCAAACGGTCTTGAGGTCGTTTGGATGACCTCCAAATGGTATTGAGACCGTTTGACTCATTCTATCCTTGGAATTTGTAAAATTCCATTAGGGTCTTGGTCATTGAATTGATTATCAAATCAGCTATTAATTGTATTTCAATTTGGTATCTCTAGACCTTCAATTACTCAACCATACTCAACGCTAGACCTCCAAACGGTCTTGAGACCATTTGGGTGACCTCCAAATGGTATTGAGACCGTTTGGGCTAATCAGCCCAAAAATCTAAATCAACTAATTTGAATTTCAGCACTTAACCCGATTAGGGTTCACTAATTGATTAATCCTCAACTGATGAACCCTTTAGAATTAATTAATTAAAATTTATGTTCATTAACCATAAATATTAGCATTATATTTCCAAATGGTCAACCATGGTCAACTCTCCCAAACGGTTTGAAACTGTTTAGCTTCTAACAGTTTGATGAAATTGTTTGCTTTCAAACGGTTTTGTTGAAACCGAATGAACAAGTTTGTTGAAATCGAAAGAAATACAATTTCTTTGGGAAGTGTGTCCAAGTTGATGTCATCATCATCTACCTTCCTCTCTTTAGTTCTTAGTACTTCTTATTTCATGGAATTATCCATTTCAACAAGCAATTAATCAAGAATTAGAAGGAATCATTATAATTGCAAGATTACTAGTTGAATAATAATGAAAATGGGTTCAAGTTATATAACCCGCCTCCAATTGATATTCAAATCTTGGAGCTTCACATCAAAAATGGTGGAGGAAGCTTTAACAACTCCCCCAAGGCTGGTCCTCAATTTTTGGAGTGAAAAGGTTGGCTAGGGTTGAAGATGGAGTGAAGAAAAGAAGAAATTATGCATTGATTTATGATTTCCACCATGAAATCAAGATCAAAGAGGGTCAAGAAGCATACCAACAGGTTTGGTATCATCCTCCTGGTCCTGGAAAGCTTTCTTGACCGTTTTTCAAGCAAAGGGTGGAAGTGAATTCGAAATTATCCTTTCATTCTATGGATAAATGAGCTTATATGTGAATTTTATTGAAAATTCAATTAAGAGAGAGAAAGTAGGAATTATCTCTTCCTTTTTCTTGCCACTTGCCCCCTTCTCTTCCTGAGGTACGAGGCTATCCTATTTGCCTCATATTCCCTTCAATTATCCACAATTAAAAGAAAAGCAAATTAAGCACCTTAATCCATTTAATAGTAATATCCATAATTTAGTGGATATTACTTTTTCTTTTAATAATGTGAGTGAGTTATCCATTCCTTTGGATATTTTCGTTGCCTTTGCAAGGAAAAAGGGCGTTCATAATTGAGAAAATTCAACCATTTCGTTTTTGGTTGAAGTCCCTTCAATTATTTTATTTATTTTTGCATTAAATTGAATTAGGGTTTCAATTATGCTTAAATCTTGATTATTTTAATATCAAGATTATCTCTCCTCCAAAATTATACAAATGATACGCCCCTCTCATTTTCTTTGCTCTAAATGATGCCAAGAAACATTAGAGACTATTCTGAAGTGGTAATTTGCATATTGAACCCTAGGTTTTGGGTAAATTGCATATTATACCGAAACTAGGCTTTAATGCACAATCATTGCTTTATCAACTCTTTATTAGTACTCAGGCTTTTCCCCAAGCCATACCTCTACATCATCTTCATCCTCATGATGCTTCAACATATTAGGAACATTTATCAAGTAACATTTGCAAGTTAACCCCTCAACTAGGGTAATTTGCACTTTAGTCCAAAACAAGCATAACATTGTTTCAACATTATTTGAAAGGGACTAAAATTGAAACATAAGTTCCTCTTGAGCCTTAATTACTTTTCACAAGATAAAAGTAAGAATCTAATTAACTTGCTTAAGCAAAACTCCCAAGGTTAAGGCATAACCCAGGTCAGGGATGTTACAGTCTCACTATGCTGAGAATATACTTGAGAAGTTTTAACACACCATGTAAACTTGTTTAGACTCCATATGATTAATCTAAGAGCTTGTTTAAGAATGATATTGGTGTTCCTTTGCCTCAGTTGCAATATTTTAATATTGTTAGAATTTTTATATATGTTAGGGATTGTACACGACCATACATTGTGTTTGTCGGAAGGAAATTGAGTAGATACACCAGTTGTACCAACAAGATTCATTGGGATGTACTTGATAGAGTGTTGAGGTATATCTAGGGTTTTTTGTGTGGAAATTGAGTAGTCAAAGTATATACTAATACAATTTGGTTTGCCATGAAATCAAGGAGCAATGGTATATTAGGATAGGTATTATTTTTGGGAGGAGGTGTTGTTGCACAGAGGTCTAATAAATATACCATTTTTTCTCAGTCCACCTTTGAGGCTGAATTGTATGCATTACATGAAACTAGATCTGAAGTTGAATGATTACATGGACTTATTCCCAATTTTCCTATGTTAAAGTAGAAACTTCTTGCAATTTTAGCTTAGTGTGATAGTACAACATTTATGTTCGTGATAAAAAGTTCCAAGTACAATAAAAAATAACATATACAAATTCAAGGAAGACTTAAATATATAAGGGATGTAGTGTCTAATGGGGTTGTGGTTGTGAACTATGTAGATACAAAATAAAATACAACTGATAGATTGACTAAAGGTTTTACCTTGGTCTTATATGAGAACTCTAGTTTGGGGATTGGATTGAAACCCCTCACAATTCACATGCAGTAGACACCCAACCCAAAAGAGTGGACCCTACAAATTGGGTTCAGTGCTAAGAACAAGTTGTCAATAAAATTGGTTGACACTATTTGATTTAGTTGTTGCATTGGGCATAAGAATGTTTGTCCACTAGAAACATATTAGTCTTAGGACTACAAATTTAGTAAGGTATTAGTTTCTAAATGTTTTCAAGTCCTAGGACATGATGGTAGAAGTACATCCTTAGAGACTCTAACTAAGTGATTGATTTTGTATAAGTCACAACATGGGAATTGGGTTGTTCTCTAATATCAATTATGATGTTTAAATTTTGATACATGACCTTTGATGCATCATTCTTCATTATTGGTATTGTCTTAATTTTTTTATTAATAATCAATACTATTCCAACCGAGGTTCAAGTTCAAGACCTCCATTCACCTAGTTCCTAAGTGGTCTACATTGGATAACTCAGGCATGGTTCAAACCTCATATATCTTTTGAATTGGAAAGAGACTCCTTGGAATCCTTCCAAAGTGGAAAGGGACTCCTCATATTCCTTTTATGTGTATAAGAGTGGTCATGTGGTTGCGTAAACTGGAAATAAGAATGAGTGTGGAAGTGGTATACGTAAGGCCCCAGTCTTAGGGATTAATATTGATCTAAGACATCGTCTACCATTCTTGTTCTGTTGTGCTATTGTCTTTGACTTATGCAATCTCACCCTATGCATTTCTCTCAAGGAGTTGATCTCCTAATCATTAGAACTCTATTCCATCCCTTCTCTTCCTAGATGTGATGTGTTAGGTGGTGGTACTTAATGATCATTAAGCTGCATAGGTGGTGTTTTTTCTCATCGTCTACATGTGAGCGAGATGACCTTCTTCTATTGGTTTGTGACCGGGTTAAGATTTGAAGAATTGTTTGTATTTGGAAGATAACAAAGTATGGATTTCTTTAAATAACATCTTTTTTTTCAAGAGAGTGAAATTATTTGAATTTTATAACTCAATGTATTTATTTCTCCTATTCTATTTTTTTTATATTTCTTATATGGTTCTTAACTTGTCATGTAAACATGTTAATTTAATTGTAATTTCTGACTACTATTTTTTAAGGCATTCTAAAATCCAGTAGTCATATGGAGTGAGCAAGGAGACCTGACGAAAAACAACATACAACCTTTATAAGTTGTCATTTAGTTCAAAGTTTCAATAAAACTTGGAAAGTTAAGGAGGTGTAAGCCATGATATAATAAAAAAAATTATCTACCAAAGTTTTAATATGTAAACTGTTTTAAATCGGTGCTCGATAACTTTTATGTTTACTTTTAGATTATTAGATGCACTATAAATAGCATGCCTTGGAAATAATGTAATTGTTTAAAGAGTACCATATGAGGGTTTGTAGTCTAAATGTGTGATATACTCACCTCAACGTTATCATTTATAGTTAGATCCCACTGCACATATGCTACAATACAATAGTCCAGTAATTCATCACTCATGCTATTGGGTCAATGATTCATCATGGTTTTCAGGGTAGAGAAGACCCTATTTATTTTAGCAGTAGAAACAGACAATAACATCACTAACGCATATTGAGACTGATTAAACTATTTTTTATGATTTTCTTTAGAAATTTTCCCATCATGTCTAGATACTTATCACTTTATTTCTCCATATGAGATGAGTCAATAATCTCTTAATCAAAATGTAAAACATTCTATACCAGGCAGACGAATGCTTATTTTTAGTGGGTATCTTCTATTTATATAATTCAAGAGATTTTTATGTGTGCTTTTAGGGATGAAACATAAATACAAGATTATGTTACTCACAAGCTTTGATATTATGTTTCTTTTTATGCAAATTATGGGAATCCATAATGGAGGAATTACACAATTTTTTCTATTCTGTAAGGTTTCAAAAGAAGACCCTTCAACCATAAAAATTTTAATGAATATTTTTCTAAACTATATTCAAATGTCCTATCTAATACATTAGAAAGTGAGTTTTTTGGAATCATGTTTTAATTTGAATTGAAAACAAATTAAAGACCCCATATCTTCTTTAAAAAAACTTGTTATCCTTTACCAATATCTATCTATTATCATGTGCACACATAAGCACACACTAAAATCAATGACACTTGTTGAATATTCGTTCCCAATCTTATCTCTTTTTCTTTCTATTTTTGTTCTCACACTTAGTCAAATGAGTGTTCATCTAATTTCTTAGATGTTCAATTATTGTTCCTTCAATTCTCATATGTTCTCTTTCTTTCAAACTCTCTAGATTCCCACTCCTCTACAATGCCCTCTCCACTTGTCATTCCTTTCTCTCAACCATCCACGCACTATGCAATAAATTATTAATCATAACACTAATCATGATGTATGCACACACTGGCATGGGAGAGGGAAATTTAAGATTAAGAATTACTTGGATGATATCATCCATTAACTTTAAAAAATCCTAAAATTGACATACATAGATGGTTGGTTGTGAAGCTAATTACTAGAAAAGGGGGTATGTTTCCTTCTTATATTTCATGTCATGTATCTTTTATAAGAATATTTGTCAAATCTAATTGAAGATATATTTGTGTGCCCAACACAAACCTTGTAATTAATGCCTTGTAGTGACTACTTACCCCTGAGTGACCATTCTAGTCTCTTGCATTGTATATGGAATTCAATTTTGGTAAAATTGGGATGTAGGGAGTATAACTTTGCTTTCAAATTGGATATAGGTCATATAAAAAGGCATGAATACAATGTGTAGTGTTGGGTCACAGTACCAACATATTTGGAATGATTTAAAAGTATTTTAAATATGTTACATCACATAGTAGTTTATAGATGCAGAATACATTATTACATAACTAACCAATTATAAGGAGAATAAAAGAATGGGTCTGCTACTATTGTTGTAGTTAAAATATGTAATATATCATGTCTATTTACATGTTGTCAACTACAAATTTAATACAACACAAGTAACATACAACATCAGAATACAATAGGTGATATAATGTTGTAATAAACCATGATATCACTGAAAATATCTAGAGGGGGGTGAATAGATCCTTATAAAAATTAAAGTAAAAATAGAATGAAAAATACAAGCTACCAAATGAAGACAATATTTAGATAAGATATGGATATGTCATATATGATATGCAAGATCCACAAAGAAGTGATGGCCTTTGTGAAAGGAATAAGAAAGAAGTACCCATCATTGGAGCAAGTGTTGCTGCCATAGATAGGAGTATCTTTCAGTTTATTTCAGCCTAAAGGAAACGAAATAGAGTTGAGAACTGCTATTTCATATATTGCCAATAAATAGAAACACTTTATTATTGCATATTGTATGACAATGATGGCAATTAATAAAGTTGATGTTTCAATCTTAAAGATATGATCTTTGTGGCAATGCCTTGTTTATCTTGTGATACATGGTATGCATAAGATAAAATGATACCTAAAGTGATTGATAACTCAAATAATCAAATTAGCATCAATCATGAGAAATTCATTTCTAGTTTCCATGTGATGGATAAATCTAGACTCTTTTGGTTAGAGAACCAGTAAGAGATATGAATATCTTGGACATGATTAATCAATCTTCACTAATGGTAGTGGGAGAATGATTATCCTATTAGGTATAATACATGTGATGTATTTACATACCTATTGAAGTGAATGCTAATACTTCAAACGGTGTTTAGAGAAATACCAATATGAATATCTTGAAGTGTTCAAGATTATCATAGATGAAGTGCAAATTTGGTAAAGTGTTAATTCTTGATGAGATCAATGAATGAAATACTTGGACCAAATGTTTGAGATCCTTATGAGTGATTATGATAGTGTATCATAGTGAACTCATGATTAAGGCATGATGATGTCTAAATCAAGAAGGAATCATACTCTAAGGAGTTAGAGAATGATTATCAAATAACTGAATTCTTCTTAATAAAACAATACCCCACACTAATAAAGGACATTAAGAATCACAAAGGGTTGTGAGTTCTTATATCCTTGACAAATACACCTCAGTTATCTATGTGATAAGTTGTTCATGTGATGAGTCAACTATCTAGATTAATATGAGGAACTGAATTTTGAGTTATGGTTTATGACCATTACATCCTAAATGACATCCATGTGAACAATAAGGTATGACCTTGATGGTAGCACTCAATGGATCAAATCCATAATTGCAAATGAGTCTTAAGTGTTAAGACACATGGATAACATTTTGAGAAGGATGATTCTTGTTGATTACAACTTAATGACTAAGACATTTGGCATATGGATACTAAAACTGCATTCCTATGAGGAACAAAACAAGGATGTGTAATGAGACAACCTATAAGGTTTATGAATCCACTAATGAAAAATGAAGTCTATAAGTTACAATGGACTAATCAATGTGATTGATTGAGTACAAGAAACTCAGAATTGGATCTTTACTTTGATAATATAGTCAAAAGGTTTGACTGATATGTCAAAGATGAAGAAGGGATATGTGATTTAGTGGGAGCGTGTTCACATTCCACATGTTGATGTGAAATGGAAATGTTCTAGAATGGAAATCCAAAAGTGGAAATTATCTTTAAGGAAGATAGAGATTTTTCCTATGTGATAGGAATAAAGATCTATAGAGATAGTTCTCAAAAACCTCTTGACCTGAAAAGAGAAAGCATACATTGGCAATCTGTACTGAAGGGTTCAGTATGCACAAATTCAGTGGGAGAAAACTTGTCCATGTTACATGGAGTTAGTATCCCAAGGCCAAGTGTCCAATTCTTATGAAGAATGGGAACACTAAGAAGAGATATGGATCTATCGTGTATGTAATCATCCCATTATCTTGCATGGCAAGAACAAAATGCTTTCATCATCTTGTATGTAGGGCAGGACAATATGATGTGCCCATCCTAATAACTCGTATGTGGGACATGACGAGTGGATGTCTGTCTACTTCCAGTAAGGGTTATTGGAATACCATGAGAACTTGATAAGTACTTGGGAAGTACTAGTTCTATGGTGATAAGGAAGAGTTTGATGTAAAGAGTTACATTGATGCAAACTTCCAAAAACACAGAAAATTAATCGCAAAATATACATAGGATGTATAAAAGTGAAAGTTTGTTAATAATTGGAAGTGTTCTAATAAACCCATTTGAAAGGAAATGTCGAGTATCTATACGTTAGAGAACAACAGTATATACTATATGGATCTGGAAGTTCATGAGATGAACTTATAGATATTCTGCTCATTGATGACAAGTACGGAATCCTTGATCATGCAATGTGGCTAAAAGTTAGCACAGGAATATAAGATCGCATATTACGGCAACTCCATCTCATACGTGTGACGTACATCGAAGAGATGAGAGACATGCAATTTATACTGACTTTGGCAAGGTGTTGCCATTACTCACTATGTTGGCACTAGAGCACAGTAACATGTGGGACATGTTTGAGGATCACTATGAATATGATTCAAGGGTGATTGGCTCACAGTGCAAGTGGGAGTCTGTTGGTATGTATGCCCTAAGAGCCAATCATGGGATGATTGGTGGGATACATTAAGATTGATTTGATAAACATCAAAGGCAATCTTCCAATTCATTCTAGTTCAATCATATGAGATAATGATAGAACAGATTGAATGTCTAGAGAATGACAGTACTCAATGACGTATGCTTTCAGGTTGAGGACTTGAACGATGAGATCATACAGATGCTAAGAGTTTGTACATTCTTTTTATGTCCCTAGTCGGATGTCATTGTGGAAGGTAGATAGACATCAATGACACACAAGACTAGATTGTGGTGTTGGTTGATGACAGAATCCCATTAGTCATGATATAGAGATATCAAACCAAACACATAGGTACTTGTTAGAGAACAAGTGTACTGGACAGACCCACCGTGAGTTTGACACATGGAACCATGACATGGTAGTCACAGTCAGTACTCACAGTGATGGTGGTGAGTGTGATTCTTAGACCTAAAATCACTGCACTCAACACATGTCGTTGGGCACACTTTGACATCATCAAACGCAGTCCTGAAACATGGGTTGTTATAAAGGTGATGATTGGGTGGCTTTGACACATGGGGCTTTTGAGGGGTGAGTGATAGATATGGGATTTGTCCCTCCTGAGGGAGTTTGATATCCAGGGCCACTTGATGAGTAGGATTGAGATAGGCATGCGCACGCATGTGTGAATCAGTATGTGATATTGATGTCATACATATCTTGTTCAATCTACTATGAGATCAAGAAAGTGAATGAACGTTGACAGGATGATTGTTCCATGCCTCGAGTTCATTCGGGATATCAGTGTCAAAGGAATTATACATTCACTGTAACACCATTCACAGATTGTAGGATGAAAGTTGTTCTCCAACTTTCTACTTTCACTTGGGTAGCAATGATGTGTGACTAGGCACCGCTCTTTGCTTGTGAAGTCATAAGTGTTATGGACTTTCACTGCCAACGTGAAATGGACCTGTAGGGTCACACACATAGGATTTAACCTAGAAGAGGAGTTTTATCCACAAAGCAATGTTTAAATTGATTACTAAAGGAGTTTAGTAGTTCAATTAAACACTCAATCAGTCGATGGCTCAATACCATATGGTTCAAGGTGTTGGACGCATTGATTGGAGTATCAGATTGATTGAAATAACAACTGACTGATTTTGCCCAACCTGTGCTCCCAACCGATCGGCTCAAGTGTTGAATCGGTCGACTGAGGTTGCTGAACCGGTCGGCTGGAGGGTCCAACCGATTGGCTCATGACCAGGTTGAAACGACCGGTTCAAGGGTTGAACTGATCGGCTCAAATGGTGCAACCGACCAGTTGGGAAAGTCATGTCGGCAAGAATTTTACTTTGGTTTCAAATTGCCCAATTCGATTGGGAATATTATTGGTATTTGATACCAATTTGGAAAGAAACAAGGAAAATCTTTTTGAGCCGGATTAGGACAATGAAATGAATGGTTCAGGGCACCAATCGATCGGTTGGAGTGCCCCAAACGGTCGTCTCATGTCCAGCCGATCGGCTCAAGACCCGAACTGATCGGTTCATCTGTGAACCGATCATTTCAGGTAGTGAACTGATTGCCTTTTGTGGAAAATCTCAAACCCTTCTACTCCTTCGTTTAGTCCCGTATTGCCCGGGATAGAGAACCTTGTCCCATGACCCTCCTATATATATAGGGGTAGTGGGGGCTTCTTAGATAACAGCTCAGTGCAACCAGTTGCTCTGCAAAGTTGTCGTTCTCTCTGGTTTTGGTAACCGAGAGAGAGCCCGAGCAAGTGCTTCCCGCAAAGGGAGGTGCAGCAAGGGAAGGACAACTACAGTTGCAACTGGAAGCAGGAGAGTGTGTTGGCGACTAGTACATCAACAGGAGGGTGCAACTCCTTCCACTTCCTTGTGGGAGAAGGAGAGTGGAGTTCTAGGTGGTCCGTGTGGACTACTACAGAGGCGGGACGACACTGCCGCTTAGGAGGACAACTGTCATCCGACAGTCCGGTAGGAGGAGTTGTCAGTCCCGGTGCGACCAGGAGCTGCACAGACACCGTCTAAGACCGGAGGTGAAGACCGCGCAATGCGCGAGGTATTGTCTCCAAGCAAGCCTTGGGACAAGGTATGATTCCACAAACCATCCTTTCCTATTATATAGACGTTGACGTATTTCCTCGTGCTGGGTTTGCGGAGAATTTGTTTTTGTTTCCACTACCTTCTCTGCCTCCCCTAAAACCCAACAATGTATCCCTATGCCTCATACCCTAGGAGCATCTACCCATATGACCCATACATCAAATACACTCAAGTCCCACCTCCACCATTCATTGAGCTTACCCATACTCAATAGTCCACCATGCAACTCCAATATATAGTCACCCATTTTTGCTTTGAATGAGCACCCACCTTTCTTAAGGTGTATGCTCTTTCCAAGACTTATGCATTGGACTGGGGAGCTCTTGTTAAATATTATGACATTGCACCTTTCTATGGGCAAGATCATGAGGTGGATGTGATCCTTGATTCATTCAGGTGACATCTTATTGTAATCATATGTTTATCCTTATGCATTTTCTTTTTTAGCAACAAAACTATGTAATGGTTTCCTTTATCAATGAATTAAGGTTTCTTAGGTACTTGTCCATGACAATTGTGGCTCAATATGATAGTTTTCTTTAAGAATCATATTAAGGGGGGAGTATTCAACTGACGGGGAGTATTCTTTTAGTTTTTGAAATATCAAAGGGGGGGAATAATCTAAAAGCAAAACTTAATTCCTTGAGTTTTTATGGTTATTGATAGAGTTTTTGAGTTGAGAGACACATTGTCACAAATTTATTGTTTCAATTTACTTTGAGATTTGGATGATATATTCCATAACTATATAGCATACATTTGAACACATTTTTTTTACACTCAAGCAATAGCTCATCAACGTATGACAATTTCATTTTAAAATTTTTCTTATCAAAATGTTTTCCATCTACAAAATGGGGGAGATTTTTGGCTAAATTGGACATTAGCACATATTATTCTTTGATGATGACAAACATCTTTGTTTGCGGATTTAATGTGTTATCTAAGTGTTTTAGGTACAAAGTACATATTGAGAAAGACTAATCAAGATTGGAGAATCAAATACTTGAATTATTGTGTATATGTAATACAAATGTATAAGTTTTAATAACTCATGTAAAACCAAGATCAGAACCAACCACACCTATCCCAAACCTATTCATATTTCAAAACTAAGTGTCTAGGGTAGGTAGGTCACATTAAAAAAATCATTAGATATGTGTCCCAAAAATTTGAAAATTAATTTCCAAGGAATTTTTGCTCGAGTAACTTGTAAACCGAGACTCTCTTGGTCAAAGTAGTTGTTGACAAAGATACCCCCTAGTCGAAGACTCAGAGCACTGGAATTACTTTTATAAATAGTTAGTATTGAGTTATACTCAGTCAAAAACATTGTCGACCGAATCAATCTTTGTTGAAGATTTTATGGACTGAGGATAGACTGTTAAATTGATTAACCAAGAAGTTAGAATGAAAATCAGCTGTTAGAACCAAGTTTGGCACGTTGACCAAATTCAGTCAAAGAATTTTTTGACCAAAACACATTCGGTCGAGAATTTTTTTGACCTATATATGTTCTCAAATCCTAATTTTATTAATCAACAAGTTCATCGTTGCACCTACACTTACTCAGCTATAAAAACTATTTCTCATCATAGAACACTCCAAGCACTCCCCTAAGTTTCCACAACCAATTCTAATCCATTCCTATAAATAATAGTGGTCATAGGACACCCAAAATAAACTTGTACACTTGAGATACAATATTTGAGAAAATGTTGAGCAATCTTGATATATAACAATCCATTTGTAATCCTCTAAAGCTATCAAAGTTGTGTCCTACTTATAGCTCTCCAACACCACCATCTATCATTGTCGAATGCATACTAGGATTGGTCCATAATCTTGATCTAGGACATTGTGAGCTACATTGGTGTTCTCTTTTCCTCAACCTTCTTTCTCTATTTGTGAACTGCGATGGGACTACTCTAAGGAGAGGTGGCCATCCACAATCCCGTAGGTGAAGGAGTCTTCACACATGTTCTCTTCCATGGACATCAAGGAAAAGGAGGTGATGTGGTTCTCTTCGATCATCTGTTAAAGAAGAGGAGATCATTGTTCTTTCATCGTCTGTCAAAGAGGAGGTTTGCATGGAGTCTTTGATGTCCAGTAAAGAAGATGGTTTAGTTGAAAGAAGGAGTTTATAATTTTTCCTAATAGATAAGTTAATTAAATTATTTTTTGCAAAATCGTACTTGGAAAAAACTAGGTAGTGGACTGATGTCTTAGATGAAATATACCTCAGATAAAGAAGCGGTTCATTTCATGATACCTTAGGTGGAGATCTCCATCCCCTCCTTCGTCTTCTTTTGTTCTTCCAGATATAGAGGGCAATCCCTTATACACTCTTTCCCCATGTGCCTTGAGGCTGAAGACGGCTTGGATTGCTGGCTAGCATTAGAACACTTCTTTGCTTTGCCATTGTCCTTGCCCTTAAGATTTACCTTTTCTTTGATCACATCAAAGATTATGGTTTGTCTTTCTTTATCTTTGCCTCAACTATCCTAAACATGTCCAACAACTTTGTCAACGCTTTTCAAAGTCGTTCATGTTGTAGTTTATCATGAACTGCAACACTTGCAGTATCATACCAATAGCCAACTCTTGGCTCAGAGGGAATCCTTCTTAGTCAGGTTTTCAACATACCCAATCACATTGAGTGTGTGAATACCTTACTGAATCTCCTTCTGTCATGACATAGTAGGACAGTATCTTGGAGACATCATATGTCTCATGTTGTCTCTGCAACTCATAGTGCAGAGAATACAACATCAAGCACTCCTGATCAATGTCTTCCTCGGTATGCTTCCATAAGCATACTTTCAGTCATTGATATGGTGGGATTGAGTTCATCTGGTCTTGGTATGACTAGGACTTAGAGCTTTCGCTCTTTGATTGAGAACACTTCTCATCATCCTAACTAGTCATGGAATTATTCCCATTTAATTTGTTGGTCTCAAAGACAGATCGCAAATAAAGTGATTATTGTTGATTAACCATTTATTTCAACAAAAGGAAATATATGCAATTTTAGTCCAAAACTCTTTTGACTTGTTTGATTGATTTGAAAAGTTGACGATAAAATTTGGCCTTTAATTAATTATCGCTCCCACTATTTTAGTTCAAATTGATAGCCCTCACCATCAATTTGGAATATTGCAGCGTACAACCTTCTAGTGGGCAAGATCCTGAAATTCTCTAAGTCATGGACCATCTAGGGCTGTCACCCACAACTTAGATCTCTCAGGTAGGCAACTTTTGCCAATTGCATAATATGCAACTCTTGATAAGATGTCATACACAACTCCTTGCCATGATCATCTCCATGCCTCAAGCCGCTAGATCCTATCTAGGTCACCTTGCTAAGTCCGACCCAAAGCAAACACGATGAATATGCACCCTGCTAGGGCAGACCCACACATTCATCCTTCACGCTTCCAAGAGATAGACGGTGCACCACGCTAGGGCGTGCCCACACTTGGTCGATCAAGATTTTCATGTGTGTCGCATTTGGAAGGCATCTAAAACTTAATATTTTAATGAGTGATTTGTTTTTTATGTACATATACATATCCAATCACCACAATCTATAGTATGTATCATATACATGCTATATCCCACAAAACATGCACAAACGATAAAAAGTGATGATTATGGCCATCCAAATGTGATTCCTCAAGCCAAGAGGAATCACGGTCATCTAGGTCAACATCACATGCAACATGTACAAGATGAACATCTATGCCTTGCCATCTGAGTTCATCAACTCATCACATGAATGATCTGTACTCTCCAGCCGGTCGTCTGGGTGCCACCAGCCGATTGGTTGGCTCCTCCAACCGATCGGTTCGCCTGGATGTCGTGCATCTCCTCATGTCTTCCACCTGGTCATCTCGCTCCTCGATCGGTCATCAACCGATCGGTTCACTCCTTGAACCGACCATCTGGAACGTCAACCGATCGGTTCACGCCTTGAACCGATCATTTCAGCTATTGTCTTGATGTCCGCCGGTCTTCGACATAACAGGAAATAAAATATATCCTATTATTACATTGCTTAAAAGAAGAAACCCCGAGTTGCATTCGGGGGGAGCAAAGGTAGGAAAGAATCTCGAATTATTTCGAGTTACATCAGGAATAAGAGAGGGAAGATCGGTGCGCAGACTGAGATGCAAGAAACCACAAACAACCACACACAGATAGGGGTTTATAGGCCATAATCATGCTACACACATCCACCACAAAACTCCTTTAAGCGCGACGTGTATCGAGTGCATTAATAATACATATCATATATGTAATTTGGGATTTGTGGATCTAGGATTAGACATGCATAAAGCCAATATTATTCGCATCGCATGCAATAAATAAAGGCGACAAACCAAAATCGATCATATCGATATTCCTAAAATATAGAACAGTTGACGTGGATCTGATACCACTGTTGGGTTTTAGGGGAGGCAGAGAAGGCAGCGGAAACAAAAAAAATTCTCCCCAAACCCAGCACGAGGAAACGCGTCAACGTCTATATAATAGGAAAGGATGGTTTGTGGAATCATACCTTGTCCCAAGGCTTGCTTGGTGACAATAACTCGCACCTTGCGCGGTCTTCACCTCCGGTCTTGGACGGTGTCTGTGCAACTCCTGGTCGCACCGGGACTGACAACTCCTCCTCCTACCAGACTGTCGAATGACAGTTGTCCTCCTAAGCGGCAGTGTCCTCCCGCCTCTGTAGTAGTCCACATGGACCACCTGGAACTCCACTCTCCTTGTCCCACAAGGAAGTGGAAGGAGTCACACCCTCCTATTGACGTACTAGTCGCCAACACACTCTCCTGCTTCCAGTTGCAACTGTAGTTGTCCTTCCCTTGCTGCACCTCCCTTTGCGGGAAGCACTTGCTGAGGCTCTCTCTCGGTTACCAAAACCAGAGAGAACGACACCTTTGCAGAGCAACTGGTTGCACTGCGTTGTTATCTGAGAAGCCCCCACTACCCCTATATATATAGGAGGGTCATGGGACAGGGTTCTCTATCCCGGGTAATACGGGACTAAACGCAGGAGTAGAAGGGTTCGAGATTTTCCACAAAAGGCAATCAGTTCGCAACCTGAAATGATCGGTTCACAGCTGAACTGATCGGTTCAACTCTTAAGCCGATCGGCTGGACAAGAGGCGACCGTTTGGGGTACTCCAACCGATCGGTTGGTGCCCTGAACGGATCGGTTCATTGTCCTAATCCGGCTCAAAAAGATTTTCCTTGTTTCTTTCCAAATTGGTATCGAATACCAATAATATTCCCAATCGAATTGGGCAATTTGAAACCAAAGGAAAATTCTTGCTGACATGACTTTCCCAACTGGTCGGTTGCACCAGTTGAGCCGATCGGTTCAACCCTTGAACCGGTCATTTCAACCTGGTCATGAGCCGATCGGTTGGACACTCCAGCCAACCAGTTCAGCAACCTCAGCCGACCGGTTCAACACTGGAGCTGATCGGTTGGGAGCACAGGTTGGGCAAAATCAGTCAGTTGCGATTTCAATCAATTTGATACTCCAATCAATGCATCCAACACCTTGAACCATATGATATTGAGCCATCGACTGATTGAGTGTTTAATTGAACTACTAAACTCCTTTAGTAATCAATCTAAACATTTCTTTGTGGACAAAACTCCTCTTCCAGGTTAAATCCTATGTGTGTGACCTTGCAGGTCCATTTCACGTTGGCAGTGAAAGTCCATAACACTTATGACTTCACAAGCAAAGAGTGGTGCCTAGTCACACATCATTGCTACCCAAGTGAAAGTAGAAAGTTGGAGAACAACTTTCATCCTACAATACGTGAATGGTGTTACAGCGAATGTATAATTCCTTTGTCACTGATATCCTGAATGAACTCGAGGCATGGAACAGTCATCCTGTCAACGTTCATTCACTTTCTTGATCTCAGAGTAGATTGAATGAGATATGTATGACATCAATATCACATATTGATTCCCACATGCGTGCGCACACCTATCTCAATCCTACTCATCAAGTGGCCCTAGATATCAAACTCCCTCAGGAGGGACAAATCCCATATCTATCACTCACCCCTCAAAAGCCCCATGTGTCAAAGCCACCCAATCATCACCTTTATAACAACCCATGTTTCAGGACTGTGTTTGATGATGTCAAAGTGTGCCCAACGACATGTATTGAGTGCAGTGATTTCAGGTCTAAGAATCACACTCACCACCATCACTGTGAGTACTGAATGTGACTACCATGTCATGGTTTCATGTGTCAAACTCAAGGTGGGTTTTTCCGGTACACTTGTTCTCTAACAAGTACCTATGTGTTTGGTTTGATATCTATATATCATGACTAATGAGATTCTGTCATCAACCAACACCACAATCTAGTCTTGTGTGTCATTGTTGTCTATCTACCTTCCACAATGACATCTGACTAGGGACATAACAAGAATGTACAAACTCTTAGCATCCGTATGATCTCATCGTTCAGGTCCTCAACCTGAAAGCATACGTCATTGAGTACTGTCATTCTCTAGACATTCAATATATTCTATCACTATCTCATATGACTGAACCAGAAAGAATTGGAAGCTTGCCTTTGATGTTTATGAAATCAATCTTAATGTATCCCACCAATCATCCCATGATTGGCTCTCAGGGCATACATACCAACATACATGTCAGGAGTATTTGGATTTAGAAATTGCATCTTTTGGTTGAGATAGGTCATTGCATTGTGGTTGTAGTCAAAATGTCTCCCAATTTAATAGGTTACACCTTTAATATAAGAGACATCATTTGCCAAGATTTCCACAGAGTAACTAGGGAGAGGAGAAGAAGGTGGAGGAATGGATTCTTGGGATGTGCCTTCTTCAGTTCCAGCCATTTTGTGCCCAAAGTCAGTTGTATTTTGTCAATTGTGTTTTGTGTTATTCTTTGGGAATGTCGATCATAGGTATAACCTAAGTCAACTAACTCTTTACCGACAGAGTGTTTAATGATTTGGAAAAAGAAAATTGGCATAGAGTGGAATCTAAAAGAAATCAATTGTATTGGAGAGAATTATGTGAATGAAGTTGATTGGAACACGCTTAAGAATTGCATAGATAAGATACACCCTAAACTGAAGCATTTTGGTTTTCTTTCTCTAGGAAGAATGTTATGACTAATGATGAGGTTTACTATCCTAGATTTAGGGGTTAGAGATGTGGCATAGTCGGTTCCCCTTTGTTCTTGATCAACAATATGAGGAGGAAATATGGTTCTTTTAATGAGGGTAAGGTCTACTTCTTCTTGACTAGTGGAAAGTTTGTTGAGGGGGTTGTGGATTGTGAGTTCTGCAAATTCACCATATTCTTAAGAATATATGCCTAACATTTCTAGGATGTCAATTTCAAAAAAACCGAATGATAACCCATTAACCATGGAAGTAAAGGAATAATGGCCATCGATGTCCCTAACAAGGTTGGAATAGAATTCATGGACAACTTGTGATGACCAGAAATGGAATGAGGGAGAAATAAATTCTTAATTTTTTTTATTTAGAAGAGGTGAGAAAGGTTTATGAGATCAGACAAGTCATATATTTCCACCTATCTATGAGGAAGAGGCATCTTGGAGGTGAGACGCAAGTACTTCTCTCCAGCATCAACATTAGTGAAGGATATCCTGATGATGACCATCAGTGCTAGAGCTGCTGAGGTGGAATGCCTCATCTTGCATACAACTTGCTTCCTACCACTGCGAGCTGAAGATGAAGCCATCTTAAGGTAGTAGAGCAAAAATGGAGTAGAAGAAGATGTGGAGAAATAGGGAAATGAAAGTTGCTAAAAGAATTCTCTAAGAAGTGTTCAGAAATGCTAGAGAGGTTTACTCCATGAGTTGTGAAGAGAATGGCCAAAATGATGCATATTATTAGAAAAACTGACTCACACTTGGTTGCCAAAATCATTGACCGAATTTCCAATACTTCTATTCCAATGGTAGCAAAATGGCTAGTTCGGTCGAGGATTTCAAAATTTACACAACGGTCAAATATATGCTTAGTCGAGAATTTTGTCGACCAAGGGATGTTTAATTTTAAAAAAAATCGACCGGAGGAGTGAGTAGAATGTCCTTTAACTGAGACGTGCATAGTCAACCGAGGGTCCCACTGAGAGAAATTTATTCAAAAAAAATTTCGACCGAGATTGTTCTTGGTCCAGTATTTTGGTGACCAAATTTGACATTTTGAGTAATATTTTGCAATGAGGATAGATTGATCTTAACTAATCATTTCTTCTTCATGATATTAAATCATTTTAGATAAATATTAAATTTGTAATACTTGTAATATATGCAATAAAACCATTGACCAAAGAGATCAAAATATACATCTTCAAGAGGGACAATGCTTAACTTTTCTCTACTTTAAATTGTTCTAAAGCAAGGCGTTTTGTGAAAATATCAACTAATCAATTTCTAGTATCTACATGATGAAGACATATGTTTTGTCTAGCAACATGGTCACGAAGGAAATGATGTCTTTCTTAAATATGTTTAGCATGACTATGTAAGATAAGATTATGAGATAATTTGATTACCCTTATGTTATCACAGAAAATTGGATTTGTTGATTACACTTATGTTATCACATTTCTGGGAATCCATAATCATTTTAGACTTGTTGCATCAATAAAACATGTTTGCAACATGATCCAACCACCATATATTTTTCTTCGGTGGTATATAATGAAAAAATATTTTATTTCTTTTTAAACCAAGATGTGAGCGATTTTCCAAGCTCTAAACAACAACCACTAGTACGTTTTTTTATCAAAGAGACAACCAACATAGTCACATCAGTGTAAGATTTAAGTTTAAATGGTTGATCTTGTGGTGCCAAATACCATAGTCGACTGTACCAGATAAATATCATAAGATCCTTTTCATAGAGACAAGATGAGAATTCATAGGTTTTGATTGAAATCTCATGCATGAACCCACGTCAAACATAATATCTGGTCAAGATACAGTGAAGTATAATAAACTACAAATCATACATTTATATAAGGATTTGTTAATGGGTTCACCTACCACATCTTTATCAATTTTGGTAGAGGTTTCGATTAGAGTAAAGGCATGCTTACAATTTTCCATATTAAATCCTTTCAATAGTTCTATTTTATATTTTTATTGGTTGAGGAAAATTCCACAAGGAGTTTGTTTAATTTGAAACCCCAAGAAAAATGTTAACTCACTCGTAAGACTCATTTCAAATTCTTTCTGCATAATATCACTAAATTGTGTCCAAAGTGATTAATTCAAAACACCAAAAATAATATCATCAACATATATTTGAACAATGAGAAAATTTGATTCATTCCTTTTGATGAATAGTGTAGGATCTGATTTACCCATAGAGAAGTCATTTTCAAATAAATAATTTTTAAGATGTTCGTACCAGTTTCTAGGGGTTTGTTTTAATCCATATAGTTCCTTCTTTAATTTGTAAACATGATCAGAATGTTTTGGATCTTCAAAATTGGAAGGTTAAGAAACATAAATATCCTCTTGTATTATTCAATTTGAAAATGTACTTTTAACATCCATTTGAAAGAGTTTAATGTTTTTATGTGCAACTAGAACTAATAACAGGAAAATTTATTCTAGTCTATGTACTGGAGCATAGGTTTCATCAAAGTCAATGCCTTCTTGTTGATTATACCCTTGAGCAGCCAATCTAGATTTGTTCCTAACAACTTCCCCAACTTCATTTAACTTGTTACAAACTACCCATTTAATTTCGATAATGGTTTTATCTTTAGGTCTAGTAACCAAATCCCATAAATCATTCTTGTTGAAATGATTTAGTTCTTCTTGCATGGAAATGATCAAATAATCATCTCTAAGATCTTTATCAGCCTTTTTAGGTTCAATAATAAATACAAAAGTTGTGTTAGCTACATATCTAAGAGAATATCTAGTTTTTTCTTAATCAAAAGGATCACCAATTATTAGATCTAGTGGATGGTCTTTTATTATTCATGGTATTGGTTGATGTGATTCTTCATTTTGATTTTTACTTTGTACATTTTCAACATTATGATCTTCTTAAGGTGATATGGTTCAATATTAAATTAGTTTTGGAAAATCATTTTCTATTTCATTATTTGTTTGATTTTCATGAAATGTTACATGAATTGATTATTATACTTTCTTAGGGACATTATTACATATTCTATAGGCCTTACTTGTGGTTGAGTAACCTAAGAAGAATCATTTTTGTTATTTTGGCTCAAATTTATCTTTAGCATCTTTAGTATTTAAAATGTAGCATGGAGTTCCAAAGGTGTGAAAGCAATCCACTCTTGGTTTCTTAGAAAAAGAGTATTTCATAACGAATCTTTTTAAGTTGTGGATGAATCGAGATTCTATTTTGACCATAGCATGTGGTACATCTTCGGCCCAAAAAGTTTTAGGTGTGTCATGTTCTAATAGCATTGTTCTAGCAATTGTTTTGTAAAGAAGAATTTTTCCTTTTGACCAAACCATTTTCTTATGGAGTGTGTGGAGAAGAAAAATTGTAAGTGTACACTTTAGATCTGCAAAAATCTTCACAGCTATGATTTTCAAATTCACCTCTATAATCACTCCTAATAGTGAGAATTTTATTTTAATGCTGATTTTCAATCTTTGAGCAAAACTAAATAAATATTCCAATAGTATTATCTTTTCCAAAAAGAAAATGTACACAAACATATCTACTATGATCATCAACAATTATAAAACAATATCTCTTTCCACCTATAAACTGTGTTCTCATAGGTCCAAATAAATCCATATGTATGAGTTCAAGAGGTATAGATATACTAGGGATTTGGTTTTCTTTAAAAGAAGTCTTAGTTTGTTTTCCTAATGTGCATAGTTCAAAGATTTCAAAATTATCGAAGGAAATTTTAGGCAAACCATGAACTAGATCATGTTTAATTAACTTTTTAATGACATGAGTACTTGTATGTCCTAATCTTATATGCCATAGATTTTGAGTATTATCATTTGCAATAAGACATTTAACAATAATTGATTTCATAGAGTTAGGGAAAATAACATAAAGATATCCTACTCTTTATCCTTCATATACTATATTATATGTATCTTCTTCAAGTAATTTGCAACAAGTTTTATTGAAAAGCACATCATAACCACTATCACATATTTGACTAACACTTAGGAAAATGTGATACAAACCATCTACTAATATTACATTCTTAATTGTGAGACTAGTTCTGATATTACCTATTCCCATGATGGTTCCTTTGTTGTTGTCTCCAAAAGTGATTGATTTTCCCTTTTTCTTTTCAAGTCAATGAAAGGCTTTATTATCTCCAGTCATATGTTTGGAGAATCCAATATCAACAACCCAATCCTCTAATTTTTAAAGAGTTTTTGGTAATCAAGCAGAGTCCATGATGGTTAATACATGAAACTTATATTATCAATGCTAGAAATATCATTTAAATTGCTCAAAATTGAATTCCTAACAGATTTTTGGTCAAATTTTTCTTCAGCCGACAAGTTACTCGATTGAAATTTTTATTGATTGAAAACAGTTCCAAACTTTTCAACAAATTACAGAAGTTATACAAATGAATCTTTGTTTAAATATAAATATATGAAAATGAGTATAAAATTGGGTTGAGATAAGACTTAAATGTGTTTATCTAGATAATCATAAATCAAATCCCAAAAATTTCTCCTTTTTGTTTTAAGTAGGTGGTTTCCCAAACCATGTCAATTTTTCCTTTCCTTCAATATTCATATGAGAAAGAATAATGACCTAAACATTGATAGTAATGACATGAGATAGAAGATATTTCATTCCTCTTTTGAACATTTTGAGAATTTACAACTTTACTTTTAGGTACATATATAGTTCTAGTCTTAGGAACATATGCCTTTCTAGTTTGGTTTTAGGTACATATCCTAGACCTCTTATTCCCACTTGTTTAGAAGAAATATGTAGCATATCATCAAGATTTTTATTTCCTTGTATTAATCTAAAATTTGTTTTGTGATTCAATATTTTCAGCAAGCTTTTTAGTTATATCCAAATTTACTTGAGCAAGATTTGAAAGTAAAGTGTCTCTTTCTTTTATTAAAACATCATAATATGAATGTGTGCATAGAATATGTTAAGTTTGATAATCATTTAATTTTGTAGGCATATCAATATTTTATTGAGAAGAAGATTATTTTTATTTTCAACAACAAGTAATTGTGCCTTATAATTTTCAACACATTCTTTTAATGCATTGTTTGAATATTTTAGAGCATTTTCAGAACTAAGCTTATCTATATTAATGTGAAGTTCATCAATAACTTAAGTGACATTCTTCTTTTGTTTCTTTCATTCGATCTCTTTTTCATGAATTTCTTCAAGGCTAGTAACTAATTATTCTTTATATAATTTAAAATTATCTACCTCATCAGTTTCTTCATCTTCTCTTGTCGTGACATGTTCTATCCCCTCTTCTTTACTGCTTCCACTTTCATCACTTCATTGATCGCAAGCGACTTTGTAGGATTTTCTCCCTTGTCCTTCTTCTTGAATGAGGATTTATTCTTCTTGAGCTTTGGGCACTCATTCTTCTTTCCACATTCAAACACCTGGAAGAACAAAAATGTTTGTATTTTTTACCATTTACAATTAGAGTTTTTTCTTCATCGTCTCTACTTGTGTCGCTATTTTCTTGAATGAAATTTCTTGATGGCATCTTGGAAGTGGCTTTAAGTGTAAGTTTCTTCTTTCTTCTCCTTTATTTCTCAGCATCAATCATTTCTTCTTCTTCTTCTAGAGTGACTTTATGTGTCTCCAAGTTCCTGATGAGCCGCTCCATCTTTAGTGTTGTGAGACCATTTGCTTCCTCAATAACAGTCACCTTTGACTTTTATTTGGGAGACAATGATCTAAGTATCTTGCATATATCTTCCTGACTAAAAATTTTCCCAAGCGCACTTAGATTGTTTATTATGTTAGAGAATCTAGCATATATTTCTACAATGTTTTCATTAGGTTGCATTTGAAATAATTTAAATTTATGTTCTAACATTATAATTTTAGTATTTTTAACTTGAGTAGTTCTTTCATGTGTTACAGCTAATTTGCGTCATATATCATGATCTGTTTGACATGAGAATATGTGATTACATTCACCAATAGATAAAGAAAAATAAAGAATGATTATTGGCTTTTCATTGAGTGAGGCTTGTTTTATTATATCAGGATTCAACGTTTCGAACTGTATTGTTGGAAGTACATATGGACAAGCTATCACCTTCCATAAATCAAAGTTCATACTTTGAAAGTTTAAATGTATCCTCCTCTTCCTATAGGTGTAGCCCATTGAACAATGAAGGCCTACTCATGTGCGATTCTTCCAAATTGAGGTTGCCAAGAATGTCACTTCCCATTCTTCAAGACCAGTTAAGCTCTTGAAGTCTTTTTCTGATACCAAATGAAAAGGTCTAGAGTGGAGTGAATAGATCTTATTGAAAATGAAAGAAAAATTAGAATAAAAGTAGTAAAAAAACAAATGAAGATAGGATTTAGAGTGATTCTATCTAAGATGTCAGTCTACTGCCTATTTGTTTCCAACAAGGATTTTTTAACAAATAATTTTATTAACTTTTCTAGGATAAATTATAAAAGTACTAGTTGCAACAAAACCCTCTTATTTACTATCCATGGAATAGCGCCATGCAAACCTCTTCTTTGACAGACGACGAAAGAGCATTGATCCCCTCTTTTTTGATGGATGACGAAAGAGCACCTGCAACACTTCTTCTTCTTTGACAACCACGAAAGAGTGTCTATGTGAAGAATCCTTCTTCACCTGCAAGATCCTAGACAACCTCCTATCCTTGGAGTAATCCCATTGCAGTTCACAAATAGAGAAAGAATGTTGGGAAAACAGAACACCAATGTAGCTCACAATGTTCTAGATCAAGCTTATGGACCAATACCAGTATAGATTCGGCAATGATGGATGGTGGTGTTGCAGAGCTATGAGTAGGACACAAATTTGACAGCTGTAGAGGATTGCAAATGGATTGCTATAGCTCATAATTGCTAAACCTTTGCTCAAATATTGTATCTCAAGTGTGCAAGTTGTATTTTGGGTGTCCTGTAACCACTGATATTTATAGGAATGGATTATGAGTGGCTAGGGAAATTTAGGGGACTTTCTAGTGTGTTCTAGGATGAGAAATAGCCATTATAGTTGAGTCAATGTAGGTTCAACAACTAATTGTTTCGTTAATAAAATCAACACTCCAAAACCAATCTCTATTGACCAAATTCTTGACCTGATGTGTCTCGGTCAAGAAATTCTTTGACTGAATTTGGTCTAAGTGTCAAAGTTAGTTCTTACAACTAATTTTAGTTCTAACTTCTTGGTCAACTAGTTTAACAGTCTATCCTTGGTCCACAAAATCTTCAATCAGGATTGATTTGATCGACAATGTTTTTGAGTGAGTATAACTCAGAACTAACAGTTTAAAGAACACTTATGATGGTCTAAGTCTTCAACTAGGGGGTATCTCATTGAACAATTTCTTTGATCAAGAGAGTCTCAGTTGACAAGTTACTCGACCCAAAAATCCCTGGAAATTAGTTTGCAATGTTTTCGCAAGCTTGTCTAATGATTTTTTTAATGTGAACTACCTACCCTAGACACTTAGTTTAGACATATGAATATGTTTTGGATAGGTGAGGTCGGTCCATGGCTTTATTGCACATGATGTATAAATACTTGTACATTTGTATTACATATACACAATAATTTAAGTACTTGCTACTCCAATCTTGATCAATTTTTATCAACATGTGCTTTGTACCTGAAATACTTAGATAACACATTAAATCCCCAAATAAGAAATGTTTCACCATCAAAATATAATATGTGCTAATGTCCAATTTATCCAACAATCACAACATGATCTAAGCCATTGAAATAGACCATTATCACACAATATAATCTAACCAATTGTAATAGACCCAACTTATATACAATAAATCAAACATATTTTAATATATATGACCCTACAACAAGATCAAACATTGTAATATACTATAATCACACAATATATCACACCCCATTATAATAGACCATAATCACACAACATGCTCTAACTTGTTGAAATTGACCCAAATAATATTTAGCATGCAAGATCAACTTCAATAAATGTGAACTAAAACATGTCATAAGATATTTTAATGGGACATTATAAAACAAAATTCCCTTATGCATTGTAGTTGACCATAATCAAACAACATTGTTCACCCATTTTAATAGAGAATAATCACACAACATGCTTTAAAGATTTAAATTGATGACACAAATCAATGGTAATAATCATAATAGAAAAAACCATAATCATTATGTTTTTAGTTAAAATAATATCTAAATTATAATCTAAGTATACTTTATCTTCAATTTTGTTATTCTAAATACTTGAATCCTATTGAATGAACCTTTTATTTTTGGGATGTGACTACCAATTAATCAATTCTTTCATGTTCCCTGAATTGTATTCAATAAAATTTTGAAAATAAAATCCATTATCAAAAAAATATCAGTGCATTTTCATTTTTCTCGACCACACTCCCAAAGTATCCCTCACACCCATCAACCAAAAATTACCAATGGATTGTTATTCTTAATAAATAATAACAACCATTTACCCAAAATTCCCTATGTGGGGTTGCCTCTCTAGTTCTACCACCCTTAACGACTTATCTCCCACCTATTATCCTCTCCCAAAATCCACTCTTAATTGTGCGGCTAAAGTATCACTACCCATGTAACATATTGTTGTCACAAGTGACCATCATCACCATTCTTCTCAGACATTCATTTTCTACACTTCTATCAATTAGCCATCTTTTACCCCAACACATCTCCTTTCAATCATAGAACCAAGTGCCACTTCCCATGTCATGTATGATTATTATGGGAAAAATAAAATACCATACATAAGGGTTCACAAATAAAAGTGCTAATTCTACATCTGATATATAGATTGTTAAATCTTCCATAAAATCCAAACTAAGAAGTAGAGTACCTTGAATCTTGTCCTTTTCATCTTGTTGTCTTTGTTATCAACATTTTTCTTGGTTTGTCACCGTCTGAGATTCTCTCGATGGACATTCATATGATATTCTCTCTCCTAGACTCATTTGCCCTCTTCTTGACATAGTCTTCCTTTTAGGTTTTAAAGAAAATCATATCTAGCTTCTTGGTGTCATCCTATCCCCTAAAAACTTCATTCATTCCAAACAAATTGTTTCTTATGTCCTTTTTCATTCAATCTGACTGCTCATTTACAAGATCACCACTCCCTTATCCAAATCATAAGTAACCATGTCTAAACATGTAGTTAGGGGCACTACTACACAAAAAAAACAATTACAATACAATGAGCACAACAATTCCACTACTAGTGTTGTAAATAGTAGTAAAACATGCATGTTTATGCATTCTATATTTCATATTTACTACAATAAAGGTTGTATGGAGTAGGCCAAACTCATTTAGTATATTTGAGAATACAACAAGGTGCTAATACATTCAAATATACTATAAATGAACAACATGGTCATGTTGTAATAGACCAAAATCGCACAACAAATTCTAAACTTTAGATGAAAAAATCCTTAATTGTTAATATCTTTAAATAAAAAGAATGTCTATATTACATTCCACATTACAATGAAGAGAGCAAATATGTGCATGTAACTTGACTAAATTTATGAAATATTTTTCCCTTTACAATTTATAGAAGTCTAGATCCACCAATGGAAGCTTGATATTCTTCTTTTATGCATGTGCAGGCTTCAAACCTTACCCATCAACCTTATTGTAGATCCCCTCAACATCCTTAGTTCTCATACACATTTTCTTGTAGATCATGGACTTTCCAATGGGTCACTTAGTTGATCTGGTATGGTATTTGTTGGCCATGGTAGGTGGAAATTTCAAAAACCCTTAAATATGCCCCATCGAGCTTAAAAATACCTAAGAACTCCACTGGTAAACATAGAAATCCAATTTTCCAATGCCTAACTCTTATTGAGTGATCAAATTCCCATTGACCAATTCAAAA
Organism: Alisma plantago-aquatica; assembly: GCA_963693085.1. Lineage (NCBI taxonomy): Eukaryota > Viridiplantae > Streptophyta > Magnoliopsida > Alismatales > Alismataceae > Alisma > Alisma plantago-aquatica. Next base: position 759,690,128 of record OY856414.1, read on the forward strand.
CTTCCAAATAACTAGATCTCCCATTCACCAATATAGAATCCCACATGAATCCAATCAACCAATTCAATATTCACATTGATTGAGAACTTGTATTAATCTAGAACTCCCATTGACCATTGTTCAACTCCTTGGTCAATACAAAACTCGCATCGATCAACATAAAACTCCTATTGGGAAACAAACAAACTCTTGCATCGCTTGGTGCAAGAGCACATAGAGTGAAATGCCAAGAAACCAAGATTTAATCTCATCAAAACCACATCATACAAAGTAGATAGATGATAACACCAATTTTTGTGATGTTTTTAACCCTTATTTTGTTATCAAAACTGCCCTTTTAAACTACTTTCCTCTCTTTTATATGTACTTTTGCAATAATAGGCCAAACAACGCTCTTAATTCAATATTTCCGTATTTTGCAGTGTTTTCCTCCCATTTTGACACATTTATCATCAATAAGGCCGTCCCGGCCCACAAACATGATTCCACCTACATCGGCCTCCCAGCCGGCCGATATGTGCACTGCCTGGTAGGGTAACGCGATACATCGACGCGCGACGTGAGGATGTCGCACAAGAAGGAATCGTTGGACGACACGCCTCTTTACCCGACAGGGAGCCGAGCACGCCACGACTACTCAACGTGCCGCATGATACCGGCCACCCACCGGCAGGCACCTCTCGCCACAACGCCCAACAACCGACATCCTTGTGCTGGGCGATACTTGCATCGGCCGTCCACCAACTGTGCGATAATAAGGAGGACATGTGGCATCTTGTGCACCATAACTTCCCCAACTGCTGCCTACAAATAGCAGCTACAGGGAGCCGAAAAGACAGGTCAGAACCCTGTGCGAATCTTCGCAAGGAAAGCTGCAAGAGCAAGAGTATCGTGCCTTAGTGGTTGTGACGGGCGACACTAGGTGAGAATTTTCCCATCCCGAGAGGGAGGGAATGGTTCACTTAGTGTCGCCCTGAGCACCACTGCAGGCCGATATCGGCTGACATAATGTAGATTCTGGATACAAGTGACCGATACTAGATGTACCACACTTTGGCCCGACACGATACTAACCCCGATACATGTCGCCCGTCGTGGCGTGTCGCCCGAGAGGGTGTCGCCCGACATGACCGTATCAGGCCAGGGTTTTCGTACGATACAACCAGCCCATCACCGCGTGCCGCCTGAGAGGGTGTGCCGCCCGACACGGCTATATCAGGCTAGGGTCCTGCCCGGTATCGGGCCGGAGGGTCAGTTGTAGCATGTCTACCTTCTATATCAAGAGGGCGACGTTTATACTTTATTTCTGTCATTTATTTCTTTACTTTACGCAATGTAATCAAGACATTTTATTTGTCTGTGGAAATAGAAGAGTTTAATTATCTGCTGCTCTATGTTTGGTACCTTTATTGGATGATTTCTATGTTTAATATCTAAACTCTAGCTTGCATGCTTGGATCACGTTTCGATTAGCTACAGATTGTGTTTTCCCGTAGCAACAGCCTCGAGAGAGGTGTTGTGGCTCTAGTGTTTGGTCCGATTCTGAAGTATTAGAGTGCCCGGAATCAGAGTTGCCTTAGTGACCTCTCCACTCTAATTTAAGCCCAGCAACCTCGAGAAGGGTGTTGATGATTGGTTAGAGGTACCCGCTCTGAGAGGAGGGGTACAAGATGTTTCTGTTGCCACTTGTTTTACTGAAGTTTTCTCCTTGGTACCTTGCTTTAGCTTTAGTATTATCTCTTTGAATCTGTTGCATGAAAACCACTAAAAACTGATAAATGCTTAAAACCATTAATATTCCTTGTAGCTCCAGTTGGAGATAGTTTCTTTTGTTTTGATGATCTCCAGTTGTTCCTTTTGGGAAATTTTGTTTCCTCTTTAATTCTTTTGCCAGAGTTTAGCGTGTCGATTCTGAGTTCTCAACACTACCACCCTTGTCCCTGTGTTCGACCCCGTATATCTACTTCGACCCCGTAAGAAAATTTTCGAGGGCCTAGAGGGTTTCGAGTTATAAATGTAAAAGTTCGACTACCTCAAATCCGCCTCCAATTAAAAAGTTGATCGGCCTAAATCGCGCGTCCAAAAATTGGAGGCGGATTTGAGGTAGTCGAGCTTTTACATTTATAACCCGAAACCCTCTAGGCCCCTGCAACTTTGCTTACGCGGTCGAAGTAGATATACGGGGTCGAACACAGGGACAAGGGTGGTAGTGTTGAGAACTCGGAATCGACACGCTACACTCCGACAAAATAAGTAAAGAGGAAACAAAATTTCCCAAAAGGAACAACTGGAGATCATCAAAACAAAAGAAACTATCTCCAACTGGAGGTACAAGGAAGATTTATGGTTTTAAGCATTTATAAGTTTTTAGGGGTTTTCATGCAACAGAAACAGAGAGATAATACTAAAGCTAAAGCAAGGTACCAAGGAGAAAACTTCGGTAAAACAAGCGGCAGCAGAAACATCTTGTACCCCTCCTCTCAGAGCGGGTACCTCTAACCAAGCATCAACACCCCTCTCGAGGTTGTTGGGCTTAAATTAGAGTGGAAAGGTCACTAAGGCAACTCCGGTTCGGGGCACTCTCATACTCCAGAATCGGACCAAACACTAGAGCCACAACACCTCTCTCGAGGCTGTTGCAATGGGAAAACACGATCTGGTAGCTAATCGAAACGTGATCCAAGCATGCAAGCTAGAGTTCAGATATTAAACATAGCAATCATCCAATAAAGGTACCAACATATAGCAGTAGATAATTAAACTCTTCTATTTCCACAGACAAATAAAAGGTCTTGATTACATTGCGTAAAGTAAAGAATTAAACAATAGAAATAAAGGATAAACGTCACCCTCTTGATATAGAAGGTCGAAAAGCTACAACTGACCCTCCGGCCCGATACCGGGCAGGACCCTAGCCTGATACAGCCGTGTCGGGTGGCACACCCTCTCAGGCGGCACGCAGTGATGGGCCGGTTGTATCGTGCGAGAATCCTGGCTCGATATGGTCATGTCGGGCGGCACCCTCTCAGGCGACACGCCACGACGGGCGACATGTATCGGGGTTAGTATCGTGGTGGGCCAAAGTGCGGTGCGTCTAGTATCGGTCACTTGTATCCAGAATCTACATTATGTCGGCCGATATCAGCCTGTAGTGGTGCTCGGGACGACACTAAGTGAACCATTCCCTCCCTCTCGGGATGGGGATATGCTCACCTAGTGTCTCATGTCACAACCACTGAGGCATGATACTCTTTCTCTTGCATCTTTCCTTGGGAAGATTCGCGCAGGGTTCCGACCTATCTTTTCGGCTCCATGTAGCTTCTATTTATAGGTAGCGGTTGGGGAAGTTATGGTGCACACGACACCATGTGTCCTCCTTATTATCACACAATTGGTGGACGTCTGATGCAAGTATCGCCTGGCACAAGGATGTCGGCTGTTCGGCGTCGTGGCGAGAGGCGCCTACCGGTGGGTGGCCGGTATCGCGCGGCACGTTGAGTAGTCGTGGCACGCTCGGCTCCCTATCGGGTAAAGAGGCGTGTCGTCCAACGGTTCCTTCTTGCATGGCATCCTCACGTCGCGCGTCGATGTATTGTGTTACCCTGCCGGGCAGTGCGCATATCGGCCGGCTGGGAGGCCGATGCAGGTGGAATCATATTTGTGGGCCGGGACGGTCTTATTGATGATAAATGTGTCAAAATGGGAGGAAAACACTGCAAAATACGGAAATATTGAATTAAGAGCGTTGTTTGGCCTGTTATTGCAAAAGTACATATAAAAGAGAGGAAAGTAGTTTAAAAGGGCAGTTTTGATAACAAAATAAGGGTTAAAAATATCACAAATATTGGTGTTATCAACTCCCCCAAACTTAGCGTTTTGATTGTCCTCAATCAATATTTAAATTTTCTTTTGTGATGCTTCTTCTTGCTCGGTGTAGTTTTCAGTTTAAGAGGTAAAACAAGAATCGCGATGCCTTTAGGGATAATGATGCCCCACTACGAACAAAAGACCTTGCGTTTCCGGCCTTATTATTTCAGTAAAAAAATTTCTCTACAGCTTCAGCGAGACTTTGGTTTATGATTCTGAAGTTAGCTTTCACACCAAACAACTTTAGGGGTAGAAAGTTGTGTATAGGGTAGACTAAGGCTTTTTGGGGGTTTTCTTGTTTCCCATCAGTCCATCCAGGTTAGGGTCTGTTAGCGGGAAAGTGGTCCCTACAGTCCAAGCCAGTTGGATTTAGAGCAGTGATTTCACATCCTACGTACCACTGCCCCAGATCTACCATGCCTAAAGATGGGTACTTTTGGAAAACAAGTGTGTGTATATATTTTTTTTCTTTTCTTTTATTTGGCACAACTCTCATGCTTTTATTCACCCTCATAAGGCTCCTTTCTCTTTTTGGGATTTTTGTTGGGTAAGGGGAAACAAAAGGATTTTTGCTGTTTGGGAAGCTTTTTCCTTATCCATACTCGTCTCTTAACTGTTGCGAGATTATTATTTTTTTCGAAATTTTTGGCACGGAAAAATGTAGTCTTTTGTTGTTTGAGGCAGCATTATCAGAAAGATATAACAAAACTTGCATCTCGTTAAGCACATAGAAAACAAACTTGGCAAGAAGTCGCATCAGGTTTTTACTAATATAGCAGCATTGTACATATGTAGGGAGACCAAATAAGCAAAATTTTCAAAATTTTTGGTAAAATTTTGTTGTATGAGCAAACATATGTATATGTACACATGATATAGAAGAAGAAAAAAAATGAAGTATGAAAATTTTTCAAAATTTTTATACCTCCCTAACTGGTACATGGTACCCCCCCCAAACTTACTCCACGCTCTGTCCCAGAGTTGTGAAGTAGATAAGGTAGAGTAATGTTGATCCAGTGAGGGTTAGCCGGTGAGTGCGCATGTGTCAGATAGCAGCTCCCACCCATATTCTCCTCTTTTGTTGTGATAATCGATGTGGTGGAGCTGGTCAGGCGTTGCTTCATTTGCTATCCATTCCAGGACAAAGATGCCGTAGTCGTTAAATATGGCAAGCTACTGCGGACTGCAGTGGCAGAACTGGAGTTCGTGCCATTTGCTTGCTTGCGTGTCTAGGAATGGTTGGATCATCTTTGACACCTCGTCGTAGTATTTTCGAGCTAAGCATTCGACGGATGACAACGGTTCTGATGTACACGACACTGGATGGTTTTTATTGCTGTCCGAGCTGTTGTAAAAGATTCCTACTCGTTGTCGAGTGTACATTGTCAGGAGCGTCCAATGGTTATAATGCAGGATGGGCAGAAAAATTTTGCTAGGGACCCCGCTCTCCAACTCTGCCAAAAAATGCTGCTTTGCTCCTGTTTCATCGGCAAGGCAAACGTCGTTGAACAGCATAGGATGAGCTATGTGTGCATGTTTGAACCTTGGCTGTAATGTTTGGATGTAAGTAGCTGCCACAGATATAGCCAAGCATCCTCCTTCTTTTACCATGTCCCTTAAATCATCAATCGGGACTACGACATCGCCTGCCTTGTAAATGACATTTTCCAGGGTAGAATCTGTTAACTTCAGAAGGATTTTATTTACCTGCTCCTGTGTGAGCGTAGCGCACGAGAAGCGGTCGAAATTTTTGATCAGCCCTTATGTAGTTTCAGGCAAAGCAGTGTCTTCCATCCCGTGCACTTTCTGCAGGGTCTCCAACTACTTGCCTGCCCCATAGGTGTCAGTTGTCATCTCTTCTTCTCTCTCTGGGGAGCTGCTGGATTGTGAAGATTTATCTTCTTGGTCGCTGTCCAGCAGCCTATCAGGTACCCCTACATCTCAGAAATAACGTCTGTCTTTAATCAGCAGCATGGCGTATGTGCTCCTGCGGTGATAGAAGCATGTGCCCCTAAGGGCCCCCAAGTTTCCAATTGTATTGAGCACCTCTATGGCACTTAAGACGACGAAGGCGCTGTTTCCGCTTCCCTCTTCAGCCTGGACGGGGAAGTCGTGAATGGAATAGAAGTTCCAAACATCGTTGTGACGTTTGGCTCCTTGCTTTATATCTCGTAGAAGACGCGGCGGTAGAAGCCTTAGATTTTTGTCCTCCGGGCGGCTGGAAACATTCCTGGAGCGTGGTACCTCGTTACTGCTGCAGCTCAGCAGCCGGAGGCCGTGGTTCTTTAGGTCTGCCACACAGAGGAACCATATGTTGCGGTGCTTGTATGGTGCCAACACGAGGTTTGGGTTATGCTCATCGATATGCAGCAGCATGTTGGCCACCGCAGCGGAGTCTGGTTCTCCCCACATCAGCCTTCTTGCCAAGGTTGGGGTGGCGTTGTATATTGTCTTCCGACCTATCATGCTGTCGATATTTTCTATTATCGCATTTTCAAGGACCCTAAACAGTATTTTTCCGACGACGAAAGGTGAGCAGAACATGCTGCGGAGTGCTCCCCATCGTACGGAGAAGTAGTCGTCGCTCCAGACGACGTCTTCTTCATCTGCCTGCGATTTTAGGACCTTGTTTAGTAGTTTCTGGTCTCTGATTTTCAGGCAGCCGATGACCCTTCTATCGAAGTCAGCCATCTCAAAGGAAGGTATCTCCGATGGCTTAGCGAACTTATCTGCCATCGAGCATCTTCCTCGGGGGAGGTGTCTTTCATTGGCTGCATAAACGTCCCCCTTTTCTCCCTCGACTCATCTAAAGAGTCCACCCCGATGCTGATATCTCTGTTATCATCTTCAATTTCATCCAGGGGGGCTGAGGGATTTTCTTCCTCCAGACCAAGGGAGCTCTCCTATTCTGTTGGAGCTCCGTCGGTCGACCTTGGTTGCGTCCCCTCCTCAGGCGTTGTGGATTGCTCACTAGAGGCGGAGGAATATGCCGATCTCGAAGAGGATGTTGACGAAGAAGATGTAGAGCCACAGCTAGTAGGCGACAGCGACCTTCTTGGCTGCCTTCAGTGTGGATGGTCGTCCCTCCTGTCTAGCCTCTCCTCTATCTTGTCGAGGTGTTGGAGAACTTGCTGAAGCATCGCAGTCAAAGTCTCTAGTCCGTCGGGAAGGCTAGCTAGAGTCAACACCTCTCGTTCTTGGCTATTCAGCCTGTCTTGGAAAGATGCAAATTTGCGGGTTCAGGAAATACAGGTAGCTGAGTTGTTATCTGTTACCTCCCGCAAGTAGTCAAGCTCGTACCCTAGCATCTTCCCGAGCGACAGAGGGGTTCCTACGGGTCTCCCTTCCATCCTCACGACACCTTGCTTGCATGATGGCCTACCAGATGAGGTAGAGTCTATCTCAATTGTCCGCGATGCAGATGTCGTCGGGTGAGGCGACGACGCTTTTCCAACCGTCACCACCTTGCCTTCTCGTCATGGTGGAGATGGCCACGGTGTGGGCGTACGCTGCTCCACCTCTACACTACTGGCGATCTCCTCAGTAGCTACAACCGGGGACATCGGCGGCAGTGTCGGTGTCAGTTTTGCACCTTCGAGCTCCATTCTTAGGATCTCATCAAACACCCCATTACTGGTGTTTGGCTGAGGTGCTTCCTCTGCCTCTACAGGCCTTACAGGGATGTCGGGGGCTGCGACTATCTCTCCCGCGGTGGCTCCCTTAGTTACTGTCTCAGTGACCTCAACGATCACCGGTTCTTTTTCATCCACCACAGTTGTTTTTGTGGTTGTGGCTGGTACAGTAGAAGCGACGACAACTCTATTAGCAGCTATCGTCGGTAGCTCTGGAATCGTGGCTGGCTCGGTGCGGGTCGTTGAAGCTTTTTCCTGCCTTGGGTCGAGAAGAATTTGTTCTCCTCTCACGGCCACCTTTTCTTGAAGTCTGGTGGTGGCGGCGTAAGCTGCGTCTACCGCCACAACTCCTATTTCTTCGGCGGTGAAGACCAGCTTTTCTGTGTCGTAGGTGGCACAGCTAGGGAGCGGGAGGAGGGTGTTTGTCCTTGCAAATTTGTAGAAATAGCACCTTCCCTCCTTCTTTATAATGTGGCCCTCATTAGGTATTTGAGGTCGATCATCTCATCGCCCTGTGTCCTCGACAGACTTTGCGGCTCCTTAGGGTACCCAAGCCCAGCCGCAATCAGGTTGATGATGCCACCCATGCAGTATTCTTTGGTGGCATCTCTTATTGGGTGCAACCTATTCAGCAGGAACCGTCCGAGGTTGATCACTCTTCCCTCCATCATGTGCCACATGACGTGGAGTTCTTCTGTGTAAATGTTGTTGGACTCATTCTTGATGAACAGCAGGCACGCCACCAATTTGTGTATGATTCTCCAGAAACACGAGTGCACTGCCGCCACCTTGCTTCCCGACTTAAATGATGACTCGTCGGTCAGCCTATTCCAGAGCTCCACGGTGTTGAACCTGTCTCCTTCAGTGATTCTCTCACCGTTATTCATCAGATCCTTCTCCTCCTCACTAGAAGAGAAGATCTTGTTCAACAGCTTCTCATAGATTGTGTGTTCCGAGTTGTATAAATGGGCTTGGAGTCTATCTGCTCCGCCGTATTCTTCCTTTTCAGCAGCAAAATTCTTTACTCGGCGGAGAGATGACATGAACTCCCTCGTGAGCTCGGTGTAGGAGGAAGATCGGCTGAGGCAGATCTTCCTCAGTCCAGCCGTGGCGAGGACGCTCTTCAGTCTTTCAAAGATGCCCAGCTCCATGAAAGACGACTGGTGGCAGGACATGCTCGGCCTGTAGAGCTTGGTTGCCAGCTCAGCATAACGGCGTACGTACTCGTCGTCCCTCGGCACGAACCTTCCTGGTGTGTATTCCAGGGGTTCTGTCGTTGCTGTTGGTGTTGGAGCCGCCACTTCTCCTACCCTCATCCTCTTTTTAGCAGTTGACGGTCCAGCTACTTCTGGATTCGGGCGCTTCTGCCCGACAGTGGGCGCTTCACCTACGGGCTCGGTGTAGATCCTCCTACCGTGCTCGTCAACCCAGACGATAGTCTGCTTGATGCGGGCCATTTCTATTAATCATTAAACAAATTCCTTGGTCAATTAAGTGTGCTCGTGTTTAAGGAAGGGAAACTGAATGCACAACAAGATATGCCTCAATAAGATATGCACGATCCCACAACGCTGCATCAGGCGATACGAGGTGTTCATAGGTGAAGTCTCATGCCCGATATGAGATTCGGGTATCGCCCGTCACGTCGGAAGATCATACATGTGATAAAGAACAAGACGATACGGCAATAAATATGCGTCAGGTATGTCACCCGACAGGGATGTGTCAGGCGATACGGTCGTGAAAGATAAGACACCCGATAGGGCTTTCTGAAAGGAACACAGTGTGTCGTCCGACACCAAAACATGCGAGGCGGTGCAAAGATGGGCGACTCGGCTATCGCCCAACATGGTGTATCAGGGAAATGCAAATAAAATGTCATTGTGCGATATACGTGTTGCCCGATAAGTTATTCGCGAAAGGTAGGTCGTGTCGGGCAAGGCAGACGATACAATATGTCGGGCTATACCTTTGCTATTTTCTTAAACTTCCACACGACACGAGAGCTGGTGAACATTGCATGCTACAGGAGCTAACTCAGAAAATCTCAGCATGACACGGGTAGGTAAAATAGTAAAGGAAATAGCCCGACACGGTAATATCTCGGTCCCTTATATAGCCGTCCTAATCGGGAGTAAAACGGGTAATTCTGGGACACATGACGGCCGTTAGGATAGGTCATTCCTGAGATGGGCAGTCCATCCGTCGGCACAAGGGTAATTACTCCTCTTGCACGACACAGGTGCATGCCGCCTAGGAATGTCATCCGTCATGGCCTTTGCGATGCCCGAAATACCATCCCTATATATGAGCGCGTTCAGCGTGTCGGCAGGACTGCTGCCCGATACGAGGATTTCAGAACAGAATCAAGACGAAAAAACTTAAAAACAAAGCGGGGAAACAAAAGCGGTCGATGAGTAAAACATCATTGGCCCAAAGCTAAGATCCCGGCCTCAGATGGTATTACCCATCCCGGTCTATAAAACACTACGGTGGCCCTTAAAACAGAGCAACACATGTGGCGCATGCACTGACTCAGGCCTTATTACATCCCAAATGTTTGTAATGTTTATTTTGCAGTAAAGTAAATGCATCCTATTCTAAGAAAGAAAAGAAAACTTGGGTTGCCTCCCGAGAAGCGATGTGGTTTCTGTCTCCAGCTTGACGCCCTCATCTCCTTCACTTCTTGGTGTTCAGCATCACCCGTCTCCCTGCATCTCGATCCTTGCCTCTGTCGGTCATAGCCCTGCCTTCTTGGCAGTCTCGTTGTTTGATGGTATCTTTCCTGACGGATTCTTTACGAACTCGGCCATTTGAGCCAATTGCTGATCAATCTAGCGTTGATGCATCTGCATATCTGCCAACTGTACCTGCAAGGAGTTCAAAACGACCAAATTTGATAGCGCGCTTTGTGCTAGCTAATTATTAATAGTATCCTGCCTCTTCACGAAGTCAAATAATTGGCCAACCACGTTCGATTGGCTGGAACCTTTATCCTGTTCCTTGGTAGATCCTTGGTACTTAGCCTGAGCCTGGAAATTCCCCATGTTCATCTGGAAGGAGGTGTTCTTGGTGTACTGGCTCAGTCCTCCTCTCTTCTCGAAGGGTTGGGGCGGCTTAGAGGAGTCATGCAGCTGATGTGAGTTCTCAGCCGCATCCTTGTTGTCGTAGCTGAAACTGGGGTGGTCCGACCTTTTAAAGTTCACAAAAGAGACATTTTCCGTCCCCTCAGCCTAAGAGTCAGAATCACTTGACGCATATGGTCGGGTGTAGATGCAACTATCTACCCCATGCCCTCCTTCTCCGCAGGTTACGCACTTCATTACTTTTTCAACTGACTTCATCCCTTTACCACCAGATTCTTTTAGCTACTTGACATCAGTCTCTACCTCTGTATCTGAGAAGTTATAGATTCTAGATCCTTGGATTCAAGAGAGGGTCCTTCACTGACCTTCTTAGCCTGCCCTCTATTAGATCTATCATACTCAGCGCTGACTTGCAGCTCGGCCATGTTTTTGATGATCCTCTCAGACTTGCTCGGCTTCTTCCCTAGGAAGTCACTTCCTACTGCCACATTTAGTGACACCCTTTCATCGGGAGTCAGACCAATATAGAAGGTTGTGACTAGGAAACCCTTCTTGTAGTTATGGTGAGGGCAGTCCCTCTGATGTTCCTGGTATCTTTCCTTGGCATCGTGGAGGTTTTCATTATGCTTCTGCATAAAGGAGGTTATCCTGTGTCTATTCCTCACAGTCCTCTCAGTTGGATAGAACTTGTTTACGAAAGCATCTACCAGAGCTCCCCATCCATTTAAGGCTTGGTGGGGCAACCCCAGATACCATGATAGAGCTTTGTCTTCCAAGGCGAAGATGAAGCCCTTGCATTAGATGACTTCCTGGGGAACCCCCCACATCTTTATGGTGTCGCAGATATTCTTGAAGGCGTCTAGGTGGTGGTAAGGGTTGTTGTTCTTGGAACTCCCCCTAAAGCTTTTATTTTGGATCATGGAGATCACGGATGGCTTGAGCTCAAAATTTGCGGCATTGAAATGCGGAATAATGACTGGACACCGGGAATTGTCAGCTTTCGTGGACGCTAACTCCCTTAGGGTTTAATCCTCTTTGTCTGAATCTTCACTTTCACTTTCCTCCCGGCGTTGTTCTTGGTTATTACGATTTCTTCTTTTCCTCTGACGGTGACGGCGTCTATGTTGGTGATAGTCCTCCTCGTACTCTTCCGATTCTGGATCTTCATGTTGAGCATTACCGTTGTACCGGTCGTCGCCTTCAGGTGGAGGCGAATCAGGCCTCCTCCCTTGGCGTTTGCCTCCAGAATGTTGGGGTTCAACGCGAGGAGGCATATGGGATGGATTTTATGCTCAGGTAAACATTGTGCTTTTCTTCTGAGTACCTGAAAAATAGAACGAAAAAATCAAGTCAGAAAATCTAATTATTTATTTCAGGCAAAGAATAATGATAATAACTAAGGAAAGAAAAGAGTGTTGTCAAGCTCATGTCTAAGCTTGAGGCACGGGGGTGTAGTTAGTGGATTCGGATTCGTCAACAATACCGTTTTGCCTTGTCCCCGACAATGGTGCCAAAAAGTTGATCGGCCTAAATTGCGCGTCCAAAAATTGGAGGCGGATTTGAGGTAGTCGAGCTTTTAGATTTATAACCTGAAACCCTCTAGGCCCCCACAACTTTGCTTACGGGGTCGAAGTAGATATACGGGGTCAAACACAGGGACAAGGGTGGTAGTGTTGAGAACTCAGAATCGACACACTACACTCCGGCAAAAGAAGTAAAGAGGAAACAAAATTTCCTAAAAGGAACAACTGGAGATCATCAAAACAAAAGAAACTATCTCCAACTGGAGCTACAAGTAAGATTAATGGTTTTAAGCATTTATCAATTTTTTGGGGTTTTCATGCAACAGAAATAGAGAGATAATACTAAAGCTAAAGCAAGGTACCAAGGAGAAAACTTCGGTAAAACAAGAGGCAGCAGAAACATCATGTACCCCTCCTCTCAGAGCGGGTACCTCTAACCAAGCATCAACACCCCTCTCGAGGTTGCTGGGCTTAAATTAGAGTGGAAAGGTCACTAAGGCAACTCCAATTCCGGCACTCTCATACTCCAGAATCAGACCAAACACTAGAGCCACCAAACCTCTCTCGAGGTTGTTGCAATGGGAAAACATGATCCGGTAGCTAATCGAAATGTGATCCAAGCATGCAAGCTAGAGTTCAGATATTAAACATAGAAATCATCCAATAAAGGTACCAAACATAGAGCAGCAGATAATTAAACTCTTCTATTTCCATAGACAAATAAAAGGTCTTGATTACATTGCGTAAAGTAAAGAAATAAACGACAGAAATAAAGGATAAACGTTGCCCTCTTGATATAGAAGGTCGACAGGCTACATCTAACCCTCCGGCCCGATACCAGGCAGGACCCTAGCCTGATACAGCCATGTCAGGCGGCACACCCACTCAGGCGGCATGCGGTGATGGGCCGGTTGTATCGTGCGAGAACCCTGGCCCGATACGGTCATGTCAGGCGACACCCTCTCGGGCGACACGCCACGACGGGCGACACGTATCGGGGTTAGTATCGTGTCAGGCCAAAGTATGGTGCATCTAGTATCGGTCACTTGTATCCAGAATCTACATTATGTCAGCCGATATCGACCTGTAGTGGTGCTCGGGACGACACTAAGTGAACCATTCCCTCCCTCTCGGGATGGGGAAATGCTCACATAGTGTCGCCCGTCACAACCACTGAGGCACGATACTCTTGCTCTTGTAGCTTTCCTTGGTCAGATTCGCGCAGGGTTCCGACCTGTCTTTTCGGCTCTCTGTAGCTGCTATTTATAGGCAACAGTTGGGGAAGTTATGGTGCACATGGCGCCACCTGTCCTCCTTATTATCGCATAGTTGGTGGACGGCCGATGCAAGTATTGCCCGGCACAAGGATGTCAGTTGTTGGGCATCGTGGCGAGAGGCGCCTTCCGGTGGGTGGCCGGTATCACACGGCACATTGAGTAGTCATGGCACGCTCGACTCCCTGTCGGGTAAAGAGGTGTGTCGTCCAACGGTTCCTTCTTGCGCGGCATCCTCACGTCGCACGTCGGCGTATCGCGTTACCCTTCCGGGCAGTGCGCATATAGGTCGGCTGGGAGGCCGATGCAGGTGGAATCATGTTTGTGGGCCGGGACGGCCTTATTGATGATAAATGTGTCAAAATGGGAGGAAAGCACTGCAAAATACAGAAATATTGAATTAAGAGCGTTGTTTGGCCTGTTATTGCAAAAGTACATATAAAAGAGAGGAAAGTAGTTTAAAAGGGCAGTTTTGATAACAAAATAAGGGTTAAAAACATCACAAAATTTGGTGTTCTCAATAGATGAATTAAAACATGACTTTGGATTTTTTTGGTATTTTAAATTAAGTCCACATGCTTTCAAATAATAAAAAAATGCAATTAGGACAAAGAGTTTCCTATATTAGGGTTTTATCTTAATCAATTTGTACAAGCTTTATTTCAAACATTTAATTATGATAATAAACAATATTAACTTTGAGATAGGTAAGGTGTACCATAAACCTATAACAAAGGATTTTCCCTCAGAACTCTAAAATAAAGAAAGGTACTTTGTACACATTTCATCCTCTAACTCCCATATGGCTTCGTCAACACCACGATGAAGCCACAAAACCTTTATTAACATTATATCTATCTTTTCAACTTTTGTGCTTATCTCTGCAAGATCCATAATGGACCCTCAATGCAGGTGATATCATCATCAAATTATACATCCACTGGCTTCAACTTATGCTATCTATCATAAAGACACTTCCTCAACATTAAAACATTAAAACATTAAAAGGATTGTGTAGATGGCTCAAATTTGGCAGTAGCTGCAACTAGTAGGCCACTTCACTGACATGTTTGGTGTGGGATAGGCCCCATAGACTCAGGGTCCAACTTCCTTCTTCCTAAACTTGTAAACACCCTTCCAATGTGAGACCTCTAGATAAACAAAGTATTTAGCATAGAACTCAAGTGTCCTGTAATTATCTACAAAATACTTTTCTATCTTATGATGCATTAAAATTTTTCTTGATGACCTTGATCTTCTCTGTCATTTCCTAGATTAATGCATGACCTGAAATAATATACTTGTTTGCCTTTTACCAAAAAAGAGATCTTGAACACCTTTTGTATAATGCCTCTAATAGTGTCATGTCGATACTCCTCAATTACTTTTTATTTTTGGAAAAACCTATCAAACTGAGGTGTTAAATCAGATGACCACATAGAAGATCTTCTAAAGTCTAGATCTTCCTCAAAGACTAACCATATATCTATATGTAGAAATCTATATTGAAACTCAACTTAGTCCTTAAAACTCCATGCTATTTGTCCCAAAAATTTCTTGTCAATTGATACCCTCTATCTGATAGTATATTAGTTGGTACATTGTAGAAATGAACTATCTCAACAATGGAGTTCACTGCCAACTACTCAACCAAGTAGGTATTCTTGACCAGTATGAAGTGTGTTGACTTCATCAAGTGGTCAATGATTACCCCTATGGAAATATATATCATGGCTATCCTAGAAATATGAACCATGAAGTCCATGGTAATATGATTCCACTTCCACTCAAGAATTAGAATAGGTTGCAACACCCTACATGTTTCTAGTGATCTTCCTTGACCTACTGAAAAACTAGGAACTTGGCCATCAACTTTGCCACATCGTGCTTCATCTCTTCATCCCTAGACACAAACACAGATCCTTTAGGTCATTGTACATCTGTATGCTTCTAAGATGAATATCAAACATTGAGGAATGTGCTTTCTTAAGCACTATATTCCTCAAATCTCCATCATTTGACACTACCATCCTATTGTGAAAACAAACTAACATGTCATCTAACTCATGAAAACCATCACGCTTCATGATGCCAAACCTCCCTCATATGCCTACCAATGATCCATAAAAGCTTCCCGTATAAATATATGTGCTCAATTCAGTCAAAGAGAGAGAAAATAAGGGATCTTTAGCTAATGGATAAAAATTCACAATGGTTCACAATGGAGATTGACCAAGAAGTGAGTGATGATTTAAAAAAAAAAAGGAACGTGAATAAGGATGGAAAATCTTATGTCATATAGTGTTTGAATAAAGTTATATTTTTTTAGATCCACCTAAGGAAGCTTGATCTTCTTCTTTATGGACATGTAAGCTTCAAACCTTGCCCATTGACTTCCTTGGAGCACCCCTCGACCTCCTTGGTTCTCTTCCACATTTTCTAGAAACTCATGGGATATCAAATGGGTTGCTAGGTCAATGGGGGTGGTGTATTTATAAGATCTTGGTAGGTGGAAATGTCAAACCGGCCCTTAAATAAGCTCATCTATATCAAAAAGAATCCAAAAACTCCATTGGTCAATGTAAAAATCCTATTGTCAGCGTAGAGTCCCATTGATAAATGAAGAACTTTAGTTGATCAACACAAAAATTCCATTGACCCAAAATTTAAATCGACATAGAATTCCTATCGACCAACACAAAACTCCCATTCACCAATGTTGAACTCCCAATAACCAACATAGAATCTGCATTCAACAACAACCAAACCCTTACATAGATTTATGCAAGAGAACAAAGGGTGAAATACATAGCAATCAAGATTTACATGAATCCAAACCACATTATACAAATAATATACACAAAGTAAATCATGGCCATGGATATTTTCTGTATATTTGTAATTTAGTCCTTATTCTTTCAACTAATCAGGCAAATAATTCAATTGCAACAAACAAAGTGCAAATTCAGCTCAATTAAGATTTTCTCTTAATCAATTGGGTCAATTCTTAATCAAGCATTAAATTATGGTAAACAAACAAGTTAGGTCAAGCTAGGTTAGGGGACTTACATGATAAAGCTTTTGAAATTTTCACTTACCTAATCTTAGGGATTTATTTGGAGTTCCTACATGGCGTAGGGATAAAGTTATGATTCCTATATAGATGTAGGTATTTGTAAATAATGCCTACCTGAGTGTAAAAAATCATTAGTGTGTCTACCTGGATGTAGGGTTTGATCATGCTTATTACTAAAGTATACATTACTACATGTTTATAGGACTTATTTTTTAGGTGTTTGTATTCAAGATAGGTATATTCATAGAGGATTCCATCCTAGATGTAGGGCTTTGAAGAGAGTGCCTAACTAAGTGTATGGCTTTCAATCAATGTTCCTATGTAAGATTAACATATTGGAGTAGGTGGAAAACTAAGAATAGGATATCAAATGAAGCAATTTTAAAAGATTAAGATCACCTACTGGGATCAGAGGAAATGTTAATTGATAGATTTTAGAAAGATTTTAAATACGAGAGATTTATGTTTTTGTTTAGGATTTTAGATAAAGTTCATGAAATTTGGATCTAAAGATAGTTCAACTTGAGTTCCTAGTCCAGGACCCAATGATGTTTATTCTTGAATATGAAGATTTTTTCTCACATTTTATAGTTTGAGTTCATAGTCAAGGACACAAAGTATGAGGTGTCCATCCATTGTTAGGGCTTTAATTGTGATTCCTACAAGGGTATATGGTCTTTTAACCAATGAATTAGTTGACATACATGCGAGCCAACTTATTATTCAAAGTTGGTGGCCCAGGATATGTGGATGTATTTCATTTGTAAATATCATTCAAGATGTATCTCTTTGATTTAATATGAACCTCTCAAGTGAAACCACTTCAGCTTATTTTTAGGTCACTCGTCACAAGTACATGTTATGATGGAGTTATTGTTGGTACTGATGTAAAACATGAGTCCATTGAATCATCAATCCTTCCGTATAGGCATTATTCTGATTCGAATCATTTGGTTTATTCTATGATTGGTATCTCATTGTCTTATGGAAGTTGAACATGACTTACGAGTCCACTATCTTGATTGGAGTGAAGAAACAAAAGTTTCTTAAAGGGTGACTAACAATAGGCATCACGTCATTTTGTTTCCATTGCAGGAGAGGTGTAAAGGTGAAGTATGGAAAAGGAGAGTCTCTTATCATGTCATGTGTTTGAGCCCATATCCTTTACAAAATTCATTTTACACATGTTAAAGTCCTCTACGGACGGGGAGGAGCTTTGAGTCTATGGTTTCCCTGGTGCCTAGACTGAAGATTGGTGCAAGTTGGTTGGTAAGAATTGGGGTTCGTTCAGGGCAATGCAACTCTGAATGTAGATTGGGCACTTAAACTTTCATCTTCGTGTGGTCAGTTTTGTCTTTCTTAGGCATTATCATAAACGTTTGGTTGCCATGGCTTTGTTGCGTATTGATGTATATCAAGATTTTTCTTTCCATATAAATAAAACCATGCTAGCTTGTAAGAAGATGATTGAAGTTTATTACGTTTATTTGGTATGACATGATATGGTTCGATGCCATTGTATTTTGCTACACCCCACTGATGTTTTTCTAACATTTTTCTATCACTACGATCAAGGTTGGTCGAATGCATTGCCGAGGGATATTTATCAACCTAAGTGGAGAAGCACGCAGCTAGCTGTAGGGTTTACCTCCGAAGTTGGTTGGTTCTGGTGCCTAGACTGAAGATTGGTGCAAGTTGGTTGGTAAATTTGCGTTTCGTTCAGGGCATTGCACCTCAAACATTCAACTCCATCTGGTCAGTTTTGTCTTGGTTAGGCATTATCGTAAACGTGTGGTTACGATGGCTTTGTGCCGTATTGATGTATATCCAGATTGTTCTCGTATTGATGTATATCCAGATTTTTCTTTCCATATAAATAAAACCATGCTATGTAGAAATTGATTGAAGTTTATTACGTTTATTTGGTATGACATGATATGGTTCGATGCCTATTTTTGTACACCCCGTTGTTGTTTTTCTAAAAAATTTCTATCATTACGATCAGGCTTGGTCGAATGCAACGGCGTGGGATATTTATCAACCTATGTGGAGAAGCACGCAGCTAGTAGTAGGGTTTACCTCCGATGTAGACATTGGCACATAGCCTGTCCCAATGAACAACTCGTCCACATGTTCGTTAATTGTGAGTGCACAAAACAGATTAGTGACATCTGCATCACGATCTCGTTCCTGTGTGTCGCCATCCATACGTACTGTGCAGTCTTCTGCAAACTGCAACGTGCGGGATCGGGAGAAGATCGAGCAATCTACTTGCTGACCTCTCAGATTCGTTTCTCAATTAGCAAGGATAGATCGGACGACATAGCAGCGTTGTCAAGGCCCCGGCAGCTTGCGCATGCACTGCAGCCGCATGCAAGTTCTTTTCAGCCTGCTGTGGACATGTGAAAAAGACGAAAGGTGGTAGGGACGACGACGTCGAGCCTAGGGGGAAGAAGACAAGGTGTTGAGGTGTTTGTGGTTGTTTACCGCTCAGGATGAACGATGGTGGTCGTGATCGGTCACTATAGAACGGGCAGCCTTCGGCGAAACAGGGTGGTTGTCTTTTGGAAAGAAACATGGTGGTTGTCTTTTGAGTTAAGGGACGGAAGACGAGCTTTGGGTACAGTAGCCTTTACGCCATGCTATTGTACGAAGAACTGTAACAATGGCGGTTGTAGGGCGGCCGCGCTGGCGATGGTGATATGTGCCGCTGTTCCTAATAGTGCATCACCGTTTTCTTTCATTGTTTCCTTTACACTTTTATACCCAAAGGCTGATGCCGAAGCAGTCGACGCCGCATGCAACTGGATGGAATGAAGAAAGACCGAAAGCGACTAAACGAAGCATGCGGCTCTGGCGCGAGATCAACTATAAACAGGGTTCTGATTCCCTGTTACGGACTTTCTGTGACCAGTATATTGCAGCCGTGGGATCTCAAAGTTGGGAGGATTAAAGCCTAACTGAATGGGCCGGAAGTGGACGGCTGTGATCTGAGCGGAACAGTACCGCTACAAGGAGCCGGAACAGTGAATGCGCTCCCCCATAAACAACGCGAGCTAGTGCATTCGTGGTTTCGACAATATCCTTATGAGACACACCAGTGAGGGTATACAACTACATTAACAACACAAGGCATTTTTTCACAAAGTAAATGTTTGTTACTTTATTAAGAGTTCATATTTCGTCCACATGCTTCAGTCTTCATATATTTTTCCCGTAGAAGATCCAATGAGAAAACAACAACTAACACACAAAACTCAGTACCGCCTAGCAAAAAAAAAGAAAACTATTTCTATACACAAAGCAAACGTGATTGGTTCTTGTTGTGATGCGTGAGTCCCATGAGTACACTAATAGCGCATCTCCTATGATAGGAGTATGAAATTAATTGGTGTAAATATGTACACCGAAATTACCCATTAACAACACACATATAAGGAAAGAAGAGATGCTACATGGAAGGAAGAGTTAAAGACGTTACATGGGGAGAAGTTACGGGGAAGAGAACTAATTAATATTAACACACACGATCAAACTCAAGCTGGGAAAGACGCGAGTATAAGAATCAACTTGTTGTGAGTTGATGCGATGCATGTCTTTGTGAAGAGGTCTGCAACCTGATGTGTAGAATCTATGAAGGACAATATGGTAGTTCTTGCCAGATGTTTGTTCCTAACAAAGTGATTGTCTATCTTAGTGTGCTTAGTCCTATCATAAAAAAGTAGATCAATGTAAATACGTATCATACTTGTTATCACAAAACATAAGTGTAGCCTCATAAATCAGAACTCTCATATTGAACTATTTCTTGAGTGGTATCACGTATTATTCTGTATTCTACCTCAGTTGAAGAAAGAGATACAATATCTTGTTTCTTATTCCTTAGTAAGAGCATGGAATCACCAAAAAGAAGATAAAAGAAAGTACTAATTTTTTTGATAGTTGTAGCCCAATCAACATCAATGTATGCATGTAAAGTAATGTTGTAGGAAGAGATCATGCGTAGATACTGCATGATTGTGCTCTATATAGCATACGACATGGAGTAAAATAACATAGTGGACACTTCAAGGAACATGTAAGAATTATGACGCAATGCTAACATCTTGTTGAATGTCATGTCTGGTGATGCATAAGTATGATAGTTGTCCCACTAGTTGAGGATACCATGTGGGATCACAAAGTTGTTCATCATCAGTTGGGAAAACATTACATGAAGTTCACGAGATGTATCTACATCCATCAGTCATATATATGGGCCCTCTCAATGATATATGTTGCATACTTTTATTCAGAGACAAGAATTGCTTTTTACATGTGAGCCAGCTCTAGGCCAAAAAAGTACTAAAGTTTCTCAAGCTAATTTATTTGAAATTGTTTGTCAAGATATTATTGTAATCCATTAATTCTTACAACATCATATCCAGTATCTGTCATGTCATCTGGATATAGGAGTAGAATGATATAGGAAAATTAGGGTGACAAATAAGATAACGGAAACAAAAATATAAATATTGATTCCCCTATACAACAAGATTGCGTCAACAATCATGTATCTAGGAAGGAAGGTTTGTAAAGTTATGCATGGTCTTGGAGCAAGTCCAGCAACATTATCCTTGTAGTAGCAGTAGCTTCTTCTTCAGGAAGAGCCACGCTCCTTGAACAATAGCTACACTCGAACAATCATCATGAACGGTCTCCTCCACATACAATGGTTGATGATGTCGTCGTAGCGGCATACGACAACCTCCTATCTCTAGAGTAGTCAACACGGACCACTGAGAACTCCATGTTGGCTACCATAGCCAACAGGAAGCACTTGTCCCCTTCTGTCAGTATACTAGTCGTTGACATACTCTCCCATAACTTATCTCATTTGTTCTCTCCCTCACTATCCCTCCCTTTATCGGGTAGGAGTTTCTCGGGCTCTCTATTAGCTACCACAACTAGAGAGAACAACTATTGTCAAAGAAACTAATTCTCAGTTGTGTGTGTTGTGAAGCTCCCAATACCCCTCTATTTATAGTAGAGATCAGGGTCTGGGTTCCTGATCGGTGTGGGAGTTGAAGGGTCCAGAAACATGAATATTCTAGAATTTGTGCAGCGTGAAACAATATTTTTGTACACCCAAACGATTGTCTCTCTTAGTGAAATGGTCATTTGGGGAGTGAGACGCTTGTCTCTCTTGGTGAAACGATCATTTGGGGAGTGAGACGCTTGTCTCTCTTAGTGAAACGGTCAGCTTGCAAGTTTCCTGTTCTGAATCAAATTGGTATTCAATGCTTGATTTAATGCTAAACATGACATCAACATCAATCTTTATTCTAATCAAATCGAAAAATGAACCAGACGACCTGGGAAACGAATTCGTTGTCTCACATATTGAAATAGTCATTTTACATTGTGAGATGGTCATTTCACTTGTCCAGTTCAAGCAAAGTTCAACCAATATTGATTCCAAATGACCTGATACTCCAACTAATCGTCTCAACACTTGAATCGGTCAGTTCAGAGTCCATTCGGTCAATTTTAAACCTCACTTGATAAATTGAATACCTACACACCTTTAGTAATCAATCAAAACATCATTAATGAATAAACTCATTTAATCCAAGTATATCCTATGAGTGTGATCGTATAGGTCTAGAATTACGTTGGCAATGAATGTCTATAACTGATTATGACATCACAAGCTAAGAGCGGTGCCTAGTCACACATCATTCCTACCTAAGTAATTCACAACATTGGAGAACAACTTTAACATTCAATCTGTGATTCGTGTTACCGTGATCGTATAGTGCCTTTGTCTATGATATCCAGATTGAGCTCGAGGCATGAAATTGTCATCCTCTCAATGTTCAATTCATTTTCCTTGAACAATAGTAGACTATCTAAGATGCATGTGGGATCATATATAACATATTGTGGCACATGAGTACATCCATATATTCATTAGTCTCGTTTATGAAGAGGCCTTTGATATCAAACTTTAGTGGGAGGGACAAATACCATCTACATCACTCATACTCAGTCCCCATGTGTCACAGCTACCCAATCATCACCTTTATGACAATCCTTATTTAGGGTTATGTTTGATGATGTCAATGTATACCAAATGACATGTGATGAATGTAGTGACTTCAGGTCTAAGACCACAATCAATAATCACTATGATAGCTGAATCTAACTGCCATTCAATGGTCTCCATGTATCACTCTCATGGTGAGTCTGTCTGATACACTATTCTCTAACATGTACCTATATGCTTGAGTTGATGTCACATATCATGACTAATGAGACTTTATCATCAGTCAACACACACTCTAGTTTTATGTATTACTATTGTCTAATTTGTTTTCACAGTAATATCTGACCATGGATATAACAAGAATTCAGGTACTCTTATCATACATATGATTTCATTGTTTAGTTCCTCAACCCGAAGACATATGTCATCTATTGACATCATTCTTTAGATATCTACTTATGTATGTGTTATCATCTCACGACTGAGACAAACATAATAGACAAAATTACCTTCATTATTATCAAATTAGGTATCTAATGCCACATTCCAATCATCATATGATTGTCTCTCTAGGCATACATACCAAAAGACTCCCACTATCCCTTAGAGCCAAACATCCACAAATCTTATTCCAAGTGATCTTAACATGTCCATCATGTTTCTACTGTACAAGCGCTATTATACAGGGTTTTAGTAGCATTTGCTTAAAGTAGATATTTTATAATTTTTGCATCTTCTCATTGTACGACATCTTGTATGAGATGAAAGTGTTGTAGTATTGTATCTGATATACCTATCCTAACTAATAGATCCATTGTAGTCATCAATTTTTCTACTATGTCATCAATGGTTGGAACCTCACACATGTTCACCCATACAAACTTCTTGATCTATAAAGTATCCTTTGTTGTTCTCATAACACAAAGATACTCAGATTTTATTGTAGAACAACTATTTCTTTCTCGGAACCCTTTCATCTTACAATTCTAATTTTAAAGACAAACACAATTTAGATTGCAATCATTTAATTGTCGATTCGAAAGCTTGCATCAGTATAACCCTTTACAACGAACTCTTTTTTTCCATAACGAAGGAACGTATCCTTTTATTGCTTTAAAAGACCCTAAGGATGTTCTTTATGCCAGTCCAGTGACTCTCATTAGCGTATAACATATACCCTCAAATCATGTCCAATGCATACGATATTGCTAGATAGGTATATATATGTCCTCTCATCATGTCCAATACATATGAGATAACTGGATATCCTCTCATTGAGTGTAATACATATGAGATTACTGGATATCCTCTCATCATGTCCAATACATACATGATAATGGGATAAGTACATAACATGGCATTCAGGATAGATCCAATTGCGAATGCATAAGGTATCTATTCATGTGTTCCTACTATTCACAAGAACTGGGACACTAGGCTCTTGGGAGACTAACTCCGTGGAACATGGACAAGTTCTCTCTCATTCAGTCATGCATGTTGAACCCTTCTGCAACTTGTGAATGTATGTTCTCTTAATTAGGTCAAAAAGCTTTCCAAATCTATTTCTATATATCTCAATCCCTATCACATATGATTTCTTACCTAAATCCTTCACAGAGAAGGTGTGTCCAGCCAGGTTCTTACATGTAAAGAATAAGGATGTTATTACCCATCATCATATAGAATATAAATATTCTCCCACTATATCTTTTGTAATCATAGACTTCATCTTCATTTTGACTCAAGTCAAATTCTTTGACTATCTTGTCAAATAGAAGATTCCAGCTCTGATATGCTTGCTTCAATCCACATATTGACCTTTGTAGCTGATAACGATTTTGCAATATTAAAATTATAAAACATTTTAAGTTGTGTCACATACACATACTTATAACTATTCTAGCTACAAAATGTGGCTTTCATATCCATATGTAGAATCTCACTAGTCTGAACAAGCTACAACAATAAGCATGATCCAGATGGATTTAACCATGGTAACTAGTGACAAACTTCATCATGTTCAACACATTAGACTTGTTTAAAACTCTTTTTAAACAATCTACCCTTCCATGTTGGTCTTCTCTTAAAGACCCAAATGCACCTTGTCTGTTTTACCCCTTCAGGTTGATCCAACAAGGTCATACCTTGTTGGTTTACATGGAGTCCATCTTGGATCTCATGTTCTCAAGCCATGTTTTAAATTTTTGTTCCTCAATAGCTTCCAGGTAGATAGTTGACTCATCACACATGATCAACTCATCACCTTCTTGAAGATATCATAATCTTTCAAACTTAAGACATGTCTACTAGAACTATAAGGTTTTGTGTTACATAAGGAACTTGAGATTCCACAACAACTTGTGATTCTTCATGTTCCTATTGTACCTCTTTAGGTTCAATGTTCTCTTATTTGTCTTAAATATTTTTTAGTTGTATTTTTACTCCCAGTGATTTGTTTGGAACAAAATTCATCATCAGGAATTCAGCCATCTTGATCAATAAACAAATTTGTTGTGGAATTGTGATAAGAGTAGTATTTAACAAAATAACATTTATGTTATTTGTGGATAAAGCCTTTTATGAAACAATTTTCTTAAACAATCCTTCAATCCTAATCATTATAAAAGAGACATCAAGACATCTGATATGAGGATTTTGAGTCACTTTTATAGGCTAGTTTTTCATTCATTTTATGCATTTATTAGTCATATTTGTGGTTAATATTGCATGATTCACTTTCCTTAGTCTATGATCTCAAAATGCATCAAATTTACCTTATTTCACCTTATTTGGTATCAATGATCATATTTATTAGACTTGATTGGTGTTCTTCTCATTGTTTCAGGGATTTCACATATCTGAGGCTGTCGATGCCATAGACATGGCCACAACAACAAGCCAGAAAATGACTAGAACCAGTCGATACCAATGACACAAAGTTGATGGTATCAAGATTGCCCCAGCAGAATGAGCTTTTGGCGACGGATTCCATAGCAGAAGCGACGTCTAAGGTGTCGATACCATCGACCCATAGTCGATGCTATCGAGATTACATCAGTGTGCCAAAGATCAACAAGTCCATACCATCGACACCACCATCGATGGTATCGAGCCATCTTCAGAGAGGATGCCATAAATTGAAGAAGTGTCGCTACCCCAAGGAGTCGATACTAATGACGTCACACTGCCCGATCTGGAAAACACTCAAGACAATCTTAATCGTATGGCTGTGATCTTTTGGTGGCCATAGGTGATACCTATACCTAAGAAAGACGGCCCAAGCCGTATGATCACATCGTTAGCCACTGGACAAGTCTCAAGAAGGAGAGGAGAGAGGAATAGAGCCGCTATGCCCCAATCATTCCAAGAGCCGCAAAAGATGTTTTCCACCACTGAAAGGTTGTAGAACATTCACCCCGCGCCAGGGAACGCCCATATCTTCTCCATTCAGGGGTTACACAACATCTATCCAAATTTTCTCCATGTTTTCCCCTTTCCTCATGTTGTTTTTTGTTGAGATGAACATGCAGGGCTAATCCCCTTTATCTTTAGGACTGGGAGTAGCCCGGGTAATCGTTGTATGATACGTTTTACATAGTTTATCATAATTTGTCTCTTAAATCCATGGTATGATGTCGTTTTCTCAATTATATCATTATGATTGATCACCCTAATGATAATATAATACCTTTAGTTACTTTGAAAGAAGAATTAACAGTTGAAAAGAGACGATAATCACATTAACTAATAAATCCTTTGAACAAGGTGATGTACAGTTAATGGTGGAAACCCAAAGTATGATCTTCATGGACCTAGTTTAGGATATAGGTTACTACGACCGTAGAACCGACCTAGATTTAGGCAGTGAATTGTATCGCCACAGCGGACAATTCTGACTACAGGCCACTACCTGGAATAGGAGACAAATTAGGATAATTGTGTGAGAAATAGTACAATGAGAACTTGCAGTGAAACCACAATCCTAAAGATGCCATTTCAAATTGATTAAACCAACCATTTAATTGATTACTTTGTTTTCTTTCTTTTTTTCTCTTTTTCTTTTACTTTCTTTTTCAAATCAACTCTCAAACCTTTTTATTTGGTCTAGCTAATCGTGAGTAGTTAGTAGGAGTCTACTGAGAATTATTTGTCCATGTGTTTGACTCGGGCCTCACAAGGCCTATATTACATTGACGCGTGCACTTGCGTTATATGCATAGTAAAATCGTGTCAAGTTTTTGGCATCTTTGCCCGGGATACGGCAATTGTCGGCACTACGAGTGCTGCGAGCGGCCATTGTAGGCCACATTTTATTTTTAATTTGAAATTTTTAATTCTTGAAATTAATCGTTTATCTTTCATATTCAGTAAATGCCTATCACTATGCTTAATCAAATTTACTACCATGTAGGTACTAGTGCATGGTGAGGATGCATAGCACATACTACGCATAGACTATGCATAGTCATCAACCAGAGGATTCAGATTCAGATTCTGAACCAGAAGCCATGGCTGAGGAACAGACTATATGGGAAAAGATCAAGGCATCTTCCTCTTCCGCATATAAGGGACCAATTAAGAAGCAGGCCATAAACATTCCTAACTACAAAATTGATTCATGCCTAATTAATTTGGTCTAGTCTAATGCATTCCATGGTTTAAAAAATGAAGATCCTGTGACCCATATAAGTCAGTTCGTGGAGAATTGTGACATGGTAAAGATCGACAAGTTTCCATAGGAGGTGCTTTACTTGAAGTTATTTCCCAGTTCTCTGGCGGGAAATGCATGAGAATGGATACATAATTTGGATGAAGAGTATGTGGAATCTTGGGACCACATGGTTGAAGTTTTCTTCGACATATTTTTCCCGCTTGAGAAGACAAATGATCTCATAAGAAAAATCCACAATTTCTGTCAGAAAGATGGTGAAACATATTCTGAGACTTGGGAGAGATTCCAGATAATACTTAGGAGATGAACACAACATGGACTGGACAAAGAAAAGAAGGTCAAGATTTTCTATTTTTCTCTTTCTGAGCATGATAGAAGCAATCTAGATTCAGCAGGATCAGGGTTCTTCCTAAATAACACTAATACAAGGTGTTGGGAAATTATGAAAAACATGGCTAAAAAGCAGTCATGGGGTGATAGAGATGCACCGGAACAAGCCAGAGTTGTAGGGAAATCAATGGAAATTAAAGAGTTGAAAGACAAAATGGATCTCATAGACAAGAAACTGGTAGAGAAAGAGGAAGAGTCCGATGAGGAGGCCCAAGTTAAATTCATTCAACAACAGGGTTACAGGAGCAATGATTACTCTTGGAGAAAGGATAGAAAATTTGCATGGAAGGATCCAAACAACTTCCTACAAGACCCAGATGCAAAGCCACAACCCACTGCGGAGGATAAAAGCACTAAATTACTCAGCCATGTAGTGAAACTAAATCAAGATTTGATGAATATGTTCGGTAAGCAATTACAGTTCCAAGGCGAGATTTTGGATAAATTTGGGCAGATGTTGCAAAGTCATGGAGTGTAGATGAGGGAACTGGAGATAACTATGGTCCAAATTTCCAATGAAGTGGCGACCATGAAGCATCAAAATCAACAAGGACCAGCTGGGAATGCAGAGGCTGCTCAAGTACATCATCAAGTGAAGTATATATCTGTGATTAAGGAGACAGAGCCCCTGGTGGGGGAGGTCCATGAAAAGGGCAAAATGCATTTTGAAACAGAGGCTAAGCCTAGTGTGCCATACCCCCGTAGCTTATATGGATTACCAGGAGGATGTCGCCCGTTCAGCAAATCCCACCAAGAACCCATCACAGCCGTGCCCACACCTAGGAAAGAGGAGCAGGTGATGGCCATACTTCGCAGTGGAGCTACTGCCACTGAGAAGGATGAGCAGCCATGAGCCACACCAACCGTGAATGACGTACCAAAGCCTACGCCAGAGGGTGACATTGAAGCAAGCTTAGGGGAGGGAACCCCAAATAGCCCATATGTGCCACCGTACAAGCACATAAAGGAGCTAAGTGTGTCATTCTCAGGCAGTCTAAAGCTGAGGAAAGAGAAAAACCACTTCAAGAAATTTCTTGAGATCTTCCGGAAGCTCCACAGTAACATTCCATTAGTTGAGGCTATAGAGAAAATTCCTTCATATGGAAGATTCATGAAACACATCATCAACAAAAAACGGTAGATCAAAGATACAGATGTTGTGTGTGTTGATGAAACAGTGAGTTCTATAATCTAAGGAAGGTTGCCAAAGAAGAGGAAAGATCCAGGATGTTTCTACATCCCACGTTCTATAGGTGGCCAAAATTTTCCAAGAGCACAGTGTGACTCAGGGGCAAGCATTAATGTTATGCCACTTGCCACTTTTCAAAAGTTGGGATTAAAGAAGCCAACACGAACTTCCATGACAATTGAGTTGGCAGATGGATCCATTGTAAATCCACAAGGTATATGTGAGGATGTGCTAGTCAAGGTCGACAAATTCATCTTCCCTGTTAACTTTGTAGTCATGGACATGAATGAGCTGGAAGGAGGTGAGATGCTATTGGGAAGGCCGTTCCAAGCTATGACTGATGTAATCAGTGCCATTGGGTGTGGTTACTTGACACTTGGGATTGGTGATGATAGAGTTGAATTCAAATTACCAAATGAATCATTAGAGACACCCCTTGACAACCCAGGTTAAAGGTATCCTTATGTCCAGCCTAGGAAATTA
This sequence comes from Alisma plantago-aquatica, assembly GCA_963693085.1. Lineage (NCBI taxonomy): Eukaryota > Viridiplantae > Streptophyta > Magnoliopsida > Alismatales > Alismataceae > Alisma > Alisma plantago-aquatica. The sequence goes on from OY856414.1 coordinate 759,719,348, forward strand.
AACAAGGGCGCTTGTTGGGAGGCAACCCAACCATCGATAGTTCACATTTTTCTAGTTATTTTATTTTCTTTCGTGTTTTTAAGTTAGTTTTGGTTAATTTCATTTTAGGGTAAAAATGATACCCTAATAAGTTTGCTCAGTGTGCAGTACTGATAGAAAGTCGATACCATCGACCACAGTGTCGATGGTAGCGACGTGGGTGCAGACAAGAGGCTACATAAAATTATCTGTGTTAGTACCATCGACGGCCTCGTCGATGGTATCGACCTACCATTAGCGACATCGGAAAAAAAGAGCACCGGGTCAATAGTACCGACTAAGAAGTTGATGCTCGTGAGATCCCTGAAGATGTTTAGAGAAATCCATCTCAGTAAAGTCGATACCATTGACATCCCTGTCGATGGTATCGACCCGGCAGTAGTGAGGAAGTGGGCCTCATGAGGGTATTTGCAACAGAAAGGGTCAATACCATCGACCAGATATTGATGGTATCAACGTGACACGTCACCGATCTACGATAAGATATCAACGGAGTCTGCCAAATCAAGAAGTCGATCTGTGGGATGGGTCGATACCATCGACCCCAGTCGATAGTATCGACTGAGCGACAGTGGCATCGATTTCGTTTATAAAAAGAGGGATAGTTTCTCTTTTCTACTCACACCTTCAGAGCCAATCCCCTCAACCCTTGTGTTGAGCATTACTGAGCATCTAGAAATTGAGCAATCATCACCGAGCTCTTCATCAACATTGGAGATCATCTTCTCCGATCTAATCCGACCTTCATCGATGCCCCCATATGATCCAAACTTCCAGGGGCAATATCCATCATGGGATTCCAGTGCCCCACAGTACCCACCACCTGAGTAGTAAATGGTATCACTATTCCACCTGCTGAGATTGTTTTTGACTATGAGGCCATAGTCGAATTCAAGCTTAGGGGGGATATGGAACAATTTTTATCTTTTATTTCCTTTTCTTTTTAGCAATTTTCTTAGTTTTTAGGATCCACATGATATCTAGTGTATCCGTGGATGTCTAATGTAATGTGTCATCTCTATGCTTTTCACATGGGAATTAGGGGTGCGAAATTTGAGCTTATTTAAAAAAAATTCAGGATGTTGTAAGTTGAACTTGTTTGAAATTGAGCACTTAACCTATGAAAATAATTGGGTTTGTCAACTTTAAAATATAAGATCATAATTGTACATCCTTATGTTTCAAGAAATGTGTATGGACATGGATGTTGAGCCTAAACTGACCAAACGGTAATGGGACTTTAATCGAAAGTGAGAGAGAGAAAACCTTTGATTTATTGTTACACAGGTCAGTAAGGAGGGACATATAATATTTGCCAAAGGTTCTGTCAATTAGTCTTGTGATCTATCCACATCATTTTATTCACATTCCACCATAAGAACTGGGAGCACGTTATAGCTTTCATTTCTTGATTGCATGTCATCTGGATAGGATTGCATTCTAGCTAGATTTTGCATTAAAAAAAAGAAAATGGAAAATGAAAGAAAAACTTGTAGATGAATCATGCATTCACACATTCTCAAGTGCATGTCTTTATAGTGGCGTAATTACTTTCATGTAGTTGCATTTTGCATATTTTTTAGCATATAGGACATTATGTGCCTTATTTCTTCTGAAAAACAAGAAAAGCAAGAAATTTTTTCTATACCCTCTAAAAGTAAGTGGGAATGCTTCAATGATAGTAGTTATGTGAAAATAAGCCGAAAAAAAAAGAATGGAGAAAATAATATGGTGAATGTTCTTCTAGTCAATTGTAAGATGAGGGTTCAGAAAAAAAAAGAATAAAGTGAAATTAGAGGGAGAAAAGAACTTGTTTCACCTGTAATAGAGGAAGAATGAGCACATGTTGTAGTTTGTAGAAATTCTATCTCACGTTGAGATGGAATAGCAAGAACATGCATCATTCCACCCAAAATGTAGGAATTAGGTCATGTTCATATGCATATGCATCATTTAGGTCATTTTTGTTGATTTTGCATGTTAAAACTGCCTTGTGCATTCATTTCTTCCACAACCACCCATTTCATCCACTCGTTGCTCAAAATGGTAGGCCACCAATGATTATCTCCTCATTCTTGTATATACAGAGATATGCTTCCATGTAGATGGTAGTTAGTACATGAGCAACATAGATAGGAGATCACAAGATGCACCAAGCCTGAACCGAAGGAATTTATTATCTTAACTGCCTTATTTGATAGTGTATGTCAATTAGGGGTGGGCGTCTCTTATGGACTATTATTGTCACCTTAGGGTAGTTATCGTTTAGTGGTTAGTACAGGCCGGTATGTGAATGACATGTGGGAATCATATAGAGATGTCTTTTATGCTAACATGTTCTTTAGTTGACTCTCGCAATGGTATTCTATAGTTTTGTTGCTCGAGGATGAGAAAGTTCAAGCTTAGGGGAGTTTGATGCGAGGATTTTGAGTCACTTTTATAGGCTAGTTTTACATTCGTTTTATGCATTTATTAGTCATATTTGTGGTTAATATCACATGATTCACTTTCCTTAGTCTATGATCTCAAAATGCATCAAATTTACCTTATTTTACCTTATTTGGTATCAATGATCATATTTATCGGACTTGATTGGTGTTCTTCTTATTGTTTCAGGGATTTCACATATCTGAGGTTGTCGATGCCATCAACATGGCCACAACAACAAGCCGGAAAATGACCAGAACCAGTCGATACCATCGACAAAAAGTCGATGGTATCGAGATCGCCCCAGTAGAATGAGATTTTGGTGACGAATTCCATAGCATAAGCGATGTCTAAGGTGTCGATATCACCAACCCATAGTTGATGCTATCGAGATTACATTAGCGTGCCAAAGATCAGCAAGTTGATACCATAGACACCACCATTTATGGTATCGAGCCATCTTCAGAGAGGACGCAAGAAATTGAAGAAGTGTCGCTACCCCAAAGAGTTGATACCATCGCCGTCACATCGATAATATCGACACCGCCTGATCAGGAAAACACTCAGGATGATATTAATCGTATGGCTGCGATCTTTTGGTGTCCATAGGTGATACCTATACCTAATAAAGATGGCCCAAGCCATATGATCACGTCATTAACCGCCAGACAAGTCTCAAGAAGGAGAGGAGAGAAGAACAGAGTCGAGAGCTACGCCCCGATCGTTCCATGAGCCGTAGAAGACATTTTCCACCACCAGAAGGCTGTAGAACGTTCACTCCATGATAAGGAATGCCTGGATATTCTCTGTTCAGGGGTTACACAACATCTATACACGTTTTCTCCATGTTTTCCCCTTTCCTCATGTTGTTTTTTGTTGAGATGAACATGCGGGGCTAATCCCCTTTATCTTTAGGACTGGGAGTAGCCCAGGTAATCATTGTATGATACTTTTTACATAGTTTTCATAATTTGTCTCTTAAATCCATGGTATGATGTCGTTTTCTCAATTATATCATTATGATTGATCACCCTAATGATAATCTAATACCTTTAATTACTTTGAAAGAAGAATTAACAGTTGAAAAGAGACGATAATCACATTAACTAATAAATCCTTTGAACAAGGCGATGTACAGTTAATGGTGGAAATCCAGAGTATGATCTTCATGCACCTTGTTTAGGGTATAGGTTACTACGACTGTAGAACCGACCTAGATTTAGGTAGTGAATTGTATCGCGACAATGAACAATTCTGACTATAGGCCACTACCCGAAATAGGAGACGAATTAGGATAATTGTGTGAGAAATAGTACACTGAGATCCTGTGGTGAAACCGCAATCCTAAAGATGTCATTTTAAATTGATTAAACCAACCATTTAATCGATTGCTTTGTTTTCTTTTTTTTTTCTATTTTTCTTTTACTTTCTTTTTCAAATCAACTGTCAAACCTTTTAATTTGTTCTAGCTAATTGTGAGTAGTTAGTAGGAGTCTAGTGAGAATTTTGTGTCCCTGTGTTTGACTCGGGCCACACAAGGCCTGTATTACATTGACGTGTGCACTTGTGTTATACGCACGGTAAAATCGTGTCAACACCTCCCATGCCATATCTCATTTGGTGTCTATTAAACCATTTTATACGATACATTGTTTAGTGTTTAAGCATGGATCCAAAAGAAATTAAAATATTGGCTAGATTTTATTGACAATCACACCATGACTTAACAAGGTGTGATACATTCTTTCTGACACATCATTATGTTTCAAGTGGAGTTCATTCTCATACACTAATACAATCTCTACATAACGTCCTCAAACTCTTAGTTCAAAGTATTTCCACATCGATCATATCGAAGTATCTTAATACTTTTACCAAGTTAGTTACATAGTTCACTCACAATCTCCTTGAACACTTCAAGAGATTTAGATTTGTATTTCACTAAATACAAACTTCCATATCTATTGATAACATCGGTAAATATATAAATGAAGTACATGCAACTACCTTTAGTATTTATTCTAGAAAGACGTATGTACATCAGTATGTATTAGCCCTAATAGAATATTCTCTCTCCCACTACATCTAGTGAATATGCTTTTTTCATATTTGCACAACAAATAAGACATGCATGTATCTATTAGTTCAATAACAAAAAGAGTCCAGATAACTAATTCTAGAAATGCATTTCTCATTTATGCGCTTTAAATTATAATGCTATAGGTATTCAATGTTTGAGTCATCATGTCATTCAATATATGTGTCATACACATATTTGTATTTAGAACTATCACATAAAGTTTGTTAGACACATGGCATTGTCATAAAAGATCATATCTTTTAAAATGAAACATAATGTTCTTATCACACGTGACATATGATGTTTTCATCAATGGCAAATACATAATAACAATTCCCTAATTCTATTATGTTCCCATGAATGAAAACTTCCAACCATAGGGGCAGCAACCCTTGCTCCATACAGTCCTAGCTTACTTCTTCTTATGTCTTGAAGTAGAGATCTCTTTCTTCATCTTATTCCGGAGACTCTCTATAAAGAGGATAGTTTTTCCAACGTCCAAACAAGTGTCAATGGTGTCACTTTCTTTCCTTAATCCATTAAGTGAAAAGGATAGTTTCTTTTACACTTTCCCTTCTTCATAAATTGAGTGCAGAAGACTTGGACTTTAGCTTATCCTCAAAACACTTCTTGGCCTTACCTTTTCCCTTGGACTCACTTCCAGTGATCACCATCACGAATTTGTCCTACTTCTATTGGCATCAACATACCAAGCATTTGATAAACTGACTATATGGTTCATGTAACGCTTGCATAATTATATCCATGGTCAACTCTTGACCTAAGAGAAATCCCAGTCACTCCACATGTGCAATCATATTGAGCACATGGGGCTCTACTGTACCACCCTTTGTCATTTTTCACTCAAATAGATCTTTAAAGACATTATACCTTGTTTTCTTTACATGATTCTTAAGATGTGTTACTATATCGAGAATGTCCATGTTTTAATGTTGTTCATGCCACTCATAGTTCATGCAACAAAGCATTCATTATTCAAATGCCTATGGCATCATTGGCATGCTTCCAGTAAGCGTCCATTTATTTCTTAGGCACATTTGGAGTGGGTTCCTTTGGCACTTGCCTTTCAAGGACATAGAGATTTCTCTCATTGATGAGAACATTTCTCAAATTCCATAACCAGTTATGGAACTTTATCCCATTTTGTCCTTCTTAAAGATTGATCACAATTTGAACATGTTTGTGTTTAGCATTAGATTCTACAAAAAAATTTGCAACTTTTCAAAATATTTTTGATTTTCTTGATTTGATAATTTTGACAATATTAATTAGATTTTCAATTAACTATCGGTCCCACATTTTTTTTTAAATTAATAACCCTCATGTATCAATTCAGAAGATTGTAGCATACAATCTTCTAGTAAGCCAAGATCCCAATTTCTTCAAGATCATGAGCCATCTAGGGTTGTCACCCACAACTTGATTCTATTAGGTAGGAAACTTTTGCCAATTGCATCATATAAAACTCTTGATAGATGATATACACAACTCATTTTTATGCTTCTAGGTGCTTAATCTATTTAAGGTCACCTAGTGTAAGGCCCCTAAACTTGCTTAATGAGTTAAATATGTTAAATTATCATAATTGAAATCTTATGACCCTAATATAACCTTGTGATATGCTTTTAAATCATAATACAATCTTAAGTTTCCAATTTGGTCCAATTTGGACACTGTTTGAGCAAGTTATGCACATTTTGGACTTTTCTGCAATTTACCAAATCGAGAGGTTTTCTTTGCAATTTATCACATGTATTATGTGTCTTGGATATTATCTCATCATTCTTTATCTTGTTGAGCCATGGTACACCAATTTAATCTTCGGTTTGAAGGTGTTTTCTGTAAGGGTATTTTAGAGTTTACCCCTTCATGGATGAGCTACCTTTAGTAGCTATCAACTAACGAATTATTTATTTTTCTTGGAAATTCAAGAAACGAGCGATAAGAATGTCTCTATGGATTGTAGGGGAGTTACTTGTGTGTGTTCTTGTATATTCTTAATAGTTTAAGGCCATGGACACTTGGAAAGATACTAGAACTTCAACTTTTTCTTTTTATGTATCTTAAAGTTTCATATACTTATCCCTAAGCACCAAAATGAGCCATTTTCTCTCCACCACTTCCCTCCTTTTCTGAACCTCATTCTTCCTCTATGCTTCTACATATTTCCTATCCAAGGAAGAAGAAAGAGGGGATCTTCTTGGGAAAAGAATCTAGGGTTGCAATTGACTTCCTTTTAGGGTTTAAAAAGCTTCCTTGTAGTGATCTTGACCTAAAAGAGTAAGAATCCCCTTATTTCCTCCACTTATTTCTTTGTTATACTTCCTCCTACATTTCTGTAGGTCAAAACCTTGTTGTTCCATGGTAGAAATTGATCTAAAGCTCTAACACCCTACCTTTCTTGCTTCTTATGCTTAGGGTTTGCTCATTTGATGAAGAAAGGTGCTAGATGGATGAGTTCACAGCTTATGCTTGGATTTCCTACCCTACCTGCTCATGTTTTCTTCTGTTTGGGAGTTTATCTTCTAATTAGAGGCAAGTTTTATAACTTTCTCCACATTTATTGCTTACCATAAGCTTTCTAGCTCATGTTCTTGCTTGAAAATGATGATCCATGCACTAAAAAGCTATGCTTGACTTAGATTTCAATTTTTATAATATTTCATGTTCTTATTTCAATTGTAGATGAACATGTGATCATTTTTATGTTATTACTAAGGTATAGTATGATTTGTATCAGGTTTGTTTTACAACCTATGGTGCTAAGCACCTATCAACCAATGATCAATTTTAGGATTTTAAGCTGATTTCTTTTATAAACCCATGACCTGATGATGGTACCATTGCAACAACCCTATGGTGTTGTCTTCATGAAAACTTATGTTCAGGATCAAAGGTGTCATATAATGGTGCCAACCTATGGTCAGACCCTTAGGTCAGGTTTTGGATCAATTAGAAGTTTAATGATCAACCATTAATTTAGTACCCTACTGATGTTATCAATTAATGATGACATTAGCTTAATATTTGATGTTGATTAATGACTATAGTGTTTATCTAACAACCTATGGTGACTTAATGGTCACTAATTATGGGGGATCAAGTCTCCAAACCTATGGTGAGTTAATAATATAGTTGTATCATCAATTAAGCCTTAGACCAATGGTTTCTTGTGTCACTTGATGTAATGGTCGGACCTATACTATAATTGATGGTTTTAACATATGAACTTGACCCAATGGTCAAGATCTAATGTTTATTCCTCCAATAAAGTGTAATGATGGCTAATGTAATATGTTGGTCCTAATAATGTGATTTATATGGTTTCCTTTATATGATCAACTTAAGGAGCTTACTTGTTGACAATGGATGTCTTGTTTTAAATGAACAGTCGATTTTGGGTTTTACCCTACTCTTAATGGAACTTTTTGTGTTGTTAATCTAGGGATGTCTATGGTTAGATGGTTACTCTTTATAGAGCACAAATCAAGTAATTCATTGGTGGTTCATCCAAGGTGTTTACTTATGTAAACAACCAATGGTCTTACCTTTTAAACATCTAATGGTTCTGGGTGACATTGTGGTATGGTGATATGGGTTGAATGATGATGTAACAAATGGGGAGTTACCCTTCATAAGGTAGTCTTACCTATTCACTCATATGAATATAAGGGATGATAATCATATTGTGTTGATATGTAACCCTAATGAGGTATAGCTTGTTATACCTAGCTTTAATATAACTAAATGATGGTAATTGGATATGAATAGTCCTTGAATGACTAATACAATCATGGAGTACTCTTATTGTTGTTGAAACCCTAGTATGCTATAAACCAATGGTTACACCTTGATTTATGTGTGGGTTCATAATTTAGAATAGTATGGAATGTGATGGTGATGCTTCACCTTATGCAACCATGATCCAATGGGGATGTTGTGAGTTAGGGTTTGGGTATAAGTGCTGATTAGTAACATTAATATAATTTATCTTGTTGAACCTTACTCTAATGCAAATAGATAAAGATGAGTATTCATGTTTAACCTTATTATATGATTACATGATGGTGAAATAACCTCCTTAACATGATCATAACCTTAATGTGTTAATTGGTGGTTATCATAGCCACATGGTTGATAATTTCTTATGCTAAACATGTGCATTATGAATATGATAAGGGATGTGCATTATGAATATGTTGAGGGTTAATAATATCTGGATTCCTTGTATGTTGATGTAATAAAGGAATGTTCTTAATGTTAATATAACCCTTCTATGATTGTTTATGAATATCTCCTAGCTCATTAATGCAATATTGTGCTGATCTGGTGTATTATATGTAAGTGATGTTGTTGAGCCTTGTTATAAGGCATGGAAAGATAATGATGATATTTCTTGGAATAGTATGATGGTCTTAATGACCTTTGGGTATGGTTGAGCCCTAAATGAGGTGTAATCCTCTTGTGTTTATAAGGGTTGATACCCTATGATATTATGAAAAAGAGTTATATTTTGTGATAGTATGATGGTCTTAATGACCTTTGGGCAAGGTTGAGCCCTGAATGAGGTGTAATCCTCTTATGTTGAAAAGGGTTGATACCCTGTGATATTGTGAAAAGGATTTATATCTTGTGATAGTATGTTGACTAGTGTAGCCTCACGAATGGCAAGTGAATAGTACCATGTGATGATGAGATGAGAAATTATGTTTCACACATTTTATATATTTTGAAGTTGTGATAGTTATATGCTTACTAGAAGTGAATTAGGGTTTGTATGTCCACTTGTTTGATGCAGCCTTAATTCACCCAATTGGAGATAACTAATCAAGTGAAACTCTAATCATGTAGTGCCCTACACCATAGAACCATGTTTAGTGTCAGAACTTGTTGGATGGTGAAACGAGTATTGCTAAGGGAAACTCAGAGTGCATACTATTTAGTATGTGGGGTGCTTGTCATCCTGACACCAAGTGTTTTGAGAGGATGGATGTGGTCATACCTAACCCACTTTTTTAGAACAACTTTGGTCGGGTCTCAGTTATTATAATATGATGTGATTAGAGGACAACTGCGGTTGTACCTCAGTGATTGGGTCTGAATACCCTAATTGCTAGCATCCTGACCTGTACAAAGGTGGTCTAGTTACATGACTATATGTCACTGTTTTGCAGTTTGACTATATGTCACTACGGTGCAGACTCCTACTGACCGAGTATGGAGAAGATCTTAGAGTCTGGCTCTTCCTAGATCCTATATGGATTCACATTGTATCCACCAGGATGAAAGGGCTCGCAATTAAAAGGGGTGCTATTATAATCATGGGGTAGAGTCAGACAGGCAAGAGATGCATGGTGGTAAAAACCACAATAATAACGTTGTGGGGAATATTGGGATGTCCACTCCATTTGAAAAGAAAAGTTCGTAAAAGATAAGTCAATCAACGAATGAGAGAAGAAAGATTGCGAGATAAAAAATTAGTCAAAATTACAAACAGAACTAAAAATTATAAATCTAAGAAATTATGAAATAACAAAAATTACAAAAAAAAAATTAACTAGAAAGCAGTACTGCTGGAATGGAAACTCAGCAGAAAGAGGAGATACACTTCTGGAATTGTGCTCCGAAGGCAAAAAGAAATTATAAAAATCTAAAATAAATTATAAAAAGGACTGAAGTTATGGAAGTTAGAGAATATGAACAAGGATTATACAAGATATACAGAGAACCATATCTAAAAAATAACTGTGCCATCCCAGACAACGGCGCCACATTGATGTGCATCGTTGTACATGCAACAATCACTAGGAAAAGTCCCTTACGGACAAACTGAGAAGGGTCAGACTTCCCGTGAACCCGTTGGTCCCGGCGTTCACGTATCATTGCCCAACCGTCCAACATGCCAGTATCCACGGTCATATCAAAAAGCATGTGAATTTAAACCGGTGTTCAAACCCAAGGCTCAGGTGGTCGCGTCACCAAGGATTATTACAAGAATAAGATTAAATAGAAGAAAAGATGATAATCGCAATTAAGGGACTATTGTTTCATTCTTACAAAGATCCACGGTCATATCACTTCATAAGAATATATCAGATCATCCAAATAACCACAAAGAAACAGAGAGAAGACATGTGTCCGATGGAGGAATATAATTGATTATATTGAATAGAACCGGGCTAAGGGGCTACTTCCATTCCCCAGAGAGATTTACTCAGACATAACAAGACCATAAGAAATGCAAACTAAAATGAGATCCAACATTATACAAGATGTGGTCTACAACTAAAAAATGGATGAAATAGAATGAAGAATGGAATGCTTTTACAAGTGAAGAGTCCCTCCTTTTATAGGAGGGGGAGGGGGTAGGATTCCCTCAAAAGTGGGGGAAAAAAGAGAAGAAGACCAATTTTTGAATTTTCTGGATCTGGTCAAATCGAAAGTTGATTGTCTTTAATTATCTTGACCATGTAACTCTCTTTAATGAAGATTCTCGTAGCAGTGATTTCGAACGTATTTCTATCCCATTAAAAGCACAAACACCGTCCAAATAATAGAATTTTATTTTAGGAAATTAAATTCCCTTTCCAATGAATACTTGTGCACTAAATTTGGAGTTCGAATTCAAGAGTTATGTCACTTTTGGTGGAGGGTATATATGAATTTCAGGATTGCTGCAAATTGTATAATTTTCCTAAAAAAACCCATAAAAATAGAATTAAAACTCTAATTAAAGATAAAAATCTAAAATAAAACAATTAATTATGAAACTAAGAGAATAAATAATAAAATAAACCTAAACAAATATAAAATATATATAAATAAAAGGGATAAATATACATTTATCAAAATACCCCAGACTTGAATCTTTGTTTGTCCTCAAACAATTAAAATTTCAAATTATTCCAATTTATACTAACAACATGTGTATCCTCACCCTTGTAACGTCACTTTATTCCTTACCTCCAAATTTGGCCAAGCAACCCAATCTCCTAAAACCACACAACACAAAATTCTATATTCCCTATTAAAAACAAATATCATATCTTCGTTCTAAATCAAGATTTTGTAGAAAAACATGCTTCATCTTACTTTTTCTTTGACACTCTCATTTTTATAAATGTATTTTTTTTGTGAGTTGTTGCACAAGAACAAGATGAAATTAGGGGGTGTGAAAACAAAGAACGAAGTGATGAATTTTTTTTTATCCCTCCTCTATTCGACTTGGGATTTAAATTTGTGGAGTTGTGGTTACATTGGTCACAATTTTTTTAATGTGCACTTTTGGTATCTTTTGATAGTATGCCACTTTGTGGGGTATTGAATTTTTTATATGGGAAGCATACCACCCTGGACTTGATTTTCGTCTGGTGGTGATTCTTTGCTTCTCTTTTTTTAGAAAGAAAATAAGGGGGAAACAAAAGGTGTCATTGTGCTTATAACTTCATACATTTCTTTTTTGAAAGTGTCTTTACATCAGAAAGAACATTCATCTCAATCACATTATACAAGATTTATATCAAGTTAATCAACAGTTTAAAAATAGAGAAAATTTGTGTTTGGTTTTGATTGATTCCATACGGCTTGCCAACTTTTCAAAGGAGTGATGCTATTTTGGGATCCTAGGTGACATGGTGGTTTCAGACATGGCAATTTGTAACAATTTTTGCAAAAGATTTACTAAATTCAAAGGGGTACAATGATAAACATTTATTCATATTGGCCGACTAGATAAAGGTCATTTTGCAACAAAAAAAATAAAAACATTGCCGACTAGATAATGGCCATGAACAAAGTAACTATATGCAAAACAAAAAAAGATAGAAATAATGCAAGAATAAAAAAAGATAAGGGGGTGGAATAGAAACATATCACCCACCTCCACCCAGACTTAGATTCTTGCTCATCCCGAGCAAAATCAAAACCCGAGATGGAGGGAAGAGAAGAGTGAGGATTTCCAGGTGGCCCAGGTAGCTCAAAAAATGTCCAGTTAAAGGGGATGTGTATGAGGGCTAGGACCTTTATCTGAGGATCTTCATAATGTACCCTATGATAGGGTAATTTTAGAAGCTCAGTGGGGTGCTCATATTTTCTTTCACCTCACATTCCCTCCAATAATATCCATAGATCTTCCTTTGATAGCAAGGGAAGTGTTGAAGATGGATGTGGATAAGGGGAGGTTGACGGGTACCCGACTAGTAATACCAGTAGAGCATGATGAACTGAGTGGGGTGGAGGATCTGGTTCAGGTTTTCCACCTTCATCATGACATGCATATGGGAGAAGTGATGCTAATACAAAAATTTAAAATCATTTACAAAAGTGTTTTGTTTCTCCTTAAAATTAATGCCATCAACATTGGGTTTGGTAAGTTTCATTATTGATGTAACATATGTCTCTAATTTTTTTGTACAAGGGTTCCCAAAGTATTTAGGAGGGATGATGATGTCTTCCTTGCAAACAATAGAAGGGGGTGTGTGGGCTTCTTCCAATGGTGGTATCTCCCTTTCTAGATTAGCCATGTGTGGGATGGAAATTGGCTGTGACGGCTCGGGAAGAATCATAAAGGGGGTTAGATTCTCATTATCCAAAATAGACTCAAAAGAATGGTATTGGTCTATGGTATCATTCAGATTTATGTTGAGGATGGGAGGATTTGTTGGATCTTCAGAATGACTCTCCTGCTTTGACATTTCATATTCAAGTAATAGAGTCTCTAAAGGAAAGATAGGGATACCAACATCCTCATCACACACAAAATATGTCTCCATGGTTTATTCTATTTCTTCAGGATCTCACATATATGACACAAAATAAGGATCATCATCGTCATCGTCAGGAAGAACCATCTTGGGTTGCTCAAGCTCTATTGGGGGAGTTTGTGATTGATCCTCTAGAAAGGTAGCTAACATGGCTTGACTGGATTCAAGTTTTGCTTGTGCTTCTGCAACCATCTTTTCTAGGGCCTTAAGTCTCTCTTCTAGTTCAAGATCAATTTGCATTTCACCATAGGATTTATACACCCCAAAATTTTGGTCATCCTTGCCACACTCCCCATAGTGACCTTTGCCATAGTACTCATATTGTTTTGGGTGGAATTTCTCCTCATAATAATCTCCAGAAGATGGTGGATTATAATTTCCATTGCGTCCATCTTGGTAGGAAGATTCAATATTATAAGGTGTCACCAATTCATGAGGAAACATATTTGAACAATCTATAGTTTGGGTTTGGGCTTCTAGTAAGGTGGCCAATAAGGTTTGGCAAGTTAGGAGTTTTTTTGCCATATTCTCTAGGGACTTAAGTTTCTCTTCTTGTTGAGGATTACATTGGGTTTCATAAACATATTCATAACCTCCAAGGTTTTGTTGGTTACACCCCAAAGAATTTTGTTGATCATATCCCCCATTAGAATATGGATGGAAAGGTTCCCCATAATGGTTCTCAGAAAAATGTGGATTCACATTGTATCCACCAGGATGAAAGGGCTCGCAATTAAAAGGGGTGCTATTATAATCATGGGGTAGAGTCGGACAGGCAAGAGATGCATGGTGGTAAAAACCACAACAATAACATTGTGGGGGATATTGGGATGTTCACTCCATTTGAAAAGAAAAGTTCCTGAAAGATAAGTTAATCAACGAATGAGAGAAGAAAGATTGCGAGATAAAAAATTAGTCAAAATTACAAACAGAACTAAATATTATAAATCTAAGAAATTATGAAATAACAAAAATAAAAAAAAAAGTAACTAGAAAACAGTACTGCTGGAATGGAAACTCAGCAGAAAGAGGAGATACACTTCCAGAATTATGCTCCGAAGGCAAAAAGAAATTAAAAAAATATAAAATAAATTATAAAAAGGAGTGAAGTTATGGAAGTTAGAGAATATGAACAAGGATTATATAAGATATATAGACAACCAGATCTGAAAAACAATTGTGCCGTCCCCGGCAACGGTTCCAAATTTATGTGCATCGTTGTACACGCAACAATCACTAGGAAAAGTCCCTTACGGACAAACTGACAAGGGTCAGACTTCCCGTGAATCTGTTGGTCCCGGCATTCACGTATCATTACCCAACCGTCTAACATGCCATTATCCACGGTCATATCAAAAAGCACGTGAATTCAAACTGGCGTTCAAACCCAAGGCTCAGGTGGTCGCATCGCCAAATATTATAACAAGAATAAGATTAAATAGAAGAAAATATGATAATCATAATTAAGGGACTATTTTTTCATTCTTACAGAGATCCACAGTCATATCACTCCATAAGAATATATCTGATCATCCAAATAACCACAAAGAAACAGAGAGAAGACATTTGTTCGATGGAGGAATATAATTGATTATATTGAATAGAACCAGGCTAAGGGGTTACTTCCATTCCCCAGAGAGATTTACTCATACATAACAAGACCATAAGAAATACAAACTAAAATGAGATCCAACATTATACAAGATGTGGTCTACAACTAAAAAATGGATGAAATAGAATGAAGAATGGAATGCTTTTACAAGTGAAGAGTCCCTCCTTTTATAGCAGGGGGAGGGGGTAGGATGCCCTCAAAAGAGGGGGAAAAAGAGAGGGAGACCAATTTTTGAATTTTCTGGATCTAGTCAAATCAAAAGTTGATTGTCTTTAATTATCTTGACCATGTAACTCTCTTTAATGCAAATTCTCGCAGCAGCGATTTCGAACGTATTTCTCTCCCATTAAAAGCACAAACGCCGTCAGAATAATAAGATTTTATTTTAGGAAATTAAATTCCTTTTCCAATGAATACTTGTGCACCCAATTTGGAGTTTGAATGTAAGAGTTATGTCACTTTTGGTGGAGGGTATATATGAATTTCAGGACTACTGCAAATTGTATAATTTACCTACAAAACCCAAGAAAATAGAATTAAAACTCCAATTAAAGATAAAAATCTAAAATAAAACAATTAATTATAAAACTAAGAGAATAAATAATACAATAAACCTAAACAAATATCAAAAAAATATAAATAAAAGGGATAAATATACATTTATCAAAATACCCCAGACTTGAATCTTTATTTGTCCTCAAACAATTAAAATTTCAAATTATTCCAATTTATACTAACAACATGGCTATCCTCACCCTTTTAACATAACTTTATTCCTTACCTCCAAATTTGGCCAAGAAACCCAATCTCCTAAAACCACAAAACCCAAAATTCTATATTCCCTATTAAAAACAAATATCATATCTTGGTTTCTAAATCAAGATTTTATAGAAAAATATGCTTCATCTTACTTTTGCTTTGACACTTTCATTTTTATAAATGTATTTTTTTTGTGTGAGTTGTTGCACAAGAACAAGATGAAATTAGGGGGTGTGAAAACAAAGAAGGAAGTGATGAATTTTTTTTATCCCTCCTCTATTCGACTTGGGATTTAAATTTTTGGAGTTGTGGCTACATTGGTCACAATTTTTTTAATGTGCACTTTTGGCATCTTTTGATGGTACGCCGCTTTGTGGGGTATGGAATTTTTTATATGGGAAGCATGCCACCCCGGACTTGATTTTTGTTTGGTGGTGATTCTTTTCTTCTCTTTTTTTAGAAAGAAAATAAGGGGGAAACAAAAGGTGTCCTTGTGCTTATAACTTCATACATTTTTTTATTTTTTTTATTTTTGAAAGTGTCATTACATCAGAAATAACATTCATGTCAATCACATTATACAAGATTTATATCAAGTTAATCAACAGTTTAAAAATAGAGAAAATTTGTGTTTAGTTTTGATTGATTCCATACGGCTTGCCAACTTTTCCAAGGAGTGATGCTATTTTGGGATCCTAGGTGACATGGTGGTTTCAGACATGGCAATTTGTAAAAATTTTTGCAAAAGATTTACTAAATTCAAAGGGGTACAATGATAAACATTTATCCATATTGGCCGACTAGATAAAGGCCATTTTACAACAAAAGAAGTAAAAACATGGCCGACTAGATAATGGCCATGAACAAAGTAACTATATGCAAAACAAAAAAATGTAGAAATAATGCAAGAATAAAAAAAGATAAGGGGGTGGAATAGAAACATATCACCCACCTCCACCCCGGACTTAGATTGTTGCTCGTCTAGAGCAAAATTTAAACCCGAGATGGAGGGAAGAGAAGAGCGAGGATTTCCATGTGGCCCAGGTAGCTCAAAAAATGTCCAACTGAAGGGGATGTGTATGAGGGCTGGGACCTTTATGTGAGGATCTTCATAATGTACCCTATGATAGGGTAATTTTAGAAGCTCAGTGGGGTGCTCATATTTTCTGTCACCTCACATTCCCTCCAATAATATCCATAGATCTTCCTTTGATAGCAAGGGAAGTGTTGAAGATGGATGTGGATAAGGGGAGGTTGACGGGTACCTGACTAGTAATGCCAGTAGAGCATGATGAACGGAGTGGGGTGGAGGATCTGGTTTAGGTTTTCCACCATCATGATGACCTACATATGGGAGAATTGATGCTAATACAAAAAAATTAAAATCATTTACAAAAGTGTTTTGTTTCTCCTTAAAATTAATGCCATCAACATTGGGTTTGGTAAGTTTCATTGTTGATGTAACATATGTCTCTAATTTTTTTGTACAAGGGTTCCCCAAGTATTTAGGAGGTATGATGATGTCTTCCTTGCAAACAATAGAAGGGGGTGTGTGGGCTTCTTCCAATGGTGGTATCTCCCCTTCTAGATCATCCATGTGTGGGATGGAAATTGGCTGTGACGACTCGGGAAGAATCATAAAGGGGGCTAGATTCTCATTATCCAAAATAGACTCAAAAGAAGGATATTGGTCTATGGTATCATTCAGATTTATGTTGAGGATGGGAAGAGTTGTTGGATCTTCAGAATGACTCTCCTGCTTTGACATTTCATATTCAAGTAATAGAGTCTCTAAAGGAAATATAGGGATACCAACGTCCTCATCAAACACAAAATATGTCTCCATGGTTTGTTCTATTTCTTCAGGATCTGACATATATGACACAAAACAAGGATCATCATCGTCATCATCAGGAAGAACCATCTTGGGTTGCTCAAGCTCTATAGGGGGAGTTTGTGATTGATCCTCTAGAAAGGTAGCTAACATGGCTTGACTGGATTCAAGTTTTTCTTGTGCTTCTGCTACCATCTTTTCTAGGGCCTTAAGTCTCTCTTCCAGTTCAAGATCAATTTGCATTTCACCATAGGATTTATACACCCCAAAATTTTGGTCATCCTCGCCACACTCCCCATAGTGTCCTTGGCCATAGTACCTCATATTGTTTTGGGTGGCATTTCTCCTCAGAATAATCTCCAGAAGATGGTGGATTGTAATTTCCATTGCGTCCATCTTGGTAGGATGATTCAATATTATAAGGTGTCACCAACTCATGAGGAAACATATTTGAACAATCTAAATTTTTGGGTTTGGGATTCTAGTAAGGTGGCCAATAAGGTTTGGCTAGTTAGGAGTTTTGCTGCCATTTTCTCTAGGGACTTAAGTTTCTCTTCTTGTTGAGGATTACATTGGGTTTCATAAACATGTTCATAACCCCCAAGGTTTTGTTGGTTACACCCCACAAAATTTTGTTGATCATATCCCCCACTAGAATATGGATAGCAAGGTTCCCCATAATGGTTCTCAGAAAAATGTGGATTCACATTGTATCCACCAGGATGAAAGGGCTCGCAATTAAAAGGGGTGCTATTATAATCATGGGGTAGAGTCAGACAGGCAAGAGATGCATGGTGGTAAAAACCACAACAATAACGTTGTGGGGGATATTGGGATGTCCACTCCATTTGAAAAGAAAAGTTCCTAAAAGATAAGTCAATCAATGAATGAGAGAAGAAAGATTGCGAGATAAAAAATTAGTCAAAATTACAAACAGAACTAAAAATTATAAATCTAAGAAATTATGAAATAACAAAAATTACAAAAAAAAGTAACTAGAAAGCAGTACTGCTGGAATGGAAACTCAGCAGAAAGAGGAGATACACTTCTGGAATTGTGCTCCGAAGGCAAAAAGAAATTATAAAAATCTAAAATAAATTATAAAAAGGACTGAAGTTATGGAAGTTAGAGAATATGAACAAGGATTATACAAGATATATAGAGAACGATATCTAAAAAATAATTGTGCCATCCCAGACAACGGCGCCACATTGATGTGCATCGTTGTACATGCAACAATCACTAGGAAAAGTCCCTTACGGACAAACTGAGAAGGGTCAGACTTCCTGTCACGGAACCGGAATCCCAGTCCCATGAACCAAACGTATACCAAAGGCGGAATGCGGAAGCGTAAAGCTTAGCACACATGAACAGATAACAAGATAAAGTCACCAACACAGTCGCAACATTCAACAAATATAAATTATACAAAATGCATTATATTCATGAATTCAGTTACATATTTCCAAAGTCACTTTGTACAAGTCTGCTCATGTATACTATATCTGGATCTTACAACAGGTACACCTAGCATAGCTCACCAAGCCCATCAACTTTCTAGCCATCTCTGAACCTAAAAACAACATACGAAAAATGGGTCAACACACGAGGTGTTGAGTATGGGGCTGAAAGATACACATATATATAAGTTTTGCATAATTTTGAAAAGATTTTAAGACTAAACGAACAAGAATAAACAAGTTAATTGTTTAACAAATGGGAAACCATATTTTATGTCATTTCACTCCATTATACCAACAATATCAATATCAAACATGTTTAAGGCCTTTGACCATCTTCCCGTCGGAAGGGTCCGTAAGGGTGCTCAAGCTTAGCTACCCTTTTATACGAGAGGGACCTCAAGGTCGTAACCAAGAGCCCTTTATCAACAATATTATAATGGAGTTCCATATATATATATGTGTGTTCAAGTTATAAAACAGACGAAGCAAACATCGAGTATGACATATCAATACTACATGGCAATATTTGAGAAATTAGACAAACAAGCATACAATATATGTCTTTTCAAGCAAGAAATCGATAATCATATAACTAGATAAGGCCCATACCTGATTCAGAGATTCTTAACTTAACACGTCCATTACCACCTAGATCATAAGCCAACCTGATTAACAACAAGATTACATATATGCATTAGATTCTCAACATTAACCACGATTATCTTTATTTGATGGTTTTGGCCAAGTTGGTTTCAAGGTTGGTTATTAGTACATTAGATGATCTCATAATGATATAGGGTCCATCATGATGGTGTGGTTCAAGTTTCATATCATTATGGTGTTCCATGCTCTTTCTACAATCATAACAAGGTTTAAGGCATTTACATGCATCCTAGGGTCAAACGACTCACAATAGAGTAATCAAGGTCAAAGATCATCAAGGTAGGAGAACCCATCATCAAACATAGTTTAGATCATCAACATTAGGTCATAAAAACATATTCCAAAATTAGGTGGTTGTCCATTAGCAATAAGATTAGCAATCTAGGCAATGTTCAACATTATAGTCCAAAGGAGTCACATGATGACATATGAATTAACCATAGATCAAAGATAATTATTAGGATGTTCATTAGGATCAAAAGTAACGCTAAGTTACTGCTATGATGATTAGTGGGTAAGACAAGCATCAAGGTCTCAGTATTGAACATACTCCTATACTACATGTGATTAATCATGATCAAGTTGATTGTTTTATCAAACTAGAAGGGCCACACTAGGATTTAAAGTTTGAAACCAAACTCATAGTATAGGTCTTCTCTTGTTGATCGTTTTGATATATATTTTTGTATATTTTTAACCATCATAGCATTGTTAAGGAGGTCTTAGAAAAAGTCATGACACTAACCCCATATTAGAGCAAAAGGAATCACCTTGGTAGGCTTGGGGCAGGCCGCTGGGCTCTCGGCTCAGCCCAAGAGCATTGGCTGGGGTCGGCCCGTATGGGAGGGAACTCCGTCTCCCCATCCGCACAGGCGCACCCCTATTCCTACGGCAAAACAGAGACGATGCCGTGGTTGTTGTCAGGGCTCCCAACTGCCGCCAGGCTGCAGTTGATGGGGGGACGCGAACGAAGATGGAGTGGGCATCTCGGTTTCTAGCTTGAGCATTCATCCCTCCCATCCTCGCTGCAGTAGGGACGTGAAGGAAAAACGGCCAGGTCTGACCAGCGCAGCCAGCCCCTGTTTCTTCAGCGGCTGCCGTGATGCCAAGGGAAGGGATGTATGGCCGCCTAGCTTGGCTTCAAAGGCTCGACAAACTTTGCAGGAGAGGCAAAGTAAGGAGGGCAAGCCGGAGGAGAGAAAGGCTCAATGCCCTAAGATATCGGCGGCACCCAGCAAAAGAAAACGGCAGTTGCCGCCAGACCTAGCGGATATGAGAATAGAAGGGAAAAGGAAGTACGAAGGAGAAAGGGTGGGATGAAGGGATTTATAAACTTAAGCAGAGTATTAGGGTTAAGATCCCAAGCAATTAATAGCTTTCCCTTGTTGCATGATTTGGAGGAAGGCGGAGGACATGTTTCCCAGTCCTGCGATTTTCCCCAGAGCAGAAGGGGAAGGCGGGGCAAGAAATTGGGCCTGGATTTCTATTTGGGCCCAAAAGATTGCAAAAACCCAAATAAAATTGATCAAAACATGTGCAAATCAAGCTAGTTTCGAATTATCACATCTTGGGCTACGAGCCTTCAATTGAGGTGATTTTTGTGTCGTTGAATTCATAACTGAGTCCACTACAATGTGGTGTATATCAGATTGACAAAAGATCATGGAGTTGAGGTCCAAAATTAGATGCAAGAAGGTGACGTGATATGGCAATATGCGTAGTTTAAATGTACAAATTAAAATCACAAACTGTAAAATTGACCAGTGTAGTCACCAAATTGGAACATCATAACTATCTAATTATGAAATAAATATCAAATTGAGTAAGGAACAATTGATGAGAGCAAAGGAGTATAATAGAGGGAAGAGAAAAAGCTCAGGTTATCACACTTCCCGTGAACCCGTTGGTCCCGGCGTTCACGTATCATTTCCCAACCGTCCAACATGCCATTATCCACGATCATATCAAAAAGCATGTGAATTTAAACCGGTGTTCAAACCCAAGGCTCAGGTGGTCGCATCACCAAGGATTATTACAAGAATAAGATTAAATAGAAGAAAAGATGATAATCACAATTAACGGACTATTGTTTCATTCTTACAAAGATCCATGATCATATCACTCCATAAGAATATATCAGAGCATCCAAATAACCACAAAGAAATAGAGAGAAGACATTTGTTCGATGGAGGAATATAATTGATTATATTGAATAGAACCGGACTAAGGGGCTACTTCCATTCCCCAGAGAGATTTACTCAGACATAACAAGACCATAAGAAATGCAAACTAAAATGAGATCCAACATTATATAAGATGTGGTCTACAACTAAAAAATAGATGAAATAGAATGAAGAATGGAATGCTTTTACAAGTGAAGAGTCCCTCCTTTTATAGGAGGGGGAGGGGGTAGGATGCCCTCAAAATAGGGGGAAAAAGAGAGGGAGACCAATTTTTGAATTTTCTGGATCTGGTCAAATCGAAAGTTGATTGTCTTTAATTATCTTGACCATGTAACTCCCTTTAATGCAGATTGTCGCAACAGCTACTTAGAACGTATTTCTCTCCCATTAAAAGCACAAATGCCGTCCAAATAATAGAATTTTATTTTAGGAAATTAAATTCCATTTCCAATGAATACTTGTTCACTCAATTTGGAGTTCGAATGCAAGAGTTATGTCACTTTTGGTAGAGGGTATATATGAATTTCAGGACTGCTCCAAATTGTATAATTTTCCTACAAAACCCAAGAAAATAGAATTAAAACTCCAATTAAAGATAAAAATCTAAAATAAAACAATTAATTATGAAACTAAGAGAATAAATAACAAAATAAACCTAAACAAATATCAAAAATATATAAATAAAAGGGATAAATATACATTTATCACATATTTGTTTAGGGTTATACACAACGTTTCACATTAGATGAAATCCCTTGTTTGTTATCTTTACATAAAGATGATGCTTACTGCAATTAAGAGATAGTAGATATACTTAGGTTATGTATATGCTTAAGATTGTCGATGCGTACATATAGTAGCTATGCTTGTGTTGATAACTATACTACTACTATTGATTATAATCATGATTCTGGCTATCTCATGTTGTTTGTTATGTTTATCATGCTAGCCATGCCTTTATAACTAGCGATGCATATACTACTAATCATGCTTATCCAAATAGTTGTTCTTATGTTTTTAGCTCTTATTATGATGTTGATATGTTCAACATTTTAGACGTGTTGATGTTGGTATCTATGTATATGATACTAGATTTATTCATGATGTTAGAGATGCTCATGTTGCTAGACTCCTTATATTATTAATAGAGATATGAGAATAGTCTGGCTAATGAAGATAGTTATTATCTTCTCCTTTATGTATTTTTTTAATCATTAGTGTTGTTGAGATTATTTGCTATATATGATTAAACAACTTAAATTGTCTCATTACCTAAAAATGCTGGAATCAATAAATGTTGTTGGAGGTTATATCTCTTGCTAGGACATGGGTCTCACCCTTGTGGTTCACTACATCTTTTTAGGTAATCGGAAGTGACAAAAACAAACTTGTGGAAGCAAATAGGAGCTATAGTAATGAATCCTTGAGAAAGTTTATTAGATGGCTAGTGTGTCCTAGAGTTGTCCATGTACTCTCAGGTCTGGGAAGAAAAAAATTGTTTATGGTGTTTCAAACGAATCAGAATTTTGTTAGCATGTTAATGTTTGTTGTGTGGCATATACAAATATTGTTCTCCTATGTATATATGTTGTAGAAAAGGTGATAGAACAATTTGTATCGAATTCTTGGCATAGTATGGATATAAGATAGATGTTGGGCTCTTATGCAAATATTTCTGAGTGGGTGTTGTCGTTGAAATCGGTTTTAATTTACCCATATTTTTTGGTATGTGATTTATTGTGTTTGATTGTGTTTTATGATTTGAGTAATATCCTTTAGAGTAACAGGTTCTCACACCTAGTGAATCGTAACTCAAAAGCCAACATGATAGAATATTCACCCTTCTAGGGTAGACCCACATATCTACCATCACACTTCCACGAGATGGGCGATGTACCATGCAAGGGCATTCCCATGCTTATTCGATCAAGCTTTTCATGTGTTTTACTTATGGAAAGCATATAAGACTTAATATTTATATTTATGGATTATATATAAATACATATACATATCCAATGATGACATTCTTAGTATGTATCATATACATTCTAGAACCACAAATGAAAACATGCAATAATAAAACACACAAGTGATGGTTATGGCCATGCTAATATAATTCGTTAGATCCACAAGGAATTACAACCACCTAGGGTCCACATCATATGCAACATGTTGTTGGTGAAGATCTATGCTTGAACCAATATGGGTTGATCAGTTCAACTCATGAACCAGTCAACTCGCCTCCTGGTCGCTTGGTTGGGCTCTTTAAACAATCATCTAGTTCTTAGGTCTAAGAGGCATCTGGACAACTCCAGCCAATTGGTTGGACCACCATTCGAGCGTTTCATCCTCATGTCAACTGGCCTCCTCATTCTCCAATTGATTAGGTCATCTCATGAGATAGTCGTTTCGACTTTGTGCAAATCTCCATCTCATGCCAAAACATAAATTATAACTATCATATTTCTTATTACATTTTAAAAGGGAAACCTAGAGTTATATTTGATGGGAAATAGGAAAAAAAAATTACTTTATAATTGGAAGGAAGAGAGAGACTCGATAAGCAGATCGAGTAATAACAAGAATAAACAACCATAACCATGCACACACAGATATGGGTTTATTGGCCATAACCATGCTTCACATCCACCATCAAAATCGATTTTAGGGCAACACGTGTGAATTGCATATATATATTGTATGATATATATGAATATATATATATATATACATATATATATGTGTGTGTGTGTATTAGTTTTTGGAGCATATGTGGAATTTGATTGGATATGCACATTAATCATTTGAACATTCACAATGTATGCATTAAAAGAATGAAAACTAAATTTGATCATATTGATTTAAATCCCAGAAACATCATAAATTGATGTGGCTCTAAAACCACTGTAGGGAAATCTGGGTGATAGATAAGGAAGTGAAAATAAAAGTTTAAATCCTAATTCTCCTGGACAACAAGATCACGTCAACAATAATGTATCATGGAAGGAAGGTTTGCAAAGTTATATCTGGTCCTAGAGCAAGTCCAATGACATTACCCTTGCAGGAGTAGCAACTTCTTTTTCATGTAGCATCACACTCCTTAAACAACAACAACACTCGAACAATCATCACAAATGGCCTCCTCCATACACAGAGGTTGACAATGTCTTCCTAGTAGCAGACAACGACCTCCCACCTCTAGAGTAATCCATGGGGACAACTGGAAACTCCATGTTGCTCTAACAGGACCAACAAGAAAGAGTTTTCCCCTTCTGTTAATGTACTAGTCTCCAACATGCTCTCCCATAACTAATCTTATTTGTTCCCTCTCTCTCTATCCCTACCTTTATCGGGTAGGACTTGCTCGAGCTCTCTATTGGTTACCACAACTAGAGTGTACAACAATTATCAGAGCAACTAATTCTCAATTTTGTGTGTTGGGAAGCCCCCAATACCTGTCTATTTATAGGAGAGACCAAGGTCAGGGTTCCTGATCGGTGTTGGAGTAGAAGGGTCTGGAATCATTAATGTTCTAGAACTTACCTAGCACGAAACATTCATCTCTCACACCCAAATGGTCATCTTGCATAGTGAAACGATCATTTGGTGAGTGAGACGGTCATCTCGCTTAGTGGAATGGTCATCTCGCTTAGTGGAATGGTCGTCTCACTTAGTTAAATGGCAGTTTCACAAGTTTCCTATTCTGAATCAAATTGGTATTCAATGCCCGAGTTAATGCTTAGCATGACATCAACATCGATCCTTGTTCCAACTGAATTGGATGACTTGGGAAACAAACTAGTCATCTCACATAGTGAAATGGTCGTTTCACAATGTGAGATAGTTGTTTCACAATTGAGATGGTTGTGTCACTTGTCCTATTTAGGAAAAGTTCAACAAATATTCATTCCAATTGAACTGACACTCCAACAGATCGTCTCAACACTTGAAATGGTTGGTTCAAAGTCAAGTTAGTCAATTTTGAACCTTACTTGTTTAATTGAATACCTAAGCACCTTTAGTAATAAATCTAAACATCATTCATGAATAAACTCCTTTAATCCAAGTGTATCCTATGTGTGTGATCTTATGGGTCCAGAATTACATTGATAGTGAATTTCCATAACCAATTATGACATCACAAGCAAAGAGTGGTTCCTAGTCATACAACATTGCTACCCAACTAATTCAAAAAGTTGGAGAACAACTTCAACCTGAAATCTATGATTAGGGTTACCGTGTGTTGGGTTTTAGGGGAGACAGAGAAGACAGCGGAAACAAAAAAAAATTTCTCCCCAAACCATACCGAGGAAACGCATCAACGTCTATATAATAGGAAAGGATGGTTTGTGGAATCATACCTTGTCCCGAGGCTTGCTCGGAGACAATACCTCGCGCAATGCCCGGTCTTCAACTTCGGACTTCGACGGTGTCTGTGCAGCTCCTGGTCGCACCAGGACTGACAACTCCTACTCGAACCGGACTGTCGGATGACAGTTGTCCTCCTAAGCAGCAGTGTCCTCCCGCCTCTGTAGTAGTCCACACGGACCACCTGGAACACCACTCTCCTTGTCCCACAAGGAAGTGGAAGGAGTCGCACCCTCCTATTGACGTACTAGTCGCCAACACGCTCTCCCGCCTCCTGTTGCAACTGCAGTTGTCCTTCCCTTGCTGCACCTCCCTTTTGCGGGAAGCACTTGCTCGGGCTCTCTCACGGTTACCAAAACCAGAGAGAACGACAACTTGCAGAGCAACTGGTTGCACTGAGCTGTACTTTGAGAAGCCCCCAATACCCCTATATATAGGAGAGTCATGGGATAGGGTTCTCCATCCCGGGCAATGCGGGACTAAAGCAGGAGTAGAAGGGTTCGAGAATTTTCCACAAAAAGCAACCGTTTCGCAACTTGAAATGATCGGTTCACAACTGAACCGATCGGTTCGTCCATTGAGCCGATCGGTTGGACCTGAGCCGATCATTTGGGGCACTCCAACCGATCTGAACCGATCGGTTCATGGTCCTAATCCGGCTCAAAAGGACTTTACTTGTTTCTTTCCCAATTGGTATCGAATACCAATATTATTCCCAATCGAATTGGGCAATTTGAAACGAAAGGAAAATTCTTGCCGATATGACTTTTCCCAACTGGTCGGTTGCACCAGTTGAGCCGATCGGTTCAACCCTTGAACCGGTCGTTTCAACCTGGGCATGAGCCGATCAGCCTGGACACTCCAGCCGACCGGTTCATCACATGAACCGATCGGTTGGGAGCACAGGTTGGGCAAAATCAGTCAATTGTGATTTCAATCAATCCGATACTCCAATCAATGCGTCCAACACCTTGAACCATACGATATTGAGCTATCGACTGATTGACTGTTTAATTGAACTACTAAACTCCTTTAGTAATCAATTCAAACATTGCTTTGTGGACAAAACTCCTCTTCCAGGTTAAATCCTATGTGTGTGACCCTACAGGTCCATTTCACGTTGGCAGTGAAAGTCCATAACACTTATGACTTCACAAGCAAAGAGTGGTGCCTAGTCACACATCAGTGCTACCCAAGTGAAAGTAGAAAGTTGGAGAACAACTTTCATCCTACAATCCGTGAATGGTGTTACAGTGAATGTATAATTCCTTTGTCACTGATATCCCGAATGAACTCGAGGCATGGAACAGTCATCCTGTCAACGTTCATTCACTTCCTTGATCTCAGAGTAGACTGGAAGAGATATGTATGACATCAGTATCATATACTGATTCACACATGCGTGCACGCCTTTCTCAATCCTACTCATCAAGTGGCCATGGATATCAAACTCCCTCAGGAGGGACAAATCCCATATCTATCACTCACCCCTCAAAAGCCCCATGTGTCAAAGCCACCCAATCATCACCTTTATAACAACCCATGTTTCAGGACTGCGTTTGATGATGTCAAAGTGTGCCCAACGACATGTGTTGAGTGCAGTAATTTCAGGTCTAAGAATCACACTCACCACCATCACTGTGAGTACTGACTGTGACTACCATCTCATGGTTCCATGTGTCAAACTCACGGTGGGTCTGTCCGGTACCTTGTTCTCTAACAAGTACATATGTGTTTGGTTTGATATCTCTATATCATGACTAATGAGATTCTGTCATCAACCAACACCACAATCTAGTCGTGTGTGTCATTGTTGTCTATCTACCTTCCATAATGACATCCGACTAGGGACATAACAAGAATGTACAAACTCTTAGCATCCGTATGATCTCATCGTTCAGGTCATGAACCTGAAGGCATACTTCATTGAGTACTGTCATTCTCTAGACATTCAATCTGTTCTATCACTATCTCATATGATTGAACCAGAAAGAATTGGAAGCTCGCCTTTTATGTTTATCAAATAAATCTTAATGTATCCCACCAATCATCCCATGATTGGCTCTCAGGGCATACATACCAACAGACTCCCACTTGCACTGCGAGCCAATCATATTCATAGTGATTTTCAAACATGTCCCACATGTTACTGTGATGTAGTTCCAACATAGTGAGTAATGGCAACACCTTGCCAAAGTCTGTATAAATTGCATGTCTCTCATCTCTTCGCTGTACGTCACACGTATGAGATGGAGTTGCCGTAATATGTGATCTTGTATTCCATTTGCTAACCTTTAGCCACATTGCCTGATCAAGGATTCCAGACTTGTCATCAACGAGTGGAATATAAGTTCATCTCATGAACTTTCAGATCCATATAGTATCCACTGCTGTTCACTAACACATAGATACTCGACTTTTCCCTTTTAAATGGCTTTATTGGAACACTTCCAATTATCAACAAACATTCACTTTTATACATCTCATGTATATATATTGCAATTAATTTTTCTGTCCTTTCGGAAGTTCGCATCAATGTAACTCTTTACATCGAACTCTTCTCCATAGAACTAGTGCTTCACAAGCACTTATCAAGTTCTCATGGTATTCCAGTAACACTTACTAGAAGCAGACAGTCATCCACTCGTCATGTCACACATACGAGTTATCAGGATGAGCACATCATATTGCCATGTCCTACATACAAGATGATGAATGCATTTTATTCTTGCCATGTCATACATGCAAGATAATGGGATGATTACATACATGATAGATCCATATCTATTCTTAGTGTTCCCATTCTTCATAAGAATTGGACACTTGGCCTTGGGATACTAATATCCATGTATCATGGACAAGTTTTCTCCCACTGAATCTGTGCATACTGAACACTTCAGTACAGATTGCCAATGTATGCTTTCTCTTTCAGGTCAAGAGATTTTTGAGAACTATCTCTATAGATCTCTATTCCTATCACATAGGAAACATCTCTATCTTCCTTAAAGATAATTTCCACTTTTGGATTTCCATTCTAGAACAATTCCATTTCACATCAATATGTGGAATGTGAATACGCTCCCACTAAATCACAGATCACTTCTTTATCTTTGACATATCAGTCAAACCCTTTGACTATATTATCAAAATAAAGATCCAATTTTGAGTTGCTTGTACTCAATCAATCACATTGATTAGTCCATTGTAACTTATAGACTTCATTTGCATTAGTAGATTCATAAACCTTATAGGTTGTGTCACGTACACATCCTGGTTTTATTCCTCATAGGAATGCGGTTTTAGTATCCATATGCCAAATGTCTTAGTCATTAAGTTGCAATCAACAAGCATCATCCTTCTCAAAATGTTATCCATTTGTCTTAACACTTAAGACTCATTTGCACTTATGGATATAATCCAATGAGTGCTACCATCAAGGTCATACCTTATGATTCACATGGATGTCATTTAGGATGTAAAGGTCATAAACCATAACTCAAGATTCAGTTCCTCATATTCATCTTGATAGTTGACTCATCACATGAACAACACATCACATAGATAATTGAGGTGTATCTGTTAAAGATATAAGAACTCACAACCCTTGTGATTCTTAATTTCTTTTATTAGTATGGGGTATTCTTTTATTAATAAGAATTCAGTTATTTGATAATCATTCTCTAACTCCTTAGAGTATGATTCCTTCTTGATTCAGACATCACCATGCCTTAATCATGAGTTCACTATGATACACTATCATAATCACTCATAAGGATCTCAAACATTTGGTCCAAGTATTTCATTCATTGATCTCATCAAGAATTAATACTTTACCAAAATTTTACTTCATTTATGATAATCTTGAACATTTCAAGACATTCATATTGGTATTTCTCTAAACACCATTTGAAGTATTAGCATTTATTCCAATAGGTATGTAAATACATCACATGTATTATACCTAATAGGATAATCACTCTTCCACTACTTTAGTGAAGATTGATTAATCATGTCCAAGATATTCATGTCCCTTACTGGTTCTCTAACCAAAAGAGTCTAGTTTTATCCATCACATGGAAACTAGAAATGAATTTCTCATGATTAATGCTAATTAAATTGTTTGAGTTATCTATAACTTTTAGGTATCGTCTTATCTTATGCATATCAAATATCACAAGATAAATAAGGCATTGCCACAAAGATCATATCTTTAAGATTGAAAACACAACTTTATTAATTTCCATCATTGTCATACAATATGCAAAAGTAAAGTGTTTCTATCTATTGGCAAGTATGAAATAGCAGTTCATAACTGTATTACATGCTTTATTGGCTGAAAATAAACTAAAGTATTCCTATCTATAAAGGCAACACTTGCCCCAAGTAAGAATGCTTTACACTTTACTTCTTGATATCATATATCTCAAAAGTGTTACAAGTTTACTTTCATGACACCTTTAAGTAGAGGTTTCAGTCGCCTCCTTCTTCTTTTGTTCTTCCAGGTAGAGAGGACAATTCCTTTTCCAATGTCCTGGCTTTTGACAATGGTGGCAATTTCCTTTCTTGGTCACGCCTCCCTTGGCCTTGAGAGCTGAAGATGGCTTGGACTCCTGGCTAGCTTCAGAACCTTTCTTAGCTTTGCCCTTGCCCTTGCGCTTGGACTTGCCTTTCTTGCTTGTGATCACCATCACGGACTTAGGCTTGTCCTTCTTCATCTGTAACTCGGCTGTCCTCAACATGCCCAACAACTCTGACAGTGGCCTATCAAAGTTGTTCATGTTGTAGTTCATCACAAACTGACTGTAAGATTCTGGCTACGATTGCAGTATCACGTCAGTAGCCAACTCTTGGCTCAGTGGAAATCCCAGTCTCTACAGGTTCTCCACATACCCAATCATCTTGAGTGTGTGAGGACCAACTGGATCTCCTTCTGTCATGACGCACTTGAACAACGCCCTAGAAACATTGTACCTCTCTTGCCGTGCCTGATCTTCATACATGTTCCTGAGATGCAGAATCATCTCTATGACACCCATGTTCTCATGTTGCCTCTGCAACTCATGGTTCATTGAACATAGCATCAAGCACTTTGCATCAATGGCATCATCAGAATGCTTCTTGTAAGCATCCCTTTCTGTCCTTGGTGCATTAGGAGCGGGTTCCTCTGGAATTGGAGTATCCATGACATAGAGCTTACGCTCTTGAGTGAGAACAATTCTCAATGTCCGATACCAGTCATGGAAGTTTGTCCCATTTAGCTTGTCCTTGTCAAGGACCGATCGCAAAGAAAAGTTGTTGTTGTTTGTTGCCATTTGAACTACAAAAAGGAAAATATGCAATTTTAGTCCAAAACTCATTTTTGACTTATTTGATTGATTTGAAAATTTGATGATATAATTAGGCCTTTAATTAATTATCGCTCCCACTATTTTACTTCAAATTGATAGCCCTCACCATCAATTCGGAAGATTGCAGCGTACAACCTTCTAGTGGGCAAGATCCTGAAATCCTCTAAGTCATGGACCAGCTTGGGCTGTCACCCACAACATAGATCTCTCAGGTAGGCAACTTTTGCCAATTGCATCATATGCAACTCTTGATAAGATGTCATCTACAACTCCTTGCAATGATCATCTCCATGCCTCAAGGCGCTAGATCCTATCTAGGTCACCTTGTTAAGTCCAACCCAAAGCAAACACGATGAATATGCACCCTGCTTGGGCAGATCCACACATTCATCCTTCACGCTTCCACGAGATAGACGGTGCACCACGCTTGGGCGTGCCCACACTTGGTCGATCAAGCTTTTCATGTGTGTCACATTTGGAAGGCATCTAAAACTTAATATTTAATGAGGGATTTGGTTTTATATACATATACATATCCAATCACCACAATACATAGTATGTATCATATACATGCTATATCCCACAGAAAACATGCACAAATGATAAAGAGCGATGATTATGGCCATCCTAATGTGATTCCTCGAGCCAAGAGGAATCACGGTCATCTAGGTCTACATCACATGCACCCTGTACAAGATGAAATCTGTGCCTTTGCCTTCCGAGTTGATCAACTCATCACATGAATGATCTGTACTCTCCAGCCGGTCGTCTGGGTGCCACCAGCCGATCGGTTCTCTCCTCCAACCGATCGATTTGCCTGGTCGTCATGCATCTCGTCATGTCCGCCACCCGCTCGTCTCGCTCCTCGAACCGGTCATCAATCGATCGGTTCACTCCTTGAACCGACCGTCTGGAAGGTCAACCGATCGGTTCACTCCTTGAACTGACCGTCTGAGCAGTCGTCTTGATATCCGCCAGTCTTTGACATAACAAGAAATAAAATCCTATTCTATTTATTACATTGCTTTAAAGGAGAAACCCCGATTTACATTCGGGGGGAGCAAAGGTAGGAAGAATCTCGAATTATTTCGAGTTACATCAGGAATAAGAGAGGGAAGATCGGTGCACAGACCGAGATTCAAGCAACCACAAACAACCACACACAAATAGGGGTTTATAGGCCATAATCATGCTACACACATCCACCACAAAACTCGTTTAAGGGCGACGCGTATCGAGTGCATTAATAATACATATCATATATGTAATTTGGGATTTGTGGATTTAGGATTGGACATGCATAAAGCCAATATTATTCGCATCACATGCAATAAATAAAGGCGACAAACCAAAATCGATCATATCGATATTCCTAAAATATAGAGCAGTTGACGTGGCTCTGATACCACTGTTGGGTTTTAGGGGAGATAGAGAAGACAGCGGAAAAAAAAAATTTCTCCCCAAACCATACTGAGAAAACACGTCAACGTCTATATAATAGGAAAGGATGGTTTGTGGAATCATACCTTGTCCCGAGGCTTGCTCGGCGACAATACCTCGCGCAATGCGCGGTCTTCAACTCCGGACTTCGACGGTGTCTGTGCAGCTCCTGGTCGCACCGGGACTGACAACTCCTACTCGAACCGGACTATCGGATGACAGTTGTCCTCCTAAGCGGCAGTGTCCTCCCGCCTCTGTAGTAGTCCACACGGACCACCTGGAACACCACTCTCCTTGTCCCACAAGGAAGTGGAAGGAGTCGCACCCTCCTGTTGACGTACTAGTCACCAACACGCTCTCCTGCCTCCTGTTGCAACTGCAGTTGTCCTTCCCTTGCTGCACCTCCCTTTTGTGGGAAGCACTTGCTCGGGCTCTCTCACGGTTACCAAAACCAGAGAGAACGACAACTTGCAGAGAAACTGGTTGCACTGAGCTGTACTTTGAGAAGCCCCCAATACCCCTATATATATAGGAGAGTCATGGGACAGGGTTCTCCATCCCGGGCAATGCGGGACTAAAGCAGGAGTAGAAGGGTTCGAGAATTTTCCACAAAAAGCAACCGTTTAGCAACTTGAAATGATCGGTTCACAACTGAACCAATCGGTTCGGCCATTGAGCCGATCGGTTGGACCTGAGCCGATCGTTTGGGGCACTCCAACCGATCGGTTGGTGCCCTGAACCGATCGGTTCATGGTCCTAATCCGGCTCAAAAAAACTTTACTTGTTTCTTTCCCAATTGGTATTGAATACCAATATTATTCCCAATCGAATTGGGCAATTTGAAACGAAAGGAAAATTCTTGCCGACATGACTTTTCCCAACTGGTCGGTTGCACCAGTTGAGCCGATCGGTTCAACCCTTGAACCGGTCGTTTCAACCTGGGCATGAGCCGATCGGCCTGGACACTCCAGCCGACCGGTTCAACAACCTCAGCCGACCGGTTCATCACATGAACCGATCGGTTGGGAGCACAGGTTGGGCAAAATCAGTCAATTGCAATTTCAATCAATCTGATACTCCAATCAATGCGTCCAACACCTTGAACCATACGATATTGAGCTATCGACTGATTGACTATTTAATTGAACTACTAAACTCCTTTAGTAATCAATTCAAACATTGCTTTGTGGACAAAACTCCTCTTCCAGGTTAAATCCTATGTGTGTGACCCTGCAGGTCCATTTCACGTTGGCAGTGAAAGTCCATAACACTTATGACTTCACAAGCAAAGAGTGGTGCCTAGTCACACATCAGTGCTACCCAAGTGAAAGTAGAAAGTTGGAGAACAACTTTCGTCCTACAATCCGTGAATGGTGTTATAGAGAATGTATAATTCCTTTGTCACTGATATCCCGAATGAACTCGAGGCATGGAACAATCATCCTGTCAACGTTCATTCACTTCCTTGATCTCAGAGTAGACTGGAAGAGATATGTATGACATCAATATCATATACTGATTCACACATGCGTGCACACCTTTCTCAATCCTACTCATCAAGTGGCCATGGATATCAAACTCCCTCAGGAGGGACAAATCCCATATCTATCACTCACCCCTCAAAAGCCCCATGTGTCAAAGCCACCCAATCATCACCTTTATAACAACCCATGTTTCAGGACTGCGTTTGATGATGTCAAAGTGTGCCCAACGACATGTGTTGAGTGCAGTGATTTCAGGTCTAAGAATCACACTCACCACCATCACTGTGAGTACTGACTGTGACTACCATCTCATGGTTCCATGTGTCAAACTCACGGTGGGTCTGTCTGGTACCTTGTTCTCTAACAATTACCTATGTGTTTGGTTTGATATCTCTATATCATGACTAATGAGATTCTATCATCAACCAACACCACAATCTAGTCTTGTGTGTCATTGTTGTCTATCTACCTTCCATAATGACATCCGACTAGGGACATAACAAGAATGTACAAACTCTTAGCATCCGTATGATCTCATCGTTCAGGTCATGAACCTGAAGGCATACGTCATTGAGTACTGTCATTCTCTAGACATTCAATCTGTTCTATCACTATCTCATATGACTGAACCAGAAAGAATTGGAAGCTCGCCTTTTATGTTTATCAAATCAATCTTAATGTATCCCACCAATCATCCCATGATTGGCTCTCAGGGCATACATACCAACACCGTGATCATATAGTTCCTCTGTCTCTGATATTCATATTGAACTTGAGGCATGGAATCATCATCCTCTCAACATTCAAGTCATGTTCCTTGAACTAGAGCAAACTATCTAAGATGGATTTGAGCTCAAATATTACATATTGAGTCACGAGTATGGCCATACATTTCTCAACCTCATTTATTAAGAGGCCATGGATATCAAACTCTTATGGGAAGGAAAAATCCCATCATCATCACTAACACTGAGTCCCCATGTGTCACAACTACCCAATCCTCACCTTTATGACAATCCTTATTCAGGTTTACATTTGATGATGTCAAAGTATACCGAACGACATGCGATGAATGTAGTGACTTCATGTCTAAGAACCATAATCACCACTATCACTGTAAGAGTTGATTCTAACTATCATTCCATGGTCTCCTTGTATCACTCTCATGATAAGTCTGTCCAATACAATGTTCTCTAACATGCACATAGTGTGCTTGACTTGATATCACATATCATGACTAATCAGACTCTATGATCAGTAAACAAACACTCTAGTCTTATGTATTAATGTTGTATATTTTTCTTACATAGTAACATCTGACCAGGGATACAACAAGAATACATGTACTCGTATCATACATATGATCTCATTTCATGTCCTCAACTTGAAGACATATGGCATCGATTAACATCATTCTTTAGACATTTACTTATGTTTGTGTCCTCATGTCATGACTGAGACAAACATAATAGATAGAATTACCTTTATTTTTATTAAACCAGGTATCTAATGCCACATTCCAATCATCATATGATTGTCTCTCTTGGCATACATACCAACAAATAACCCATCCTTAAGATGTTTTGGAAACAAACATCATATGAGTTTTGGTTGTAAGTTGCATATGTAATGGATTTCCATAAGTATTTAAACCGAGTCATGGTTTCCTATTTGAGTCCATAAAGCGATCCACACAAAAGATAAACCTAAGATTCAGGACTGTCAGTCTAGGTGAAGGAGCCATGTATATTTTTTACTTTAAATAAACCAAAGTAGGTGTTATGCTCTAGCTACATGCATTAAAATATATGATGCAACATTACAAGCATTTTTCTTTTCTTTAGGTAGGTGTGTAATAGGAAGTAAGTATAATGATTCCAAGGGCATTGTGTCTCTTGTTATTTGAGGAAGTTCTTTGCTAACTATCCAGTGAGGTGGTTTTGACTTCATTTTTTGTGGGCTATTTTTTGGAATAGTTATCTCTCTATATATGGATATGATTTCCTCCACTATCATACTATATTTCTAATGGATCCACTCCATGAGGATTCATGTATATTGATTATGAAATTTCTCCATGTAGAAAAGCATTTTGAGCATCCATCTTGTCTTGAGGCCATTGACGAGATATTGTGACTACTATAAAAGTTGTAACAGTGGTCAAGTGAGCAACTGAAGAAAATGTTTCTTCGTATTTTATGCCATACTCCTAAATTAATCCTCTAGCAACACGTCTTGATTTATATCTATAAATTTTTTAATCAAGGTTGTGCTTTGTTTGATGTGGCCACTTGCAACTGACTTGTGAAGTACTTTTTAGTATAGGAGCAAGATCAAACGTGTGGATGCACTGAAAAGCTTGGCACTCTTCATGAGTATCCTTTTTCTAGTATATAGGGATGGCTTCTTCCTATTACAAAGATGGAATGTGGTCTAGATGAGGACTAGTGAAGAAACTTTCATGTTTTGTATAGTAACAAGTGATAGATGAATGAGCATAGTGAGCATTTAGCATGTGCCATGATGAGAACTTCACAATAGAAAAAAGGTTGTGTGCATCCTTCGGATCACAATCATGTATCGTGTCTTCAGATAATGTATGAGGTTCATCATAAGTAGCTTCAATTCCTATCAATGTCATGTGGTAGGAAACTCAATGAGGGTAGGTTGAATCCTATTGGAGGATTCTACAACTATGTCCTCAATCTGACTTGGGAGCTCAATAGGGGTAGATTATATCACAGGGTATCCGACAAAAGTTGTGGATTGGATTCTTAATGAGGGATATTGATGAATGTGTGAAGAAGTGTGTGGCCGATGTTGGTGGAAGTATAGTAAGGTGTATCCATAAAAAAAACATGTCTTATAATGAGGAGGCAGTGAGAAACATGGTCAAAACAACAATAACCTTTGTGTACATCACTGTATCATAGAACGATGCTTATTTTAGTGGAGAACGTCAATGAAAGTGATGTCAAAAAGTCATAGGTGGGTGTCAGATGATGGTTTGTTGTAGAAGTTTTCATGTGGTGTGAACCCCCAAGACTTCGAGTGGGCATTAGTTTGGATAGATAAGTGGATGTGATGACAAATTCTATTCAAAATAATTATGGATGAAGCAAATGAGGAGGGCACGAGTGGTTTTAAGAATATGTTTGTGATTGTGCTCTACAATTCCATTTATTTGTGGGTGTAAGGGAAACAATATAAGAATATGGTATCTTATGTATTGAAGATCTCACACGTGGTAGTGAATATGTACGCTTTTGTGCACGTGAATGAGTTTATTTTGATGGTATTTAATTTTGATCATGGAGGATTGATATATCAGTTCAATTTTAGACCTATTATGCATAAGGTAGACCCAAGTATATGTTGTGAAATCATCCATTTAGTGACATAATATTGAAACTCATTTCCAGATGTGATAGGTGCAGGTTACCACATATTAACATGAATAAGATGAAAAAAAATTCTACTTTTATTAGTTGAGTTTTAGAATGTAAGTGCTACAACTTTCGCAAGTTTGCAACTATTGCACACTTGTCATGTAGTGGAAGTATAAACCAAACTAAGAGTGTCATATTGAACAAGACTACTAAGATGAATCAGAGAGACATGTCTTAATATATTATCCATAGGTTATGTGAGATCATTACTCTTATTGGAGTAGTATGGGTAATGTTTGAAATGTAAAGACTAGACACAATATGTATATCACCAACTCTATTTGCAGACCTAATCTGTTGGCATGGGCGCTTGTCATGCATAGAGCACAAAGCTTTATAAAAGATGAATCAAAATTCAGTACCACAAAATTTTACATTAAATATAAGATTCATATTTAAGTTAGGAGGAAGTTTGATTTAAACTAATAGAGAAGTGAGGCATGATGGATACATTCCTAGATATATCATTATCTAAACCATATACCGATCATATTAACAACAACTATAGAGAATATCAATTCCTCATAATAAAAGAATTAGGAGTCATATGGTGTGTGGATCTAGAATCCATGTTCCAAGAGTCAAAGATATGCATGTTTGTTCTATGTCATTAGGGCCATCTAGGGATAACTTTAATAGGAATGCATTTTATATGATTTTACTATTAAGGATGGAAATTCCAATTTTATGTGTCTTTTATTAGTGTAATAATGAATAAATATAATAATATCCTAAGAATGTTTTGTTTTGATGTGGTTTAGGTTGAGAGCCTGAACATGAGATCGTATATATATATATATATATATATATATATATATATATATCTTAGAGTATTCAATATTGTTATGTTCCTGGTAGGATATTATTACGGATTTTATAGGACAACAATAACACATGATACTAGTATGTATGCTTAGTGATGATTATATCTCATATGTCATGATTTTTGATATCAGGTTAGGTACATGGGTACCTTTTAGGAAACAAGTTCTACTTGAGTTACCGACCTTGATAATGACACATTGGTGTCATTTCATGGCATGTCAGAGTCATATCTCAATGTAAGAGTGGTGATTGTGATACTTGCACCTGGAGTTAATACATTAATCACATGTTGTTGTATACATAAATGTTGGCTCAATGTGACTTTGAATAAGGGTTGCCATACAAGTGTTGATCGATGCACTGTGACACTTGTGGATTATTTTGAGTGAAGTAGATGGAATTTGTCCCTCCACTGGATTGATATCCTATCCACTTGATAAGTGAGGCTATGAATTGCATGGCCATGCTCAGGGTGTCAATATGTGATATTGAGCTAACACAATATCAATAGTCTTCTTTAGTTCATGTAATTAATTGGTGTTTCATACCTCGGGCAACCTGAAACTTAAGGAGATTGAAGCGCGAGACGACAAGGCTGAAATCTTCAAGATCCTAGAGGGGTGCGGTCCCTACAAAGCTGTTGGACCGGATGTCATCGATGTGTTGTTCCTTAAAAGAAGTTTCCTGATGATTGCTGACTCGGTAGTCAACACTATCAACAATGCTTTGGAGGGGGAAAAGATGGACAACTGACTCTGTGAGGCTTCCTTGGTGCTCATACCGAAGATCAAAGCATCGGAGAGATGCAGTGAATTTCGCCTAATCTCCCTTAACAACGCGGTGCTCAAAATTACTTCCAAAGTGGTTACTGGCAGGTAAAAGCCGTTCATGAATTAGTGGATCTCGCCTATGTAGAGTAGTTTTGTTCCTGGGAGGCGTATCATTGATAATATCATCCTCGTCTAGGAGTTGATCCATTGTATGAGAAGGAGGGGGTCTACACCACTCATGGACATTAAAACTAACCTTTCTAAGGCATACGACAAGATGAACTGGGACTTCATTAAAGATACCATCGAGAAAGCACACTGGCCTCCGAACATTGTCAGTTATGTAATGAATTCTATAACTCAGGGACAAACTTCCATCATTTGGGATGGTGAATCTCTCGAGCCTTTCACGGCCAAGAGGGGTCTGAGGCAAGGGAACCCCCTGTCCCCTTACATCTTTGTTCTGTGTTTGGAAAGGCTGAGCCAGGCCATTGGCCACGCAGAGAGGGAGGGATGATGGAATGGAACTAAGCTGCACAAGAATGGGTTCCTGATCACTCATGTAGCCTTTGCAGATGATGTGATTTTCTTTTCTAAAGCATCAGTAAAGCAGGCAGAGATGATAGTGAAGTGTTTGAAGGAATTCAGCGAGGTTTCTGGATAATAGGTGGCATTCAAAAAATCTTGTATCTACTTCTCTAAGGGAATGGATCGTCAGTGAAGACATGATATTTGTAGCGTCAGTGGGTTCAAACATAGTGAAGATCACGGAAAACACTTAGGTGTGTCGATCATCCATGGGAGAATCACAAAATAGACATACGCAACAACCCTGGAGAAGATTTAAAATAGAGTAAATTGATGGGTAGCATGCAACCTATCCCATGCAGGCAGAGTCACTTTGGCCAAGATGAAACTGGAGGTGATCCCGACTTATGTCATGCAGTCTGCTAAACTTCCTATTAAGCTATGTGATAGGATGGATGGTGTGGTCTGTAGGTTCATTTGGGGAGGGGGGCACAAAACCAACCCCATGTCACTGGTGGCATGGGATGTAGTCACAATAGAGAAGAAGGAGGGGGTCTTGGTGTGAAATCTATGAGGTCCTAGAATAAGGCCTTGCTATGCAGGAATGCTTGGGAGATAAAACAAACAAGCTCACTCCCTGGGTGAGGGGCATATGCAGTAAGTATAAATTCGATACCGACAAGTCAACGACTAATGGGACACCTTTCTGGAAGGCCATGGATGAGATGAGGGAATTTACTGAGCTACACTCCCATAAGATGGTGGGGGATGGAAGGAGTACTAATTTTTGGAATAACAAATGGTGTACAAAGAAAAGTTGGTTGGAAAATGCAGAGATTAAACCTATCCCGAAGGAAATGAAGGACTTGCAGGTGGGAAGTGTGGTCAACCTACAGGGAGGGTCGGATAAGGATTTTTTGAAGGAGTTCTTTGAGGAGCAGACAGTATCATATATTATGCAGATGGAAGTACCGCAAGCAATGAACAAGAGAGTTGAATGGATCTGGCAGGGCACCAAGGACGGAAATTTCTATTCAGCAGATGCCTACAAACTCCTTAGAGGGGATGGGAGGGGCAACAAGGTGGGTTGCTGGGAGAAACTGTGGTCGGGGAGATGCCCAGAGAAGGTGAAGATGTTCTTTTGGCTGGGGCATAGGGGAGCCATTCTTACAAACTCAAGAAGACACCAACTTCATCTAACGGTGGATTTCATGTGCCCAAGATGTCAGGGGGAGATGGATTCCACTTTACATGCCCTCCAGGAATGTAGTGTAGCTAAAGAGGTGTGGCTCAGCTACAAAATAGAGGAATCGATACCAAGCTTCTTCATTGGGAACCTGGAGGCTTGGATGAGCAAGTTCCTGAAGGATAACAAAGGAGGGAGGGAGGGAGTGATGACCATGACCAAGAACATTTGGAAGGATAGGAACCTGAAGGTGTTCAAAGGCAAAGATACTACCTACATGAATACTATCCTAGCCTCTGCCAGTATGCTGAAGAGGGTCAGATGCGGAGTTGGGAAGGCGACGCAGAAAACCAGACCTAAATGGATGATTCGGTGGATAAAACCAGGCGAGGGGTGGATAAAATTTAATACTGATGTTGCCGCTAAAAGGGGCAGAACCACCATTGCAACGGTGGCTAGAAACAATACATGAGGTTGGATTCAGGGGTGGAGTAGCTGCAGTGATGTGAAAACGGTCATTGCAGGGGAACTCAAGGTCATGGAGGTTGCTGTCGAGCTGGCATCCAAGTTGGGGATTAGCAAGTCCATTGTGGAAAGCGATAGCGCTAATGCGGTTGAATGGGTTATAAAGGAGAACACAATGCCCCTGAGGTACCGACAGGTGACTAACAGAATTTGAGAGAAGTCTAGGCAAATTAAATAGATCATCTTTGAGTTTGTGAGAAGGGAAGCTAACTAAGTGGCTGATAGCTTGGCTAAAAACCATCTAAAAAACTATATAGGGCGTACGAGCCATCACATGCCTCTGGAGTCTCTAGCTTGGATCGTGGATGATGACAGCGAGCGTAGGGCTCAACCTGAGCCCTCTGACCTGAGGGAATGAGGGAACCGAGTATATGTTAACATTTTATCAGTCACAGGTGGAGGGCGGCAAGAATAGGAGACCTCCAATAGCCAAAAAAATGGGAAGAGGATGAAAACTTCAACACTTAGTATCAATCTAGATATATGTGTCAAAGTGGCTTCATGATCATGGTAATTGGTCACTTTATAGGTTGAATTTGTGCAACTTATTCTAATAAATTTGATAGAAATGATGTGTTTCTAGACACCAATCATTCATTGTGAGGTTATATACACCACTATCAACGTAATGTCAAACCTATGGGATCACACACATTGAATGAATAAGGGAAATGAAGCTCACAATCAAACATATGATTAGAAGTGTGTCAGATCTTGTGCAAGCTAATTTCCTACCAAGTTTGTTGAATGGGTAAGT
This sequence comes from Alisma plantago-aquatica, assembly GCA_963693085.1. Lineage (NCBI taxonomy): Eukaryota > Viridiplantae > Streptophyta > Magnoliopsida > Alismatales > Alismataceae > Alisma > Alisma plantago-aquatica. The sequence goes on from OY856414.1 coordinate 759,761,871, forward strand.
CAATTATTTGAATAGATGCCTTGATTCATTGAAATGGTTTATTGTCAATCAATTAACAAATTATCACTTTGCTAAAGTGACAAGTCAGGTAACTAGACCAAGTCATGGGAAGAAAGGAAAATTTTACTTGATTTGATTTGGAATCAAATGGCCTAATTGAATCTATTACAACACACTTCTAACTTTGTTGGTAATTCTAGAGATTTAAGACGACCTTAAAGCTTATTGTGCTTTTATTAGTAACACATTTACCTTGTGTTTTATCTAAACCTTAGTTATCTCAAATATCTATTTGGAAAACTCATAATCTTGACTTAAGTATATCACAAGATCTTATTATTAGTTTATATAGAATTAACACATACATGTATGTGGGAGGAGAATTAATCATACTTGAGGAAATAATTAATTAATAAATTTTTATTTGAGAATATTATCAAACTAATATTGTATAATTGTAGAGAAATCAATTACAAATCCAATGCAAAAAGAATAAACCAAATTAGAGTTAAAATAAGAGAGTTATGAAATTTTTAGTAACATGTATAGATTCCTGATGACCACTGAACCAAAGACCCCACAATGCCGAACTAAAGGCTTGATGACCACCAAGAAGGCACAATAATCACATCGATTGATGAGAATAGTTGCCCAAGATAGACAATCATAAAATGACCATAACTTTTACTATACATATCTATTTTCAATAAAAGAAAGTGCTTTAGAACAATAATTTGGTCCTCTATACTATCAAAACCTTATATTGACAAAAAGGCAACCTATAAGGCAATTTAGATGGCATGTTTGATGAAAAACATGAAGTAAAAATGTAGATCAATGAACTAGCCATGGATACTTCATCGTAAGTAGTTCTAGACTATAGATACCTTCTATGTTAACTTTGTCCTCTATCGAGGATCATCTATTCGAATCTTTAGAGGTTCTATTCCTCCTTATTTCTTCATCTTCTACCACCAGCAGACTGTTTTAAGTTTGTTTTTCTTATTGACTATTAGTTTAGAAGAAGATCTTAAGGCCTAAAACTTAATTCAAACTCGTGTGAGCTAAATCCGAGCTTAGTTGGTGAAATGCCTAAGACCCTTATTTCCAGCATATAAATTCAAATAATGGCTTTCTGGTACTTAAATCATGTTAAATGATAACTATGATGAATTTGATAAATCTATGCAATGATTTTTAGTAATAGAAATATTTTATTAATCATATTTTAGTGATGTAGTACCATATTAGAAGTTGCTATGCAAGTTGTTATGAAAGATATGTGATGGATGGTGTAAATTGAGGCACCGAAGAAAACACATTGTGCTAATCCACAACTTAAAAGTTGAACTATGGCTTATGAGATCTATGAAAGTTGCTAGATGATTTGTGTGCTTATTCTGAGATGCATAAATGATAAAAATAGGGCAATGATTAGTAATGACGATGAATCATATTATATCAAATAAACATCACTAGATGTGAAAATTTCATGAACATTGTAGAATCCTCAGAGGAGGTTTGCATTGTGAGAAGGAAAGATGCTTCTCGACTGGAGGTCTCATGTAGGTCAAAATAAGCCAGAGTGCACCAGTATGGCGTGGGGCTCTAGGTCGGTGATGGTGGAATCCTTAGATAATTGGTATCCAAGACCAACTAGGGATGTAGGTGGTACCTCAGTAATCAGTTGTGGCAATTAGTGGACATCTTTGGTAGGTCCATAGGTGCACAACAAGCCTGAGGGCTTTGTCTCCCCGCCTGAGTACCCAGGTTGATAGGAGGAGTCTAAGATATCTAGATTCTCGCATTAGATGCTGAGAGCCAGACGTTGTGATGCCGGTTGCAGACATGGTATTAAAGCTACAAACTAAGGATCATGGGGATGCTTCTAAGTCTTATACAATGAGATCATAGGTTTTTTCTATACTTTCAAATGTTGTGGTACACCTCATGTGGGTAGTGTGGCATAATAAATGGATTAAAAATCAAGTGAATGGATTAACATTATCCTTTTCCTGTATTTAATATCATACCAACTACTATGATGATATATTTATAGTTTAAACTGTAATGCTTTTAAACTTTACATTTAAGTTATATCAATTGTAAACATTATAAATATTTTGGTTACCTATTGATTTTCTACTCACAGAGCTAGTACTCATAAACCTACTGAACAATTTTTCAAACAAACGACTAGTTCTTTCTGAGGAGACAGAAGCTAGATCTTATCAGGAGTAGAACAAAGGTCCTGAAGAAGTAGTTAGAATAGATAGATTGTCTCTTATCCTTCCTCTAGATCCTAGGAATGAGAGAGTGAAAGAAGATAATAGTTTGTAATGATATTTACATGATGTATATTAAATGTGAAACTCTTTCTTCTATGTCATATTCAAACTTAGTTGTATCCTTTAATGTTATGTTTAAGCGAGACATTATCAGTTAATTAAGTGATTAATATAAATCTGAGAAAAGGAAAAGTTATGGCCGATATCCTTTAAGAGATTAAAAGGTCATGGATGGGCTAATCATCTTGGTGAGCCCAAACCCTAGATTAGTGGGTTTGATTCACATCAGAGAAGGATTAATTAGTCAGGTGATTAAAAATCCTAATTGGTCCCAGTTGGGGACTAGAGAATCCAATCAGGTTACTAAAATTAATGTCTTGGTAAAACCTTCCCTATCTTTTAATATCATGTTATGTACATTAAATCATAATTTCAAAACACAATCATTTATATCTCATTTGGATTGGTAGTTTTGATTTAATGTGTTGTTGGAATCCTTATGTTATGTTTAACCTTCTCATCAACCCGTCTTCTTTCTATTAATCCACCCTATATAATTTTTGTCATTTTAACTCATAAACATGATTATGACTCCATTGTTACTTTTATTAATCAACTATATCAGTTGATATCTCACTATCTCTAGTTTCCCAAACAAGATGAAACTATATTGAGACACTATTGGGAATTGGCATCAATGTTGCTAAAGTTTCTAGTGAGGTTGAGATTTATTTTGTTAAGAATTAGGTCATGGAATCCCCTCATCGACCTTCCCATGTCATATATTTTGATATTTAGAGTGAGATAAGGTTCATCTTCTTTAATCCACATGTGTGTGTTTTGGTATTTAGCACCCTTTGGATTACATGTATGACCTACGATCATGGGAGGAAGGTACATACCTACAATTTGAACCTACTTGGTGATTGATGTAACTTTCAGGATGATCGACTATCTACATATTCAAGGAGATGCCCAACCATTACATGTCATCCATTAACTAAGTTTTTATCAAATTATAAGAAGAAATAATGAAATAATACAATCAAATTCTAGGGAAGTGGGAATAGATTTCTCAAACATGCCCCCACTAGACGTAGTGGTGGTAAATTTTAGTTTTATTCGATAGTAAATGTGACATGTAATCTAACTCATAGCCTTCAATCATATTTTTCACAAAATTCTGATTTTTCTTCTTCATTTTTGCTTTTTAGATAACATTTACTTTACTTGTCTTGATAAAGTACAAAACTTAAAAAATTGTTGTTAGCCTTAGGAGAGACTACATTCTGGTGTATTAAAATTTGAGCTAGAATTTTGCGGTGAAGATATTTTTTCCTAAAAATTTATGGGGGATCTCTAAGGCATGCACCACAATATATTAAAGATGCTTTATGATTGTAACATCTAAAATATGGCCAAACCAGAAAAGTTTTCTGGAAGTATATGTTGTGTCCTATTATTTACTTTCTTGTTCTTTAACTTGTAGCCCTTTCAAATACATCCTCTCACCAACATAATTTTGTAAATAAATGAACTTTTGAGTTTAAAACTCAAACACTTCACACCTTCTATCCTGTTGTAACAAGTAGAGAGAAGTCACACTATATATTCCAAAAGACACCCAGGTATTACTAGCTGGAAGGGACCTCATTCAAGTAGGGCCATCCTTATCTCTGAATATGTTGACTCCCTTGTACCAACAATCGATAGCGGAAACTATTATTTGGACATATATTAAGGGAAATATGCTAGCCTAGTGGACCTAAATATATATGCAAGATAAAGCATATAGTATACAAAGTGAAGATAAGGACATCTATTTTACCCATTGTAGGTGTTGGTGTGAAGAGATTGACAATATATATATATATATATATATATATATATATATATATATATATATATATATATATATATATATAAACTTGTAAGGGCTAAATCAGGAAGATTCTTGCTTTTCAAGACAGATACAGACACCACATTTATACTTTTTAAAAAATACACCGTATCATAAAAAAGCCACCAAACTTTCAAACCCTTGGTAGAACGTTTTTGAAAATTGGTAATATCATTAAAACATGAACAAAACCCCTTGGTAGAACTATTTTGAAAATCAATAATAGCATTAAAATGTTGCTGAAGTTTTGACCCCTTGGTAAAACAAACTTCCTCAAAATCAAAATTAGGTTCAAAATGTCATTCAACTCCTTAGTTGAAATGTACTTTTTAAAAACCCATTATAAAATAGGAATGGTTTTCACCTTCGACCCTGTGGCAAAGATATCGTTTTCAAATCTTTACATTATGTCAAAATTCTTACAAACATTCGACCCCATTGTAAGATTAACTTTTTCAAAACCTAGTTTAGCATGACATTGTTGTTGAAATTTCAATTCCTTGATAAGATAATCTTTTCAAAGTCGTAGATATCAATCAAATGATTTTGGAAATTTTGAATCTTTAGTAAAGACAACTTTCAATTTCAAAAATCAAAGATAGCATCATAAGATTGTTGAACATTTGACCCTTGTTAAAACTATCTTTAAAAAAAAATGTTAGCATCAAGTTGTTGTCAAACTTTCTACCCATTGATGAAATTTACTTTTATAAGACCCAAGATAGTTTGGAAATGGTGTCAAACATTTGACCCTTTGGTAAACTAAACTATTTTGAAAACCAAAGATATCATAAAATATAGTTGGAAAATTGAGCTTCGTGGTAAAACCATCCTTTTTCACAACATAAGATATCATCTATTCTATGAAACTTTCAAACCCATGGTCTAACTATCTTTATTCAAAACTCAATATGGCTATCTTTGGACCCTTTAGTATATACCACTTTTTTCAAACCCAAGATAGTGTTGAAATATTGTCAAACTTTTGATCCCTTGGTAAACCAAACTTCTTCAATCCCAAGGTAGTGTCAAAATATCATCATTATTTTCACTTCTTGGTAATAGGCTATTTGAAACACAAAGATAGATTCCTAATACTTATAAACTTTTTAAAGCTTGGTAATAAAATTTCAAAACAAAAAATGAGTTGAAATGCTGCCCCAATTTCAAATATTTGGTAATAATCATATCATACAAATCAAAATAGGTGTGAGATCATTTCAAACTTTTGTTAAAAACTATTTTAGAACCCAAACTACATCAAGATTAAAAATGACTTGTCTTTTGTAAACCCAATTTTTAGAATCTATGACAAGATTTATATGTCACCCAAAATTTTCATATCCTGTAACTATCTTTTCTTTAAAACACAAAGATATTTTGATCATTTTGTACTTTGTCCAATCCTATTCAAAACCCAAAAATGTTAAGTTTCCATAGTGTAATAATTTAGGTAGAAACAAATCCTAGAGAGTAGGGTAACATCAAAATGTTACTAAAATTTTGATTTATCTTCTATTAACAAATTCATTTTATTATATTTTTTGGAATTTACTTGTATAACATGATTCTTGAGAATCACAAAAATCTATTACAGTCTGACATCCTTTCAACACTAATCATCTAAAAACACCATATCACATTTGATTATAAAGACAACATAAGCCATAACCCTTGACTTTATAAGAATAGGTGATGAACCATTACATGAGTATTCTCAAAATAAAATAAAAAAATCTTTTTCTCTTTCCACAATTTTGATTTCGTGTTTTATGTAATAACTATATTGAATCTTAATCATTCTCGAAAAGGGTCCCTAGAAAAATAAGAGAATAAATATGCTTTCACAATACTAACATCGAACAACAGTAGACTGGATTTGATTCCTTGAAAGGAAACCTCAACCAATGACTAAATTGGCTACAAATGAAGATTCAATTAGTATAATAATTTAGGCCTTCATCCATGATAGGATGACTACACCCTGGTTCATTTGTGTAAGAATAGGTATTCAGATCGCAAAGAAGTCCCATGGAGTAATTTAATAATGAGGAATATTTTGATTTAGTCTCTAGGATGCATATCCCAATTGTCCACAAAACATGATATAAAATACAACATGATAAATCAAACATCATGTACTAATAAAAGTTTCATTCATAAAATTAATTTGGAATGGAAATCTAATTACATAAGAATATTTCTAATCTTTTACTTGAATCATTTTGTATGAAGATGCCACTCTACTAGGATAAGTTATGGAAATCAAGTACTCTTGAAGAACTCATTTCTACATACTTTTGCACAATGATCTTGGCACATCTCTTTCTACAACCATGAAAAAATAGACATAATCAACAAGAAACATAGTGAATATTACACCAAAGAAACATAAATATAAATTGGAATAGATTTATACAAAGTTTTATTAAGAATAATATCATGGATTCTCTAAATGTATTGTATTATTTGTTCTCTTGAAGTTAATCGAATGATGATTAACACCTTAGTGAACCAATAACACTTACAAGACTAAAAGGACCTCATAGTTTGCAATCGCATATATCATAGGTTCACCCAAAAATGCCAACAAGTCTAGTTATGTATCACATAAACATAATAGAGCATAATTAAAAAAAATTATTTCATCATTAGCTGGGACATAATGCAATTTCTCCCTTTAAAACATATGTTGAAAAGTTCATTTCATCTGAACACAATATGTTGATTTAAACAGAGTTTTTACAAACATCAAATCTTGATAAGTAATCATACTTTTGTTGGATTAAGGGCTCTAGAGGGGGGTGAATAGAGCTTCACAATTCTCACAAAAAGGATTAGACCACCAAATTATATTAAGTACAGAAACTTAATCAAACAGAAAATTTGATGTCTTATCTAGCAAGCACAGCAAGGATGAGAGACAAGGAAGAGCAAGAACTTGGACAGGTGGTTTAGAGTGGTTCCACATCCTAACTAGGAGCAATGTCAGTCAACAACCTAAAGGAGGTTAATATCTAAGATTTGAAATCTTGGTACTCTTATATTCCATCATAATATTACAAGACATAACAACCACACATCCAAGGGCTTAGTACCTCAAGAAAAGATCTTCAACCTATAGAAGGAGCTTACCCACTTGAACCATGGAGTCTTCAGCCATCAACATGGACTTACCCACTCCTTCTTCAAGTCTTCATCCATCAAGGGATTACCTATCTTTCTTGAGAGCTTGCCTTCACTATCTCCTTCACTCGGAGATATGGAAAACCTTGCCTTCTTCAACCTTGAAGAACAACAACCTCTTCTCCTTCACTCAAAGAAGATCTTCAACCTTGTCTTTGATAGGAAAGAGGATACGAAGATGTTGGAGGAGAGATTTACATCAATACATGGAGAAACTCTCTTATAAAGGAACCTATCTCACTCATACTCACAAATTTGACTTGAAGGTAGAGAGAAAAAGGGGCTCAAAGGGTTAGAACACTCTCAACTAGGCTAGGACCAAGCATGTAGTGAATGAGCAACCTTGGAATGAACTCCAAGAGGTCCTATTTATAGTTGAGGGTTCCCCTTAAGTTGTGGGACACTTAGATACAAAAATCACCATTTTTTGCTCAAAGCAATGACTCTATTTTTTCTCAAAACACACCAACGGTCACAATCACTTTTCTATAGATTCCGTACAATGCAATCGGTCGAGTTTCAATAAAGGTAACTCGACTGATAGAGTAAAATACAAAGCCGATATTCAAATCATCGGTCGAGTTTGTCCTGGCAAAACTCAACCGACCAATGAAGATCGATTTGGTCAGGTACTCGATCGGTCGAGTTCTGTGAAACCACAACTCGACCGATGTTATCTTTAGAAACTTGATGCAGGAGGATCGGTCGAGTTTGCAACTCAACCGATTGACTTCCTGTGGTCAATTTTCTAAAGTGCATCTAAAGTGAGTAAAACTTGGTGTTTAGTGTCCCAATCAATTTTCTCAACTAAGTTACCATTCAATTCATCATTACAAGTGATTAAAAAAATGTTCTAAGGTCATTTACATAGATTTCCAAAATTGCACACTTGTAGCTCTTTTGACTTGAACTTGACCCAATCTAGGGCTTTGGATTATTGATCCTTTTCTTGTACCTAACATCTGAAATCAATCTTTAATACACATTTTAGATACATATGAATGGAATGGTTAAGTCATTATCAAAATGTGGAGAATGTATAACCTCTGTTGACTCAAGGTCAATTAGGTCAATGTTGACTCACGTCTAAATTGACTAAACCCGTGTTTTGATGATGACTAACCATCCACATATTTGTGTCTAATGTCTCTACTTGAGTGATTTCAAATTAGGTATAGACACACTCCAAATTCCCTAACTTGCGTATATCAAATTGGAGAAAAGACAAGTCAAAGTCAATACAAGTGCACATTTTTGTAATATGATATAAATCTATTAGAATCATGTTGTAAATAACTTGTAATGATTGTATGACTTGTAATTAAGCTTAGAAAAAATCAGGAGCACTTAGATCGAATGTTTAAGCACTCAAAAGCCATTTTCCAAAATTCACATCAGGTTGTTCATCGGTCGAGTTCTGTGAGGTGCAAACTCGAGCGATCCTGATTGGATCTTGAAAATGACTTTTGATTGGTCGAGTTTCTTCTACATAGAACTCGACTAATGGAGTAACTGACCAATTCGATTTTCATTGGTCGGTCAAGTTTCCCCAGGATAAACTCGACCGATGGTCTGAATATCGACTTTGTCTTTTACTCTATCGGTCGAGTTACCCTTATAGAAACTCGATCGATTGCACTGTACGAAAAAGTGCAGAAAAGTGCTTCTAGATGTTGTGGAGTTGCAACAAGTGAAAATATATTTGTTGCAAGCCACAAAATGGCTAGTTTTCATTCTCAAGTGTTCCCAAAGGCTAAGAGGCATCCCCAACTATAAATAGGACCCCTTGGGCTATATTTCAAGGTTGAGCATTCATTGCAAAACTCTATGTGAGGTTCCTATTGTATATTTGAGTGCTTCCTACAACCTCCTCTCTCTCTCTAAGCTTAATCACTTATTACATCCATTAGAGTGAGCAGGAAATCTGTAAGAAAGCTAGTCCTACATGTATATCTTGTGAGGCTCTCACTTCCACCACCTCCCCATCTCTCATTTCAATCATGAATATGAAGGTTCTCTCTCTTGGCTAAGAGAGGTGAAGAAGAACAAGGGAAGGAGTCCCTTGGTGAAGATCAAGGATGAAGACTTAGAGAAAGAGTGGGTAAGCCCTTGGTGAAGGCAGAAGACTCCTTGCTCAAGTGGGTAAGTCTTTGGTGGAAGCTTCTCTGAATGAAGGTGAAGTCAAAGGTGGAAGATCCAAGAAGAGTGGGTAATTCCTTGAAGGCTGAAGACTTGTGCAAGAGTAGGTAAGTCCTTGGAAGAAGGTGTAAGACTCTTGCAAAGTGGGTAAGTCCTTGGTAAGGTTGAAGACTCTTTGTATTGGTTAGGTAAGTCCTTTGTTTAGTCATGTATTGTAAGTCTTATGAATGAATATAGGAATGCAATGGTTAGGAAATCCTAGAGGTTGACATCTCTAGGTAAGTGGACTGATATACTTTTAGTTTGAAGTGTGGAACCACTCTAAATATCTTGTCTACTTGTGTTTGCTCAATCTCTCTCATCCTTGCTATGCATGTTTTAGTTGCACACAAATTTCCTATTTAGCAACCTTATTTTGTGATATATCTTGAAGGTTTAATGAATTTTTTTAAGTGCATTCAGCTATATTCACCCCCCCCCTCTAGAGCATCTAAACACCCATCTAGGATCCAACAATTGGTATCAGAGCAGGTCTTCTCCAAGCATACTTCAACAAGTAGGAGAAGATGGGTGACTACTAAGGAGGGAGATACTTGATTGTCCTACTAATCTTTGATGGGAGCAATTTCTTCTACTTGAGAAGAAGGCTTCAATTCTACATCCAAGGATCAAGTCTTGAGATGTGGCAAATGGTGAATAGCCCATACATGCTACCAAAGATAAAGACTGAAGAATGGGATGAAGCTACCTTAAAGAAAGCAACCTTGAATGCTATAGACATGCACATCCTATATGCCTCCATGACCCCCACCGAGTTCAACTGGATTTCTTCATGTGAAAAAACCTATGAGGTATGGAGAAAGCTTTGCATCACTTATGAAGGGACAGATCAAGTGAAGGAAAGCAAATTCTACATGCTCAAAGGGCTTCTTGAGAACTTCAAGATGGGACAGGAGGAGAGGATAGCCAACATGTACTCAAGGCTCAACACCATTGTGAATGGTCTTGCGGTTCTAGGTCATTCTATGTCTAGTGGAGAGATCAACTCACAGATCCTTAGAACTCTTCCCAAGAGGTGGGAACCCAAGGTGACTTCCATTGAAGAAGCAAGGTCTCTTAGGGATATTCCTATTGAAGAGCTCATTGGAAATCTACAAGCACATGAAGCCACACTTGGTAAGAGGGAGGAAGTAGAAAGACAAGAAGAGAAAGAACTCAAGAGAATGAAGAAGGCTAAAATGAAGGCTCAAATCAAGGCTATTGTTGATCAAGCCTCTCCATCCTCTCAAGATAAAGAAGATGCCATGTACTCCAAGGGTAAACTCTATAAAGGCAAGTCCTCCTCCATCTGGTGCCTCAAGTGTGAAAAGAAGGGTCACTTCAAGATAGATTGTCTACAAGGAAAGGAGACACATCATTATAAGAAAAGAGAAGATAAGTGGCACTCAAGCTCAAGTGACTCCTCCAACTCAAGATCAAGTGAAGGATCAAGCTCAAGCTCTAGTGATGAAGGAGAATGCCATTTTGCACTTATAACATCAAAAAGTAAGGACTCAAGTGAGGTAAATCTAAACTCTTTAGATAAAGAATCTTTGATTGTTATTATTTATAATACTTGTGCCTCTCTTAAGTATTATAAAAGGAAAAAGAAAAAGCTTTCTAGAATTGTTGATAATTTGCATGTAGAACTATATGATCTTGAACATGCTAATTCTTGCTTGCTTGATGATAAAAATGATTGTCTTAGTCAAGTAGATTCTCTTAAACTTGAAAATACTAGTTTGCTTGATAAGATTAGATTTCTAGAAGCTCAACCTCTCATGCCTAGTTTAATGAAGAGCATACTTTAATTGTTGATTCTCTCAAGCATGATATTGATGTTCTTAAATCTGAAAACAAGGACAAAGATTTTGTTTTGCAAGAATTAGAAACAAAAAATGCCTCCTTGCTTGCTAAAATCAATGTGCATGAATCTTGTTCTAGTTCTACTAGTAGAGAGAATGATGTTGCTTCTCTTCATATTGATAGAGATTACTATTTAACTAAACGTCTTTGATTAGAAAATTATCTTTTGCATGCTAAAGAAAATATAAATCATTTATCTTCTACTATTGCTTCTCTTAAGCATGATAATGATAGTTTGAGATCTTCTTTGCAAAGATTCTTCGTTGGCAAAATGAATCTTAATGACATCCTACACCATACTACTAAACAAATTGGTAGAAATGGTTTAGGGTATGATAGTAGTCAAAGGAACAACAAATATAAAGGACCTCCAATCTTCCATGGAGAATCCTCTAGTTTCAAGACTATGGGCACATGCAACTATTGCAATGAAATTGGTCATTATTCTACTTGTTGTCCTTTTAGGAAAGCACCCAAGAGTAATAGGACTTGGGTTGCTAAGCTAACCCCTCTGGACCCAAAAATATGATTGGGGGCCATTTCATCTTTCTTCTTGTAGGTACTAGCAAATGGATTGACTTGAGCTATTGACTTGCAAATTGACTTCTCAATCCACATGAAAGAAGAAAGGTGAGATGTGTAGAGGGTGATAACAAGTGGAAAAGGAATGGTAAGAACAAAGGTAAAGTTTTTATTTCTTATAACCATTTCTAACTTGTTTTTGTCAAGTTAGAGTGCACTATACATATGGTTGTTGAGTCAAAAGTGGCATTTTGTGTTTCTCTTCACACTCTTGCTCAAAAATTGTTTCTAATGATTCTATAGTGCATTACTAACTTGCTTAGACATGTTTGGATATGGTTTGTATTTTTAGCATGCCTTTAAATATGCTTTTATGATATATATTTGCTTTTTGATAGATTCTTTGTCGGTCGAGTTTGCCTTGTTTGAAACTCGACCGATAGGCACCTATGGGTGTTGCCAACAGCTGTCATCGGTCGAGTTGTCAATGCACAGAACTCGACCGATAACACTGTGCACAGAATACACAGTTGGCTTATTGGATGAGAATTTCCCTCTCAACTAGATTTTCTCAACCAATAGCCTTATTCTTTGGCACTCTCATTTGGCACCTTTATATATGCATATTTCCATGTTCTAAATTGCCTATCTTACTTACAACTCTATCTCTCTAATTGCACTAAATTGGTATATCTATATGTTGAAATTACTTGCTTTGAGTTGTTTTGTAGGTTTTGATGATGATCTCTTGGGATCTCTTGGTTGTGTCTAAAAATTGCTTCCGTTGTACTCTAACTTGCTACATCTATATAGGTATATATCTTGTGTTGATACAACCTTGAGGTTCTTAGGGATAATCATCTTATGGTAAGGATGTATATCTAGTGAGTTATATCTTTTCATGCTTCTAAAATTGCATATCTCTTTGTTTGGATATATCTCTACATCTACTCATAGCTTGATCTATCATGTTTATCTTTTGGTATCTCTTGCTATGATCTAGATCCTACTAGTAGTCCTAACTTGTGATATCATCTACAAGTAGTGCCTATACATGTAGTTCTAACCTTGTTTATAATTGGCATCTATGCTCATCTATATGCTATGATTGTATCTTGTCTCATACATGCTCAAGATTGGTCCTTGAATTCCATATCTGCTATCTTGAGTTGCTTGCATAACTTTGTGATGCAGGATACATAGATCTACATTATACGTAGAAATTGGAGTATTTTTGGATTTTTTGCATATTTTGCTCCAGTTTTAGTTTTAATTTGGTGCAAGACTAGGGTTTTTCATGCAGAAACGACCTTTTGAGCAAGGCTCATTGCTTTGCCATGAGCCCTGGCACTTTTTGGGAAAATTCAGTCATCTTGAGGGTCAAAATTGTAATTTATTGTTTATCTGCAGCACTTTATCTTGCATTTTGGGTTGTTCAAGTATATGCTTTAACTTGTTTTTCTTTCTATGCTTGGACAAGCCCCTATCTGTGCTCTTCCACTCTCCTTATATATATTTGTGTTATCTCCTTTCTCTTTAACAAGAGTTGTTTCTTATTTCTTCATAACCCCACTTTTTGAAATGACTAAGGGGGAGAAAGGTATGTCTTCCTTTAAAAGAGGAAGAAGACATGTCTTACATGAAGAGAAGTATGTCCATGTAAAGGGGAGAAGGTAAATTGAGAGAAGACATATATGTATAGAACATATATGAGTAGAAGAAATAGTATTCTATAAATGTTATGAAAGCTAACCATGCAGGAGAAATAGCATCAATTGAGGGGGAGTATGGCAACTCCATGCACATCAATTGAGGGGGAGCATATGAGCTCAATCCTATTGAAACCCCTAGGTTTCTTCAAAGTTATGATTTTACTTAATAGCTTTCAATACATTTATGGAATGGTTTGTCATCTTCAAAAAGGGGGAGAATGTTGACTCAAGGCCAATTAGGTCAAAGTTGACTCACGTCTAAATTGACTAAACCCATGTTTTGATGATAACTAACCATTCCACAAATTGGTGTCTAATGTCTCTACTTGAGTGATTTTAGATTAGGTATAGACACACTCCAAATGCCCTGTCTTGCACATATCAAATTGGAGAAAAGACAAGTCAAAGTTAATACAAGGGCATGTTTTTGTAATATGATGTAAATCTATTAGAATCATGTTGTAAATCACTTGTAATGATTGTATGAATTGTAATTAAGCTTAGAAAAAATTAGGAGCACTTAGATCGAATGTTTAAGCATTCAAAAGCCATTTTCCAAAATTCACATCAGGTTGTTCATCGGTTGAGTTCTGTGAGGTGCAAACTCGACCGATCCTGATTGGATCTTGAAAATGACTTTTGATCGGTCGAATTTACACTACATAGAACTCGACCGATGGATTAACTGACCAATTTGATTTTCATTGGTCGGTCGAGTTTCCCCAGTACAAACTCGACCGATTGTCTGAATATCGGCTTTGTCTTTTACTCTATCGGTCGAGTTACCCTTATAGAAACTTGACTGATTGCACTGTACGGAAAAGTGCAGAAAAGTGCTTCTAGCCGTTGTGGAGTTGCAACAAGTGAAAATATATCCATCACAAGCCACAAAATGACTAGTTTTCGTTACCAAGTGTTCCCAAAGGCTAAGAGGCATCCCTAACTATAAATAGGACCCCTTGGGATTCATTCCAAGGTTGAGCATTCATTGCAAAACTCTATGTGAGGTTCCTATTCTATAGTTGAGTGCTTCCTACAGTCTCCTCTCTCTCTAAGCTTAATCACTTGTTACATCCATTAGAGTGAGTAGGAAATCTATAAGAGAGCTAGTCCTACATGTATATCTTATGAGGCTCTCACTTCCACCATCTCCCCATCTCTCATTTCAATCATGAAGATGAAGGTTCTCTCTCTTGGCTAAGAGAGGTGAAGAAGAACAAGGAAAGGAGTCCCTTGGTGAAGATCAAGGTTGATGACTTGGAGCAAGAGTAGGTAAGCCCTTGGTGAAGGCAGAAGACTCCTTGCTCAAGTGGGTAAGTCCTAGGTGGAAGCTTCTCCGAGTTAAGGTGAAGTCAAAGACGGAAGATCCAAGAAGAGTGGGTAATTCCTTGAAGGTTGAAGTCTTGTGCAAGAGTAGGTAAGTCCTTGGAAGAAGGCGTAAGACTCTTGCAAAGTGGGTAAGTCCTTGGTAAGGTTGAAGATTCTTTGTATTGGATAGGTAAGTCCTTTGTTTGGTGATGTATTGTAAGTCTTATGAATGAATATAAGAATGCAATGGTTAGAAAATCCTAGAGGTTAACCTCTCTAGGTAAGTGGACTGACATACTTCTAGTTTGAAGTGTGGAACCACTCTAAATAGCTTGTCGACTTGTGTTTGCTCAATCTCTCTCATCCTTGATATGCATGTTTTAGTTGCACACAAATTTCCTATTTAGAAACCTAATTTTGTGATATATCTTAAAGGTTTAATGAATTTTGTTTAAGTGCATTCTGATCTATTCACCCCCTCCCTCTAGAGCATCTAATCACCCATCTAGGATCCAACAACCTCTAGGTCAACATTCTCCCCCTTTTTCATAATGACAAACCATTCCTCAAGCATATTGAAAAGGAAATAGAAGTTATACCTTTGCCTTGTGAATTAAGGGGATTCAAGATGTGAACAATTTGAATTTCTCCCCCTCAATCTATGCTTCCTCTAACCTACATGGTTAGTCTATCTACACATAGTAATCATAGCATATATGCACTATGTGAACCTTTTCAAGTCACATGATAAAATAGTAAATAAACAAGAAAAGGATCTCATAAGCAAAAAGAAATAGTATAACCACGAACAACAATATGATTGAGTTTCAAACCATTGAAATATCTCTCCCCCTTTTGACATTATTAAAAAGTAGGGGGAAGTAGAGCAAAAATCCAGGTCTTCTCTAAAACACAATCAACCAGATATACATACAAGCCATTTCATATCATATGGCAAATAGAGACAAAAGGAACATACAATCTTAGTTATAATCAAAATATAGTAGAAGATGGCACCAATGCATAAGATATATTAGAGTAAATAGCCAGAGTGCATATCACATATATTACAAATAAGATGCATGTTCTGAAGAAAACAACTACAACCAAGAACCAATGAAAATAGAGGATAAAATAGTACAACTCAAATAAATGTGCCTAGATATTTCTTATACAAAATAGCCTAGAAATATGTATATGATCAGCATGCTAGACTAAAAACTAAGAAAAAAGATAAAGATCTAAGCTATCTATATCAACGACATCATCATCATCGGCTCCTAGCTCATAGTCCTCGTCTCCATCAGAGGGTGCAGCAGCAGTGCCTTCATCATCAGATCCAACACCATCACCATCACCATTGTTTGAAGCATCCTTGCCATCACCGTCATCATTATTATCAGCCTCAGCATCGTCAGCCTGGTCAGGCATCTCCTCATCAGTAGGAGGAGCGAAAGCATGACTGGGCCAACGAGCGTTCTGCTCATCCTACGACATACCAAGACTGTGCATCTCATTGGCCTGTGGAAAGGACAGAGCAGAGTCTCCAAGGCTAGAAAGCAATGTGGCCATTGGGCCAACAGGCAACGGGAGGTAGACAGGAGCGAAGCTACCAAAAACAAAAGGTGGAGGTGGAGCAGCAGTAGGGGAAGGCTCAGGAGCAGGGTAGTAATGATTGTATGCATATGAAGTATAATCACTACCGGGGTATGGCTGGTAGGTGGGGTAGGGTGAAGCACAAAATAGGTTCATGGTCGACATGATAGAACACAAATCCTAATGCAGGTGGTCCTAAACCTATTGGTTATATGCATGTTGGTGCATCATGTAGCCCATAAGGGTTTCATTTGATACACGGAACAAAGCACAGCTAGGTCTAGGAGGAGGCTGAGGAGGTGGAACTTGGGATGAGGCGGTAGGGTATACAAAGGCTGAGGTAGAGGGAGAAGCAGTAGGGGTAAAGGAGGCAAACATAGTCACATACTTTTAAATTGTGGGATCACTAATACAAACACCCTTTCTGGCTACTTTGTAATGAAAGTCAAAAAAGAGGGATTTCTTAGTGGTGAACTGGAATAAATCGCAAATCAAAGCCGGGTAGGGAGGGTGGGTGCCTTTGGTGTTCTTACCAGTGTCAAAGTAGGTCATGTGGTATAGAATGTATATGGCCCACTTGATACTGATGTTCTCTAATAGGCAATACATAATGACTGCAGCGTTCTCTGCAATATCCGTTTGATTTTTCTTCAGATGAATATTACAGTTGATCACTAATGCCAGAATGCACTTCCTAAGGTCAAGGGAGGAGGAAGGAAGGGTTCTCTTCTTCTTGTAGGGAACATTAGGTTTCTTCAAGTAATGATGAATATCAAGGAGTGTCAATTTGTTTTTTTTGTAGAAAACTTCCAGGTCCAAAAGGTCAAAATACTCGCCATAATCCTTACGCCAAGTGTCGTTTTCCTCATCTTCGGAAAAGAAGACATTTAATATATCCTTGGAGATTTGGAAATGATTTCCTACGATCATCGATGTGAGGATTACTTGTGTATTAGGAGGGGGAATGAGGGAGTCATAGTTCCAACACAAATTAGCATAGAACTCATGAACTGCTTTAGTGCTAGACATGGAATTATTAAAGCTTCGACGGCCGAGGTGGAGAGGTGGTGAACAAAAAGCAACCTAGAGACATGATTTATAACTGATTGATGCCTAGGAGATGGATCAATCAAGGCACGAAAAGGTAAAGGACTCCTAGGAAGAAGTTCCTTGTACTGATTAATAGCCTCAATCGAGATAAATGAGGTATCTTCAAAAGGAATCAATTGATTAGAAGATGAAGATGAAGGTGCATTCCTTGTAGTAGGTCGTTTTCTCCTTTGGGATGTCATGGAGATGAAATGGAGGAAAAAATGAGAAAACAAGGAAAACAAACCTCAAAAGCCATTCAAACACCACTAGGGAGCGCCCGGGAAGGTCTAGGTCGAGCTATCTAGGTCGAACTAGGGCTAGGAGAGGGAGGTTTAGGGCTGGGGTTGAGAGATTAGGGCTAGAAGAAGAGGAATTGGTCATCTATTCTCTAGTTTAGAGGGAGAATAGTCAGCCGAACCTAACTTTTAAGTGACTTCAGCCCGCAGATCGGTCGAGTTCTGAGAGTCAGAAACTCGACCGATTGGTTCTCTGAAGAACAACTCTCTGCTCCTGATCGGTCGAGTTTGTCATGGGGGAAACTTGACTGATGGTCAACCTGACCTAAAACCATCAATCTTAATTTCTAGACATATACATATTGATTAAATTCTTTTTTCAAGTCTATTATGTACATTGAACACACTTAGGCACATATCACTCGTCATTGGGTACTATTTTGTGATAAAACCAAGAAATAGAGAAAAACCCAAAACAAGTAAAAACTAAGCAAGTCAACAAGCAAGTTAAGCACATTTCAAGCATATATAGGCAAGCAAGATGAGGAAAAACATGAGCAAAACATATAGGATGGAAACAACTGGCTAGAGCACATATCAATATCATCCAAAGCAACAATGAGCAGTTTATATCAAATAAAGTTAAATTGCTCTCTAGCTATAGGTTTAGTGAAAATGTCTGCCAACTCATTTTCTGTGTCCACATGTGTGATATGAATATCCTTCTTGGCAATGTGATCACAAAGAAAGTGACGGCGAACCTCTATATGTTTATCTCTACTATGCAATATAGTATTATAAGAGAGATTAATTGAACTAGTATTATCACAATTGATAGAAGAAGCATCAAAATGTAAGTTAAGGTCTTGGAGCATTTGCTTCATCCATAGGACCTAGGAACAATAACTCCCAGCTACAATGTATTCAGCCTCGGTAGTTCATAATGCAACATTGCTCTAATTCATGGAAAACTAAGACACCAAGCATGGTCCTAGAAGTAAGCAAGTGCCACTTGTGCATTTTCTATCAACCAAACAACCTGCGTAATCCGCATCACTATATGCCACAAAAGTAAAGTCCCTTGACTTAAGATACCATAGTCCAAAATTTTGAGTTTTGGCTAAGTACCTCAAAATCCTCTTAACGGAAATAAGATGTGATTTCCTAGGGCTAGATTGAAAGCGAGCACACAAGCCAACACTAAACATAATATCAGGTCTAGAGGCAGTTAAATAAAGTAAACTTCCAATCATTCCTCTATAGAGGTTCTCATCTACCTTCTCACCTTCTGCTTCTCTATCAAGGTTGGCAGTATTGGACATGGGAGTATCCATCGACTTCATGTTCATGTTCTCCATCCCAAAGCATTTGAGTAGTTCAGTGTGTACTTGCCTTGGTTGGTGAAGTTTCCTTCTTTTGTTTGCTTGATTTGAAAGTAGAGAAAGAATGTCAACTCACCCATCATTCTCATCTCGAACTCACTCTACATAAGAGAACTAAACTTCTTGCAAAGCTAAAGATCAGTCACGCCAAAAATGATATCATCAAAATAAATTTAAATGATAAGAAAGTTGCTAGAAGTGTGTTTTAGAAATAAAGTAGAATCGACTTTGCACATGACATAGCCATTGTGTAACAAAAATTTCTTTAATTTCTCATACCAAGCTCGAGGTGCTTTCTTGAGTCCATAGAGAGCTTTTTGCAACAAATAAACATGATTAGGTAGCTTGTCATTTTCAAAGACCGGAGATTGAAAAACAAATACTTCCTCCTCGATTGTATCATTCAAAAAAGCACTTTTAACATACATTTGATATAACAAGAATTTTTTTTAACTATCAAAAGAAAGTAGCATTCTAATAGATTCTAATCTAGTAACAGGAGCATAAGTTTCATCAAAGTCAATACCTTCCTATTGATTGTAACCTTGTGCTACTAACCTTGCCATGTTCCTTACCACTTTGCCATGCTCATCTAGCTTGTTGCGGTAGACCCACTTGGTGCCAATGATTTTTCTATCATTTGGACTAGGCACTAGAGTCCACACGCAATTCTTCTTGAATTGCTCCAATTCCTCTTGCATGGTTGGGATCCACTCATCATCACCAAGAGCTTCTTTGATGTTCTTTGGCTCCAGCTATGAGATGAAGGCACTGTCTGCTTGTTCTTTGTTGTAGGCAGCTCGTGTCTTCACTCTCTCAAATGGGTTGCTAATGATTAGATCTTTGGGATGGTTCTTTACAAAACGAGGAGTGTGATACTTCTTTTCTTCATCTTCAGCTTCTATCACCTGCTTACCTTTGTTTTCGATGTTGAGGTCTTTCAAGATAGGAATCAAGTCATCTGCAACATCATCAACAACAACATGTTTTCCAACAACATGGTTAGTTTCCATAAACTTAACATTAATAGATTCTTCAATTTTAAACAATTCAATGTTGAAGACTCTATAAGCCCTGCTTGTAGTGTTATAGCCTAGGAAGAAAGCCTTATAAGATTTTGGATCAAACTTGTCAAGCGAATCCTTCATGTTTAAAACAAAATAAGGACATCCAAAAACATTAATGAAATCAATGGATGGATTTCTACCACACCATAGCTCATAGGGGTTTTTAGTTAGAGAAAGATGTGAGAAAACTTGGTTCTGCACAAAATAGGTGGTACTAATGGATTCAACACAAAACTTCTTAGGAATGTTATATTCAAGAAGCATTGTCCTCTCCATCTTTTGAAGAGACTGTTCTTCCTCTCTACTACCCCATTTTGTTGAGGTGTACGAGGAGAAGATAAATTGTGTGACTAACTACATTTTTCACAAAAATGTTCAAAAAGATCATTTTCAAATTACCCCCATGGTCACTGCGGATAGGAACAATCCAGCAAGAAGCTTCATTTTCAACCCATTTGCAAAAGCTTGAGAAAACATCAAGAGTATCACTCTTTGAGAAGAGGAAGAAGGTCCAAGTATATAGAGAAAAATCATCAACAATAACAAGACAATAGTTGGAACCACGAAGCGTTTGCATTCTCATTGGTCCGAATAGATCAATATGAAGAAGCTCAAGAGCTCTTTTGGTACTCATGACTCCTTTGGATTTGAAGGAGGATTTGGTTTGTTTGCCTTGTGTACAAGGTTGGAATTCCTCATCCTTTTCAAAATCCAATTTGGGAAGTCCTCGAACCAAATCCTTTTTGCCCAACTTCTTCATTTGATGCATATTCACATGACCCAAACGACGATTCCAAAGAGAAATATCATTTTTATCCACTACAAAGCATCTATCAAGTATGGGCTTAAGAGCCTCAAGAACAATAACATAAAGATTACCATTTCTAGTTCCCTTATATATGACATTGTAAGTGAGGGAATGTAGAAGAAAACATTCTAAAGATGTAAACAACACAAGATATCCATTATCACATAGTTGACTTACACTAATCAAATTGTGATGTAGGCCATCAACAAGAAAAACATTCTTGATACATATCTCATTGCCTACATCAACCTCACCTATGACCTTACCCTTTTTGTTGTCTCTGAAGGTCATTGATCCTCCTTTCTTCTACATGAATTTATTGAAATGGCTGAATTCACTTGTCGTATTTTTTGAGCAGCCACTATCAATAATCCATCTCTTTTTAACTACAGGAAAGAAGGATGTCAGTACCCAACTCAAACTTTGGGATCTGGGGATAGCTTGGGGACCCATTTCATCTTTGGGTTGGTCTCCTTGGGCTTGTAAGGACAATAAGTAGAGTAATGATAATCACATTTACAATGAACACACACCATAGGGTTCTTCGAGACGGAAGTCTCTCCATGGAAGATAGGAGGTCCCACACTCTTATTCTTACCCTTGTTCTTACTCTTGCTCTTACCTTTCGGAGCAGTCCCATAATATCCCAAACCACTAGTACCAATTTGTTTGGTAGAGTGCTGTAGGACATCATTGAGGAATTTCTTTCCTAAAAGAAACTTTTGCAAAGAAGATCTTAACTTGGCATTATCATCACTAAGGTTAATGACAGTAGTAGAAAGACTAGCAGGATCATCTCTAGCATCCAACCGGTCAGCCTCTAAATAGAGGGCTTTAGTATCAAAGGAATCTCATTCTAAAGCTATGCTACCAACTTCATTACTTTACAAAATAGGTCTAGAAGATAAATCATTAACTTGAGCAAGTAACCTGGCATTTTTAGATTTAAGAAACAAAATTTCCTTTTGATAAACATGAATCTCTTTCTTCCTAGCATCATCAATGAGAGTTAGTTCTACATTTTCAATTTTAAGAACATCTAACTCATCTTGGCACTTTTGGTTGTCTTCCTTAAGATCTGCAATAGTCTTAAGATAAACCCCATTCTCAACTTCTACTTCATTATGTTGAAGCTCAAGGTCAAGAAATTTCCCTTGCAAAGAATCTATGCTATCAAGAAGCAGTTTTTCATTATTATCAAGAATCTCAATTTTAGCATAAAGATCATCTACTATCTTGCCTAATCTTTTCCTTTTAGATTTGAATTTAGTAAAAGATGACCAGCAATCATTAAGCATATCAATAAGTGTTTCCTTAGATAACTCATACAAATTGACTTCACTTACCTCACCTACATCTTCACTTGTAGAGGCCATGAGAGCAAGGTGGCAACCTCCATCTTTGGAGCTTGAAGAGCTTGAGGAGGACTCCTCCCAAGCTACATGAGCTACATCTTTGGATCTTCATTCCTTCTTTTCTTTCCTCCCTTACTTTCCTTCTCTCTTATACTCCTTGTCTTTCTTGTGGCTGCTCTTCTGATGGCCCTTCTTGGAATTTGTGCAGTCACTCTTGAAAAGGCCTTTTTGGCCACACTCATAGCATCTTGGAGTTGATGAAGAAGGCTTCCCCTTGAAGTTCTTTCCTTTGGAGTAGTTTGCTTCATGCTCATTTGGGCCTTCATCTTCACTTGAGGAAGGAGTAGGGGACTTGAGAGCAAGTTGTTGCTATCGAACCATCTCTTCAATTTGAGTTTTGAAGGTTGTGTCCTTTATCTTCTTGGACTCCTTCTCTTCTCTCTTTTCTTCTTCTTCTTGCTTATCAAGCCTAGGTTCATGGGCTTGAAGGTTACCAACCAACTCCTCGGTTGACAACTCACTTAGCTTGTACACCTCTTCAATTGATATAACCTTGGGCTCCCATCTCTTAGTCAGAGACCTCAAGATCTTGGAGTTGATAGTGCCTTTGTCCATCAAACTCCCAAGGGCTGAAAATCCATTGATGATCACATTGAACCCAGTGTACATATCACCCACTCTCTCATTCTTACCCATCTGGAAGTTCTCAAGTAGCCCACCAAGCATGTAGATCTTGGCTTCCTTTACTTGCTTTGTACCTTCATAGGTGGCACATAGATTGTTCCAAATTTCATGTGCGGTGTCCCAAGAAGATATCTGGTTGAACTTGGATGGAGTGAGGGAAGCGTAGATGATGCTCACTACTTTTTCATTGAGTTGAGCTTGCTTAATTTATTCTTCTGTCCAAGTGTAGATTTCACCCTTCCACATCTCATAGCTCACACCTTGAAGGTAGAACTACATTCTTCTCTTCCAATATAGGAAGTTGGTCCCGTCAAAGATCGGAGGTCTCATGGAGAAGCTCCCTTCTAGGTTGAGGGATCTAAGAGACAAATCACCAATCCTCTCAAACTTATTGAAGTAGCTTGGAGAAGACCTGCTCTGATACCACTTGTTGAATCAAAGGCTCTAGAGGGGGGGGTGAATAGAGCTTCACAATTCTCACAAAAAGTATTAGACCACCAAATTATATTAAGTATAGCAACTTAATCAAACATCAAATTTGATGTCTTATCTAGCAAGCACAGCAAGGATGAGAGACAAGGAAGAGCAAGCACTTAGACAGGTGGTTTAGAGTGGTTGCACATCCTAACGAGGAGCAATGTCAGTCCACTACCTAGAGGTAGTTAATCTCTAGGATTTGCAATCTTGGTACTCTTATATTCCATCATAAGATTACAAGACACACCAACCACACATCCAAGGGCTTAGTACCTCAAGCAAAGATCTTCAACCTATAGAAGGAGCTTACCCACTTGAACCATGGAGTCTTTAGTTATCAACATGGACTTACCCACTCCTTCTTCAAGTCTTCAACCTTAAAGGGATTACATATCTTTCTTGAACACTTGCCTTGACTATCTCCTTCACTCGGAGATATGGAACACCTTGCCTTCTTCAACCTTGAAGAACAACAACCTCTTCTCCTTCTCTCGGAGAAGATCTTCAACCTTTTCTATGATAGGAAAGAGGGTAGGAATATGGTGGAGAGATTTACATCAATACATGGAGCAACTCTCTTACAAAGGAACCTATCTCACTCATACTCACAAATTTGACTTGAAGGTAGAGAGAGAAAGGGGCTCAAAGGGTTAGAACACTCTCAACTAGGCTAGGACCAAGCATGTAGTGAATGAGAAACCTCAGAATGAACTCCAAGAGGTCCTATTTATAGTTGAGGGTGCCCAATAAGTTGTGGGACACTTAGATATGAAAATAGCCATTTTTTGCTCAAAGCAACGACTCTATTTTCGCTCAAAACACACACCAACGATCACAATCACTTTTTTTGCAAATTCAGTAGAGTGCAATCAGTCGAGTTTCAATAAAGGTAACTTGACTGATAGAGTAAAAGACAAAGTCGATATTCAAATCATCAGTCGAGTTTGTCCTGGAAAAACTCGATTGACCAATGAAGATCAATTTGGTCAGGTACTCGATCGGTCGAGTTTTGTGAAACCACAACTCGACCGATGCTATCTTCAAAAACTTGATCCAGGAGGATCGGTCGAGTTTGCAACTCAACCGATTGACTGCCTGTGGTCAATTTTCTAAAGTGCGTCTAAAGTGATTAAAACTTGGTGTTTAGTGTCCCAATCAATTTTCTCAACTAAGTTACAAGTCAATTCATCATTAAAAGTGATTACAAAAATGTTCTAAGGTCGTTTACATAGATTTCCAAAATTGCACACTTGTAGCTCTTTTGACTTGAACTTGACCCAATATAGGGCTTTGGATTATTGATCATTTTCTTATACCTAACATCTGAAATCAATCTTTAATACACATATTAGAGACATATGAATGGAATGGTTAAGTCATTATCAAAATATGGACAATGTATAACCTCTAGGTCAACATTCTCCCCCATTTTGACAATGACAAATCATTCCTCAAACATATTGAAAAGGATATAGAAGTTATACCTTTGCCTTATGAATTAAGGGGATTCAAGATGTGAACAATGTGAGTTGCTCCCCCTCAATCTATGTGTCATCTAACCTACATGGTTAGTCTATCTAACCATAGTAATCATAGAATATATGCACTATGTGATCCTTTACAAGTCACATGATAAAATAGTAAATGAACAATAAAAGGATCTCATAAGAAAATAAGCAATAGTATAACCATGAATAACAATATGATTGAGTTTCAAACCATTGAAATATCTCTCCTCCTTTTAACATTATCAAAAAGTAGGGAGTAGAAGAGAATAAATCCTGGTCTTCTCCAAAACACAATCAACCAGATATACATATAAGCAATCTCATATCATAGGCCAAAATGAGACGAAAGCAACATACAATCTCAGTCATAATCAAAATATCATAGAAGATGGCACCAACACATAAGATTTGTCAGAATAAATAGCCAGAGTGCACATCACATATATTACAACTCAGATGTATGTTCTAAAGAAAACAACTACAACCAAGAAGCGATGAAAATAGAGGATAAAATAGTACAGCTAAGAAAAATTTTCCTAGATGTTTCTTATACAAAATAGCCTAGAAAGATGTATATGATCAGAATGCTAGACTAAAAACTAAGAAACAAGCTAAACATCTAAACTATATGTATCAATGAAATCATCATCATCGACTCCTGGCTCATAGTCCTCATCTCCATCAGAGGGTGTAGCAGCAATGCCTTCATCACCAGATCAAGCACCATCACCATCACCATCGTTAGAAGTGCCCTTGCCATCACCATCGTCATCATCATCAGCCTCAACATCGTCAGCCTGGTCAGGCATCTCCTCATCAGCAGGAGGACCGAAAGCACAACCGGGCCAACGATCATTCTACTCACCCCACGACATACCAAGAGCGTGAAGCTCATTGGCCTATGGAAAGGACGGAGAAGAGTCTCCAAGGCTAGCAAGCAAGGTGGCCTGGGGGCCAGCAGGAAATGGGAGGTAGGCAGGAGCGGAGCTACCAGTAGCAAAAGATGGAGGTGGAGGATCAACAGCGGAAGGCTCGGGAGCAGGGTAGTAATGATTGTATGCATATGAAGCATAATCACTACTTGGGTATGGCTGGTAGGTGGGGTAGGGTGAAGCACAGGATAGGTTCATGCTCAACATGATAGAACATAAATCCTGAAGCAGGTGGTCCTGAACCTGTTGGTTGTATGCTTGTTGGTGCATCATGTATCCCATAAGGATTTCATTTGATACACAGAATGAAGCACGACTAAGTCTAGGAGGAGGGTGAGGAAGTGGAGATCGGGCTGAGGAGGCTGGGGCTACAGAGGCTGAAGTAGAGGGAGAAGCACCAGGGGTAGAGGAGGCAAACACAGGCATAGACTTTTGAATTGTGGGCTCACTGATGCAAACACCCTTTCTAGCTAGTTTGTAATGAAAGTCAGAAAAGAGGGATTTCTCAGTGGTGAACTAGAATAAACCACAAATCAAATCTGGGTAGGGAGGGTGGGTGCCTTTAGTGTTCTTACTAGTGTCAAAGCAGGTCATGTGGTATAGAATGTATCTTGCCCACATGACACCGATGTTCTCTAACAGGTAATACATAATGACGACAGTCTTCTCTGCAATATTCATTTGATTTTTCTTCAGATGAATATTGTAGTTCATCACTAATGCCAGAATGTGCTTCCTAAGGTCAAGGGAGGAGGAAGGAAGGGTTCTCTTCTTCTTGTAGGGAACATCAGGTTTCTTCAAGTAACGATGAATATCAGGGATAGTCAATTCGTTTTGCTTGTAGAAACCTTCCAGGTCCAAAAGGTCAAAATACTCACCATAATCCTTACGCCAGGTGTCATTTTCGTCATCTCCAGAAAAGAAGACATTTAATATATCCTCAGAGATTTGGAAACACTTTCCCGCGATCATCGATGTGAGGATTACTTGATTATTAGGCAGGGGAATGAGGGAGTCGTATTTCTAACGCAAATTAGCATAGTACTCGTGACCTACTTTAGTACTAGACATGGAATTATTAAAGCAATCACATTCGACGGCCAAGGGGGAGAGGTGGTGAATGGCAAGTAACCTAGCGACTTGATCTATAACTGCTTGACACCTAGGAGATGGATCAATCAAGGTGCAAAAAGGAAAAGGACTCCTAGGAAGAAGTTCAATGTATCGATTAACAACCTCAATCGAGATAAACGAGGTATCATCAAAAGGAATCAAGCGATTAGAAGATGAAGACAAAGGTGCATTGCTTGGAGCAGGTCATTTTCTCCTTTGAGATGCCATGGAGGAAGAAAATGAGCAAACAAGAAAAACAAACCTCAAAAGCCATTCAAACACCACCAGGGAGCACCCGGGAAGGTCTAGGTCGAGCTATCTAGGTCGAAGTAGGGCTAGGAGAGGGAGGTTTTGGGTTAAGGTTGAGAGCTAATGGATAGAAGAAGATGAATCAGCCATCTATTCTCTAGTTGAGAGGGAGAATAGTTGGTTGAACCTAACTTTTAAGTGACTTCAGCTCGCAGATCGGTTGAGTTCTGAGATTCGGAAATTCGATCGATTGGATCTCTGAAGAACAACTCTCGGCTCCTGATCAGTTGAGTTTGTCCTGGGGGAAACTCGACAATGGTCAACCTAACCTAAAACCATCAATCTTAATTTCTAGCCATATACATGCTAATTAAATTCATTTTTCAAGTCCATAATGTACATTGAACATACTTAGCACTCATCATTGGGTACAATTTTGCGATAAAACCAAGAATTAGAGAAAACCCCAAAAACAAGTAAAAACTAAGCATGTCAAAAAGCAAGTTAAGCACATTTCAAGAATATATAGGCAAGCAAGATGAGGAAAAACATGAGCAAAACATATAGGATGGAAACAACTAGCTAGATCACATATCAATATCATCCAAAGCAACAATGAGCAGCTTAGATCGAATAAAGTTAAATTTCCCTCTAGCTAGAGGTTTAGTGAAAATGTCTACCAACTGCTTTTCTGTGTCCACATGCGTGATATAAATATCCTTCTTGGAAATGTGATCACAAAGAAAGTGATGGCAAACCTCTATATGTTTATCTCTACAATGCAATATTGGATTATAAGAGAGATTAGTTGAACTAGTATTATCACAATAGATAGAAGAAGCATCAAAATATTTGTTAAAGTCTTGGAGAATTTGCTTCATCCATATGACTTGGGAACAACAACTCCCAGCTACAATGTATTCATCCTCGGTAGTTGATAATGCCATGGTGCTCTATTTCTTAGAAAACCAAGACACCAAGCATGGTCCTAGAAAGAAGCAAGTGCCACTTGTGCATTTTGTATCAACCAAACAACCCACGTAATCTGCATCACTATATGCCACAAGTGTAAAGTCCCTTGACTTAGGATACCACAGTCCAATTTTTTGAGTTTTGGCTAAGTACCTCAAAATCCTTTTAATGGAAATAAGATGTGATTTCCTAGGTCTAGATTGAAAGTGAGCACACAAGCCAACACTAAACCTAATATCAAGTCTAGAGGAAGTTAAATAAAGTAAACTTCCAATCATACATCTATAGAGATTCTCATCTACCTTCTCACCTTCTTCATCTCTATCAAGTTTGGTAGTATTGGACATGGGAGTATCCATCGGCTTCATGTTCTCCATCCCAAAGCATTTGAGTAGTTCATGTTTGTACTTACCTTGGTTGATGAAGTTTCCTTCTTTTGTTTGCTTGATTAGAAAGTTGACGAAGAAAGTCAACTCACCCATCATGCTCATCTTGAACTCACTCTTCATAAGAGAACTAAACTCCTTGAAAAGATCAAGATCAGTCCCGCCAAAAATGATATCATCAACATAAATTTGAATGATAAGAAAGTTGCTAGAAGTGTGTTTTAGAAATAAAGTAGAATTGACTTTGTCCATGACATAGGCATTGTCTAACAAAAAGTTCTTAAATTTCTCATACCAAGCTCAAGGTGCTTGCTTGAGTCCATAGAGAGCTTTTTGCAACAAATAAACATGATTAGGTAGCTTGTCATTTTCAAAGCCCGGAGGTTGAGCAACAAATACTTCCTCCTCGATTGTACCATTCAAAAATGCACTTTTAACATCCATATGATATAATAAGATTTTTTTGTAAATATCAAAAGCAAGTAGCATTCTAATAGATTCTAATCTAGCAATAGGAGCATAAATTTCATCAAAGTCAATACTTTCCTGTTGATTGTAACCTTATGTTACTAACCTTGCCTTGTTCCTTACCACTTTTCCTTGCTCATCTAGCTTGTTGCGGTAGACCCACTTCGTGCCAATGATTTTTCTATCACTTGGTCTTGGTATTAGAGTCCACACGTGATTCTTCTCAAATTGCTCCAATTCCTCTTACATGGCTAGGATCCACTTGTCATCACCAATAGCTTCTCTGATGTTCTTTGGATCTAGATGTGAGATGAGGGCTCTGCCTGCTTGTTCTTTGTTGTAGGCAGATCGTGTCTTCACTCTCTTAAATGGGTTGCCAATGATTAGCTCTTTGGGATGGTTCTTTGCAAAGTGATGAGTGGGATCCTTCTTTTCTTCATCTTCAACTTCTATCACATGCTTACCTTTGTTGTCGATGTTCAGGTCTTTCAAGATAGGAATCAAGTCATTTGCAACATCATTATCAACAACATGTTTGCCAACTACAAGGTTAGTTTCCATAAACTTAACATTAATAGATTCATCAATTTTAGACAATTCAATGTTGAAGACTCTATAAGCCCTGCTTGTAGTGCTATAGCCTAGGAAGAAAGCCTTCTAAGATTTTGGATCAAACTTGTCAAGAGAATCCTTCGTGTTTAAAACAAAACAAGGACATCCGAAAATATGAAAGAAATCAATGGATGGCTTTCTACCACGCCATAGCTCATAGAGGGTTTTCTTCACAGAAGGATGTGTGAAAACTCAGTTCTGCACAAAACAAGCGGTACTAATGGCTTCGGCCCAAAACTTCTTAGGAATGTCATATTCAAGAACCATTGTCCTCGCCATCTCTTGAAGCAACCTGTTCTTCCTCTCTACTACCCCATATTGTTGAGGCGTACGAGGAGAAGAGAAATTGTGCAAGTAACCAGATTTTTCACAAAAATGTTCAAAAAGATCATTTTCAAATTCTCCCCCATGATCACTGCAGATAGAAACAATCCAACAAGAAGTTTCATTTTCAACCCATTTGCAAAAGCTCAAGAAAACATCAAGAGTATCACTCTTCGAGATGAGGAAGAAGATCCAAGTATATCGAGAGAAATCATCAACAATTACAAGACAATACATGGAACCATGAAGTGTTTGCATTCTCATTGGTCTAAATAGATCAATATGAAGAAGATCAAGAGCTCTTTTGGTACTCATGACTCCTTTGGATTTGAAGGAGGATTTGGTTTGTTTGCCTTGTGTACAAGGTTGGCATTCTTCATCCTTTGCAAAATCCAATTTGGGAAGTCCTCGAACCAACTCCTTTTTCTCAACTTCTTCATTTGATGCATATTCACATGACCCAAATGATGGTGCCAAAGAGAAATATAATTTTTATCCACTACCAAGCATCTATCAAGTATAGGCTTACGAGCATCAAGAACAATAAGATAAAGATTAACATTTCTAGTTCCCTTATATATGACATTGTAAGTGAGGGAATCTAGAAGCAAACATTCTAAAGATGTAAACAACACAAGATATCCATTATCACATATTTGACTTACACTAATCAAATTGTGATGTAGGCCATTAACAAGCAAAACATTCTTGATACATAGCTCATTTCCTACATCACCCTCACCTATGACCTTACCCTTTTTGTTGTCCATGAAGGTCACCGATCCTCCTTTCTTCTTCGTGAATTTGTTGAAATGGCAGAATTCACCTGTCATATGTTTTGAGCAGCCACTATCAACAATCCATCTCTTTTTAACCTCCAAGAAAGAAGGATGGCGGTACCCAACTCAAACAATAAGTAGAGTAATGATCATTACATTTACAATGAACACATACCATAGGGTTCTTAGAGATGGAAGTCTCTTAATGGAAGATAGGAGGTTCCACACTCTTCTTCTTACCCTTGTTCTTACCCTTGCTCCTACCTTTGGGAGCATTCCCATCATATCCCAAACCACTAG
This sequence comes from Alisma plantago-aquatica, assembly GCA_963693085.1. NCBI lineage: Eukaryota > Viridiplantae > Streptophyta > Magnoliopsida > Alismatales > Alismataceae > Alisma > Alisma plantago-aquatica. The sequence continues at coordinate 759,793,171 of OY856414.1, forward strand.
TACCAACTTGTTTGGTAGAGTGCTCTAGGACATCATTGAGGGATTTCTTTCCTGAAAGAAACTTTTACAAAGGAGATCTTAACTTGGCATTATCATCACTAAGGTTAATGACAATAGTAGAAAGACTAGAAAGATCATCTCTAGCATGAAATAGATCGGCCTCTAAACAGAGAGATTTAGTATAAAAGGAATCTCTTTCTAAAGCTATGCTAGCAACTTCATTACTTTGCAAAATAGGTCTAGAAGATAAATCATTAACTTGAGCAAGTAACTTGACATTTTTAGATTTAAGCAACAAAATTTCCTTTTGATAAACATAAATCTCTTACTTCCTAGCAACATCAATGAGAGTTAGTTCTACATTTTCTATTTTAAGAACATCTAACTCATTTTGGCACTTTTGGTTGTCTTTCTTAAGATCTGCAATAGTCTTAAGATAAACCCCATTCTCAACCTCTACTACATTATGTCGAACCTCAAGGTCAAGAAATTTCCCTTGCAAAGAATATATGCTATCAAGGAGTAGTTTTTCATTATTATAAAGAATCTCAATTTTAGCATAAAGATCATCTACTATCTTTCCTAATCTTTTCCTTTTAGATTTGCATTTAGTAAAAGATGACCGACAATCATTAAGCATACCAATAAGAGTTTTCTTAGATAACTCATGCAAATTAACTTCACTTACCTCACTTACCTCACCTACATATTCACTTGTAGAGGCCATGAGAGCAAGGTGGCATTCTCCATCTACGGAGCTTGAAGAGCTTGAGGAGGACTCCTCCCAAGATGCATGAGCTACATCTTTAGATCTTCTTTCTATTTTTTCTTTCCTCTTGTACTTGCCTTCTCTCTTGTACTCCTTGTCTTTCTTATGGCTGCTCTTGTGATGGGTCTTCTTGGCCTTTATGCAGTCACTCTTGAAATGGCCTTTTTGGCCACACTCATAGCATCTTAGATTTGATGAAGAAGGCTTCCCCTTGAAGTGCTTGCCCTTGGAGTAGTTTGCTTCATGCTCATTTGGGCCTTCATCTTCACTTGAGGAAGGAGTTGGGGACTTGAGAGAAAGTTGTTGTTGCAGAACCATCTCTTCAATTTGAGCTTTGAAGGTTGTGTCCTTGATATTCTTGGACTCCTTCTCTTCTCACTTTTCTTCTTCTTGTTGTTTATCAAGCCTAGGTTCATGGGCTTGACGGTTACCGACTAGCTCCTCGGTTGACAACTCACTCAGCTTGTACACATCTTCAATGGATGTAACCTTGGGCTCCCATCTCTTAAGAAGATATCTCAAGATCTTTGAGTTGATAGTAGCTTTGTCCATCACACTCCCAAGGGTTGTGAATCCATTGATGATCACATTGAGCCTAGTGTACATATCTGCCACTCTTTCATTCTTACCCATCTTGAAGTTCTCTAGTAGCCCACCAAGGATGTAGATCTTGGCTTCCTTTACTTACCCCATACCTTCAAAGGTGACACATAGCTTGTTCCAAATTTCATGTGTGGTATCCCAAGAAGATATATGGTTGAACGTGAATGGAGTGAGAGCTGCGTAGAAGATCGTCACTGCTTTTGCATTGAGTTGAGCTTGCTTCATTTGTGCTTCAGTCCAAGTGCAGATTTCCCCCTTTGCGTCTTGATACTTGATGTGAACCACCTTTCACATCTCATAGCTCACACCTTGAAGATACAACTACATTCTTCTCTTTGAATATAGGAAGTTGGTGTCGTCGAAGACCAGAGGTGTAATTGATAACACCAAATTTTGTGATGTTTTTGGCCCTTATTTCGCTGTCAAATCTCCCCTTTTAAACTGTTTTCCTCTCCTTTTTGTCATGTTTCTGAATAAACAGGCCACGCTACGCTCTTAACTCAATTTTATCATCTTTTGCAGAGTTTTCCTCATTTTTCGACTCATTTATCAGCAAAAAGGCCTGTCCGGGCCCATGAACGTGTTCTACCTGCATCGGCCCTCTGACAAGTCGGCCGACACACTCACTGCTCGACATACAACATCACTATATAGATACCGCGCGACACGGGTGTGCCACACGAGGAGGATCTGACGGGTGATGTGCCACTTACCTGACAGGGAGCTGTACTCGCCACGACTACTGAAGCGTGTCACGCGATACAAGCCACCCACCGACAGGCGCCCACTCGTCACGACACCCGACACGCTTACAACCTGGCACCCTCTATGTCGGGCGACACGCATATCGGGCATCCCTGAAGCCGTAATAATAGATCTGATGAAGGACACGTGGCGCCCGAAGAACCAAAACTTCTCCCAATCGCTGCCTATAAATAGAAGCTACAGGACTCTGATGGGACGGGTCGGAATCTCACAAAAGCTAACTTGGGAAAGCACCTGGAGCTAGCGTGTCGTGTCCAAGAGGTGCACCGGGCGATACTAGGTGAGCACTTCTCCGACCTGAGAGGGCAGGAATGGTTCACTTAGAATCTACCCCAGTCACCGTAGCAGCCCGATATCAGCCAACGAGGCCACCCGATATGAGTAACCCAATACCCTAAGCAGTCTCTGGCCCGACATGATACCGAGCCCGATATGAATCACCCGTCACAGTGTGTCGCCCGAGAGGGTGGCATCCCGTCACGACCGTATCGGGTGAGAGCGCTTTGGTCGGTACGTTTGTCCTTCGTGGCCTATCGCCCGACAGGGAGTGCCACCTGACACAGGCGTATCGAGCAGAGCTCCAAACCGGTATCGGGCTAGAGGAATCTTAGGGATCTGTTGTTGCATGTCGCTCTTCTAAATCAAGGAGATGATACATGTCTTTCCTTCTTCAGTCATTTACTTTCATTTACTTACACAATGTAACCAAACCCTTTTATATAATGATTATGCTAGTGGAATCAAAGGAGCTTTAAATATCTGTTGGCCTTATGTTTGGTTCTTTTTCATTGGATGATTACTCTGTTTTGCATCTGAACTCTAGCTTGTATGCTTGGATCATGTTTTGACTAGCTATCAAACCGTGTTTCCCGTTGCAGCAACCTCGAGAGAGGTGTTGTGGCTCTAGTGTTTGGTCTGATACAGGAGTATGAGAGTACCCAGGATTGGAGTTGGTTTAGTGATGTCTCCACTCTAACCCAAGTCCAGCAACCTTGAGAGAGGTGTTGGTCCTTAGTTAGAGGTACCCTCTTTGAGAGAAGGGGTACTGCATGTTCCTACTGCCGCTTGTTTTACCGAAGTTTTCCCCCTTCATTCCTCACTAAAGCAATAGTGTTATCCTCTATGGTTCTGTTGTGCAAAACACCTAAAAACCGATAAACACTTAAAAACCTTAATCTTCCTTATAGCTCCATTTGGAGATAGTTTTCTTTTATTTTTATCGATCTTGTCCTGTTGTTCCCTTTGGGAACTTTATCCTCACCTTGCTTTTACCAGAGTGTAACGTGTTGATTCTGAGTTCTTAACACCACCACCCTTGTCCCTGTGGTTCGACCCCGATCGCTACTTCGGACCCCGTCATCATTGCGGGGGCCTAAGAGTCGGGTAATTTAAAAGTCTGACTACTTCAAATCCTCTCCTTTTGGATGCGCGATTTAGGCCGGTCATCTTTTTGGCGTCGTTGTCGGGGACAAGGAAAAATGGTACTGTTAACGAACCTGAATCCACTAACTACACTCTTGTGCCTCTAGCTTAGAAATGAGCTTGACAACACTTTCTTTTTCCTTTTTGATCTTCTATCCTGAAATGAGTATAGAGTAGTTCATTTTATTAAATCGTTTCACTAATACAAGTTTTCTAACTTGATTATATGTTCTATTCAGGTACTTAGTAAAGAAACATTTTGCTCAGTAGAGCACCGACACCGCTAGTCATGCCACCTCACGTCGAACCACCTCTTTCAGAGGGTGAGCAAAATGCTAGAGTTGGGCCTCACTCACCTCCGCGTGGGAATAATGACCGTTATAATGGCGATCAACAATAGGAAGAACCTAAAATAGAACAATTTGAGGATGATCATCGTCATGAGAGGCGTCGTCATCACTACAGAAACCGAAGAAACCAACATAATCAGGAGCAGAACCAGGGAGACAGTGACAGTGAAGATTCTAATGAAGAAGAAAAGACCCTCAGGGAGTTAGCTGCCACAAAGGCCAATAATTTAAGATGTCATGTTGTCATCCCAAGGTTCAACGCAACCAACTTTGAGCTAAAACCTTATGTAATCTCTATAATCCAGAACAAGAGATTCAGAGGGAATTCAAAGAATGATAACCCTTACCATCATCTAGATGCTTTTAAAAATATCTGTGATACCATTAAAATGCGGGGAGTTCCCCAAGAAGTCATATATTGCAAGGGTTTTGTCTTTTCTTTAGAGGATAAGGCCCTATCTTGGTACCTCAGGCTTCCGCATCAAGCTCTGAATGGATGGAATGCGCTGGCACATGCTTTTGTGAACAAGTTTTACCCTACGGAGAAAACTGTCAGGAATAGACAGAGGATCATGTCTTTCATGCAAAAGCCGAATGAGAATCTACACGAAGCCTGGGAACGGTATCAAGAATATCAGAGGGACTGCCCCCACCACAACTACAAGAAGGGTTTTCTGATAACCACCTTCTACAATGGTATGACCCCTGAAGAAAGGGTTTCGTTGAATGCAGCTATAGGCAGCGACTTTCTGGGGAAGAAGCCCAGCAAATCCAAAAAGATCATTGAGAACATGGCCAAGTTACAAGTCGGCATCGACTACGACAGATCTAATAGAGGATATGCTAAGAAGGTGGCTAGTGAAGGACCTTAGGTTGAATCCAAAGCTCTTGAAGCTGTCACTACTCAAATCCAGAAGATAGCCACTGATGTCAAACAATTGAAAGAATCAGGTGGAAAAGGGAAGAAACAAGTTGAGAAAGTCATTAAATGTGTCACCTGCGGAGAAGGTGGACACGGGGTTGATAACTGTGTTTACACCCGACCTGACGAGTCAACTGAAAATGAATCTGAGGCAGAGGAAGCCGAGAACGTCTCTTTTGACAACTTTAAGAGACAGGATCACCCTTGTTTTAACTATGGCAAAAAGGATGCGGCTGAAAACTCGCATCAGCTGAATAACCCCACCAAGCAACCCCAAGGTTTTGAGAAAAGAGGGGGACAAGGTCAGTTCACAAGAACTGCCACTTTCCAATTGAACAAGGAAAACTTTCAAGGACAAGGAAAGTACCAAAGTCGCCAAGCAGCTAACCCTAGTCACAGCTAGGGTCAAGCTAAGGAGCAAAGTCAAAACAAGAGCTCAAACTAACCAGATTTGGTGAGTCAATTGTTCGATTTTGTCAAAAGACACGATACTATCAGCAACCAGCTGGTGCAAAGCACACTATCAAATTCAGGAGTTCTAAACACGATGCAGGTTCAGATGGCGGACATGCAGACTCACCAACGCCAAATCGATCAGCAGTTGGCCCAGATGGTCAAGTTGATAAAGAATCCCTCGGGTAAGATACCCTCCGTCACTGAATCCGCTAAAATGGTGGTGCTGAGATCAGGGAAGACTGTAGAACGCCCTGAAGAAGCTAGACCCGAGGAACCTGAATGGAGGACTGCGACTGATAATCCCGTAGAGAAAGACAATCAACAAGCTCATGTCAGGGAACCGGAACCAAGATCTATTGAGGAACTATTTGGTAAGAGAAGTCATTACTCTCCCAAGTTGCCTTTCCCTTACAAACTGATAAAGGCACATCTTAAAAAGCATTACGAGAAGTTTATGGAATTAGTAAAGAAGATTCACCTCGAAGTACCCTTTCTGGATGCTTTAGAGGAAATGCCGACCTACGCCAAGTTTTTCAAGGATTTGATCACCAAGAAGAAAAGAGGAGGAAGAATCGAGACCGTGCATCTATCTAGTATGTCTTCTGCTTTTGTCAAGGCAGATTTACCCAACAAGAAGAAGGATCCATGGGCTTTCACCATTCCTTTTGTCATTGGAGATAATGTCGAGCAAAAAGGTCTTGCTGATTTAGGGGCTAGCATTAGCCTTATGCCCCTAAGCCTCGCGCAAAATTTAGGTTTGACTGATATGGTCAAGACCAACATGAGGATTGAATTGGCGGACCATACCTTCAAAAGACATGTAGGTGTTGTTGAGGATGTATTGATCCGAGGGGGAAGTTTCTTCATTCCTTGTAACATCATGGTCATTGATACTATGGAGGACACTGGCTGTCCTATCATCTTTGGATGCCCTTTCTTGGCTACAGGAAGGGCGTTGATTGATGTTGTTGAGGGAATAATCACTCTAAGGGTCGGAAACGATCACTTAGACTTCAAAGTAAAGGATGCGATCAAAGGGCCATCCCTGTTAGAGTTTTCTTGCTTTATAGAAAGCTACAACCAGTTTTGTGAAGAAGTGGGAGAAGATATCCTAATTGTAGACCCTCTTGTAAGAGAGATAAGAAATCAAGACTCTGATTCTAAAAATCCATAAGTTGTCAAGTTTCTCAACTATCTTAATCAGTTTGATGAAGATCTGAGTGACGAGGAAGAGGTAATAGAAATGGTTAAGTTTGCTTCTCTAGAGGAGGCACCGGAAGAAAAGGCACCCAAGGCTAAACCCGAGTTGAAGCAGCTACCTGAAGGATTAAGGTATGAATTTCTAGATCAAGAAGAGAGAAATCATGTCATCGTTAATTCCTATCTTATGAAAGATCAATTGGACAAACTTCTTGGGGAGTTGAGACTCCACAGGAAGGCTATATGATACTCGGTAGAGGATATCAAAGGCCTTAACCCTGCATTATGTATGCATCGCATTAATTTGGAAGAATCTGCTAAAGCTCTGGCTCAACCTCAGAGGAAATTGAACCAGATTCTAAAACAAGTTGTGAATAAAGAAGTAATCAAACTGAGGGATGCTGGGATCATTTACCCGATCAATGACAGTAAGTGGGTGAGCCCGATCCACGTAGTACTGAAGAAAGGAGGTATAACAGTAGTTAAAGGAGATAAAGGAGATGAAGTGGCGGTTCGGACCATCACCGGATGGAGGATGTGTATTGACTATTGAAAACTAAACCAAGCCATGAAAAAAGATCAGTATCCGCTTCCTTTCATTGATCAGGTTCTGGAAAGATTGGCGCATCATGACTATTTCTACTTTTTGGATGGTTTTTCAGGGTTTTATCAAGTCCCCATCTTACCAGATGACCAGGAGAAAACTACTTTTACCTATCTCTATGGGACTCACACCTTTCGAAGAATGCCTTTCGGCCTGTGCAATGCCCCCGCAATGTTTCAGCGTTGCATGATATCGATGTTTTCATATTTTCTGGAAGACATCGTGGAAGTTTTCATGGACGACTTTTCCGTCTATGGGAAGGACTTTGATGCCTGCCTGAAGAATCAATATTCGGTCTTGCAACGCTGTGAGGAAAAGAGTTTGGTCTTGAACTGGGAGAAGTGCCACTTTATGGTACGAGAAGGCATCGTGTTAGGGCATAAAGTCTCGAGGCGTGGCATTGAGGTAGACGTTAGCAAGGTTGAAGCCATATCCAAGCTACCTCCACCGAGGTCTGTAATGGGAGTGAGGAGTTTCCTCGGGCATGCCGGATACTACCGAAGATTTATAAAAGACTTCTCAAAGATCTCAAAACCATTGTCCAACCTTCTGGTAAAGGATGTTGAATTCAATTTCTCAGACGATTGTCTAAATGCTTTTCAGGCCTTAAAAGATGCCCTTGTCTCACCACCTATCCTTAAAGCTCCAGATTGGGAGCTACCTTTCGAGCTTATGTGTGATGCAAGTGACTATGATGTAGGAGTAGTCCTGGGACAGAAAAAGGACAAAAGGCACCATGTAATTTGCTGCGCCAATCGTACTCTAGATGAAGCTCAGGTGAATTATACGATGATAGAGAAGGAGATTCTTGCAATTGTTTTTGCTTTCAACAAGTTCAGATCTTATCTTATCATAACGAAGGTTAAGGTCTACACAGACCATGGGGCAAAAAGATATCTCATGCAGAAAAAGGATACCAAGCCCAGGCTGTTGAGGTGGGCTTTGTTACTACAAGAGTTCGACCACGAAATCGTTGATAAGAAGGGTGCGGAGAATGTGGTCGTCGACCACTTATCAAGGATCATGGTGGAAAGGCAGAAGGAACCACCTATTAACAACAACTATGTTGACGAAGCCTTGTTGATGGTTGAAACAAAAGATGAGAATTTACCTTAGTTTGCAGATATTTGTAATTATCTTTCCTGCGGAGAGTTGCCTCCTGATATAACCTATAATCAAAAGAAGAAGCTCTTTTTGGATGTAAAGAGCTACTACTGGGACGATCCTCTCCTCTTTAGAAGATGCACAGATAACCTGTACAGAAGATGTATCCCCCGAGAAGAGGTCCCAAACATCCTGAAAGAATACCATGCCTCTTCGTATGGAGGACACCTGGGGAGCGAAAGGACCGTCTCCAAGGTGCTGCAATCGAGTTTTTACTGGCCCTCCTTGGTCAAGGATGCTGCAAATTATGTAAAGGTTGGTAAAGAATTCCAATCGACAGGAAACATTGGAAGAAGAAATGAGATGCCTATGGCCAATTGGGTCGAAGTCGAGATCTTTGATGTATGGGGAATTGACTACATGGGTCTGTTTCCCCCATCAAAAGGATATCAATACATTCTAGTCGCAGTGGATTATGTGTCTAAATGGGTGGAAGTTGTTGCCACCCAAACGTGCAACTCCAAATCAGTGATCAAGTTGTTTGAGAAGACTATCTTCTCTCGTTTCGGAGTACCTCGTACTGTAATAAGTGACAGTGGATCGTATTTCAGAGAAAGACAGTTTGAAGCGCTCCTGCGAAAGTATGGAGTTAAACTCAAGGTCGCTACGCCCTACCACCCATAACCTTATGGGTAGGTGGAGGTTTCGAATAGATAGATTAAGCAGATTTTAGAGAAGACTGTCAGCCGCACGAGGAAAGATTGGTCGATGAAGCTTGATCACGCCCTTTGGGCCTACAGAACTACATATAAAGCACCCATTAGAACCACCCCTTACAAGTTGATTTATGGGAAACCATGTCATCTACCCTTAGAGCTTGAACACAAGGCTCTTTGGGCTATTAAGTTCTTGAATATGGATTTGGAGAAGGCAGGAGAGAAGAGATATATGTAGCTATAGGAACTCGAAGAATTGAGAATGCATGCCTACGAGAATGCAAGGATCTATAAGCAGAGGACCAAGGTGTGGCATGATTCCCACCTGAGGAAGAAGGATGTAAGTGAAGGTGACAAAGTTTTATTATTTAAATCCTCCATTTGTCTTTTTCCAGGTAAGCTGCAAACAAGGTGGTCCGGACCCTTCACCATAGCAAAGATATATCCATCAGGGATGATGGAGCTATATGATAAAGAATATCCATCTAAAGTTTTTCCAGTAAACGGGCACAGAGTAAAAATATTCTATGAAGATGAAGCGTTTGTGAGAAGGACGGACATAAGTTTGCAAGATGCAGAAACAGCTGAAGATGCGAAGTAAAGGATCTGAAGCTTTTGAGTTGATAATTCTAACTACAATGCTCTTCGGGAGGAAGCCCTAGTTTTACTTTTCTTAGAATAGGACGTTATTTCCTGCAAGAAAAACACTACGAACATTATGATTGTATTAAGGCCCGAGTCAGTGCATGTGTCACATGCCCTGACTCTTCTATTTTATGGGCCATCGCTCTGTTTTATAAGCATTGATGAGTAATGCTATCTGAGTTCGGGAACTTCACCTTAGGCCCATGATGTTTTACCCATCAATTGCTTTCTCCTTTGCTTCAATATTGGTTTTTCATCAAAAAGCATGTTCAAAAAGCTTTGTATCAGGAAAGGATACCTTGTTCCCTGACCATATCGGGCAAAAGGCTCAGGCGGCACGCAAGACACACCCTTATCAGTTAGGCATATCGAGCATCACACCTCAGCCATGAGCCGTGTCGGACAACACCGCTGAGTAGCAAGCAACCGTATCGGGCGGCAGGAGTAATAACCCTTGATTTGACATATGGCACTGCACGTCTCGTGAATGATTTGTCACCTCGCCCGACCCGTACCCCTATTTTACCCATTTTACCCCCGATATGGATTGCTATATATAGTACAGAGGTTTAACAGTGTCGGGCTACTGCATTTACTCTTCACCTACTCCCCGTATCATGTCGTAACTTCTCTCGTCGCTCTCATGTCACACAACCTAGCCTCTTCTCTCGTATCGTGCAAGATAACATCAGATAGAAAAGGTATAACCTGACAACCGTATCGTTTGGCTTGCCCGACACGAACCTCACGTCGCGCACTTCGTATCAGACTAACAGCTTTAGTTGATTTTTCTTGTATCGCCCGACACACATTTGTGTCGGCTGTGTGACTTTTGACCGTGTCGCGCGACACATTTTTAACGCGCGCTTGTCTGATACCTTATATCGGGCAATGCCTGTGTCACCCAGCCTTGTATCACTTTGCTTGTTTTTGTTGTCGGGTGACACGTTTTCTATCGGGAAGACCCTATTGGGCACTCCACATCACGTGGCTGTGTAGCCCGACATACTTTGATCTTTAGGCGTATCGGGCTATGGCCATAACATCTAATTTTCCCGTGTCAGCCAATCTTGTATCGCCTCACATATTTTCCTGACGGGCGACACTCGTGTTTTGTGTCGGGCATTAAATCCGTTCGTGATGATGCCCGTTATCTCATGATGAACTTATGCGATTTTCAGCCGAACTCAGTAGCGCCCGACACGAGCATATCGGGCAAGCATCATATCGCTCAATTTTGATGCCTAATACGGTGGTGTCGGGTAGCTTTTGTATCGGGCCGAACTTTTCTTATCATGCAATCAGTTTCTTTAAGACACCGGTATCAACTTTAAGTTTTTACTTAGTAATAAACTTGTCTGATGATAACAGAAATGGCTCGCACCAAGCAAACTATTGTTCAAGTTGATGAACATGGTCGGAGAATCGACACCGAGGCCACATCTGAAGCTACAACAATTGGGCAGAAACACCCATCCATAGCTAAGAAGAGAGCAATGACGGAAGAAGTAATGGTCCCAACAACAGTTTCAACCATGGCGGAAGAACCTCTGGATCACACACCAGGTAGGTTCATCCCTAGAGATAATGAGCATGGGCGCGCGGTACTTAGAATTGGCAACAAAACTCTACAGGCCGAGCAGATTCTGCCACTAGTCATCCTTCCTTCAGCTAGGCATATTCGACAGACTCGAAAATGTCCTAGCTGCAGTAGGGCTGCGGAAGATCTTCTTCAGCCACTCCGCCTCCTACACGGAATCACCAGGGAGTTCATGTCATCTCTCCGCCTGGTGCAGAATAGACCCAAAGAAATCGAAGAATACGACAGAGCAGACACACTGCAGGGGTGGCTATACAACTCTGAGCACGTCATCTCTGAGAAGTTGCTCAACGAGATCTTCTCTTCAAGCGAGGAGGAGAAGGAACTCCTTAACAACGGTGCAAGGATCACCGAAGGAGACAGGTTCAACCCTGTAGAGTTCTGGAGGAGGATGACCGGTGAGTCATCATTCAAGTTGGGAAGCAAGGTGGTGGCGGTGCACTTCTACTTCTGGGGAATAGTGCACAAGCTTGTGGTGTGCCTGCTCTTCAGCAAGAACGAATCAATCAACATCTACACCGAAGAACTCCATCTCATGTGGCATGTGATGGAGGGAAATATGATCAACCTTGAACATTTCTTGCTGAATAGGCTACACCCAATAAAGGATGCCACCAAGGAGTACTACATGGGTGGCATCGTCAATCTTATTGTGGTCGGGTTAGGGTACCCACGGGAGCCACGTAGTCTCTCAAGGCCAAGGGGCGACGAGAAGATTGACCTCAAGTTCCTCATGAGATCTAGCATCATCAAGAAGGAGGGGTGAAGCTACTTCTACACATTTTTGAGAACAAGCACCCTCCTTCTGCTTCCTAGCTGCACCAACTATGATGCAGAAAAGCTGGTCTTCACCAGTGCAGAGATCGAAGCGGTGGCAGTCAAATCCGCTTATGCCGCCACCACCAGTATACAAGAGAGGGTGGGTGTAATAGGAGAACGAATTCCTCTTGACACTCAGGAGGACAAATCTTCCACAATTCGTGTCAAGCCGTCCACTAATCTAGAGCCACCGACGACAGCTATTGATAGAGTTGTCACCGCTCCTACCATCCTAGCCACGATCATGACAATATCTGCCATGGCTAAATAAGTATCGGTGATCGTGCAAGTCGCCGAGGCAACTGGGGTGGAGACAACCACCCTTAACCCGACGGAAGCTGTCGCAGAAGAGACAGTCGCAACTCTCGAAACTTCTGTGGTGCCCTTAGTGGCAGAAGAAGAAGCACAGCTGGATGCCAGTAATGGGGTGATCGTCGAGATCCTCGAGATGGAGCTCAGAGCTTCACACCTTACGCCGACACCACCGCTAGTGTCTCCTATGGCATCTGTAGAGGAGGTCGCCGACAACGTAGAGGTGGAGCTGCAGCCACCAACACCGCGGCCTTCTCCATCACAACAAAGGGGCGAGGCAGGGACAACTACAAAAATGATTATGCCTCGCCCAGTAGCAACTACCTCGCGAACAATCAAGATAAATTCTACCTCGTCGGGTAGACCCTCGCGCAAGATGAGTGTCGCGAGGACGAGAGGGAGATCTGCAGGATCCCCTCCGTCGCTCGGGAAGATGTAGGGGCACGAACTCGATCACTTGTGGGAGGTAACAGAAAGCCACTCAGCTACATTTACTTCACTAACCCACAAGTTTTCTATTTTCCAACAGAGGTTGAATAGCTAGGAGCGGCAACTGCTGACTCTAGTTGGCCTCCCCGGCCAACTAGAGGCACTCAACGCCACACTACAGCAGGCCCTCCAATGCCTCGACGTGATCGAGGAGAGGATGAACAGGAGGGACGATCACCTGCGTCCAAGGCAGCTGTGGAGATCTCCGTCACCTCCCAGCTCAGGCTCTCAACCCTCCTCGTCAGCATCCTCGCCAAGATCATCGTCCACTTCCTCCTCCAGCGGGCCATCCCCAACGCCTGAGGAAGGGACACCGCAAAGGTCAGCTAATGGAGCTCCAGCGGGATAGGCGAGCTCCCACGGTTTGGAAGAAGCAGCCCCCTCAATCCCCCTAGACGAAGCTGAGGATGATAAAGAAGCAATCAGCATCGGGGAGGACTCTTTTGACGAATCTGAGGGAGAAGGGGGGGACATATGTGCCACCAATGAAAGACACCCCCCAGAGGAAGAAGCTTGATGGCAGATGAATTCTCTGCATTGTCAGAGATACCTTCCTTTGAGATGGCCGACTTCGACATAAGGGTCATCGGCTACCTGTCGATCAGGGACCAGAAGCTGCTGAACAAGGTCCTGACGTCACAGGATGATGAAGAAGACATCATCTGGAGCGAAGGCTACTTCTCCATACGATGGGGAGCACTGAGAAGCATATTCCGCTCTCCATTCATCGTCAGAAAGAAGTTGTTCAGGGTCCTAGAAGGTGCAATAATAGAGAATATCAGCACTGGGACAGGTCGGAGAATAATATACAACGCCACCCCGACCTTGGTAAGAAGATTGATGATGGGAGTACCAGACTCCATCGCGGTGGCCAACATGCTACGACACATCGAAGAGCACAACATGAACATCGTGTTGGCCCCTTACAAGCACCGCAACATATGGTTCTTGTGTGTGGCATACCTCTGGAACCATGACGTCCAGCTACTCAGCTGCTGCAACAAGGAGGTGCCACGCTCAGGACTTATTTTTAGTTGCCCAGAGGACAACCATCTCAGGCTTCTACCACTGCGTCATCTTCGAGCCATGAAGCAAGGAGTCCAATGTCATAGCGGTGTTTGGAACTTCTTCTCTGTCAGAGACTTCCCCGTCCAAGCAAAAGAGGGAAGCGGAAACAACACCTTTATCGTCTTGCGCGCCATGGAGCTGCTCCACATATTCAGATACATAAGGCATCTCCAGGGCCAAAACTTCTACCAGCTCAGAAGCATATATGCACTGCTGCTGATCAAATACAGGCGCTACTTCCAAGATGCAGGGGTACCAGAGAGGCTGCTAGACAGTGATCAAGAAGACGAATCTTTGCAACCCAGCAACACTCCAGAGAAAGGAGATGAGATAGAAGCAGACATCTATGGGGCAGGCAAGCGGTTAGAAATCATGTGGGAAGTACACAGAATCAAAGACCCCACTTCTCCTAAAACATCAGAAGAAATGATCAACAGCTTCGACCGCTTCTCATGCTCTACACTCATGCAGGAGTAGGTCAATGAAGTTCTTCTAAAGTTAGCTGACTCTACCCTGACATATGTCATCTACGAGGCAGGCAGTGTCATAGTCCCGGTTGATGACTTGAGGGACATGGTAAAAGAAGGAGGATGTTTGGCGATATCTGTGGCGGCCACCTACATCCAGACACTACAGAAGAAGTTTGAACATGCATACATAGCTCATCCAATGTTGTTCAACGACATCTGCCTTGCCGATGAATCAGGAGCAAAGCAATCCTTTCTGGCAGAGTTGCAGTGCAGGGTTCCACGCACAATCTTCCTACCCATCTTGTACTACAACCACTGGATGCTCCTGACGATGTACACTCGCCAACGAGCAGGAGTCTTCTACAACAGCTCGAATAGCAATAAAGATCATCCAGTGTAGTATACATCGACGACATTGACCTCCCTTGAGCGCTTAGTAAAAAAATACTACAACGAGGTGGCGGTGTTGATACAACCATTCCTAGATACAATGGCGAGCAAATGGCACGAGCTCCAATTCTGCCACCGCAGTCCGCAACAAATTCCTTTATCCAACGACTGCAGTATCTTCATACTGGAATGGATATCAAATGAAGAGACGCTTGACCAGCTCCACCACATCGACTACCACACCAAACGCGGAGAATATGTGTGGGGGCTTCTATCTGGAAAAGGCGCGCTCACCAGTTAACCCTCACTGAGTTAACATTACCCTACCTTAACTACTTCACAACTCTGGGATAGAGTATGGAGTAAGTTTGGGGGGGTATTATGTACCAGTGAGGGAGGTACTAAAAGCACTTTAAACTTCACCTCTTTTGTTCTTTTTGTTCTTTTTCTATAACATGTGTACATACACATATACATGCCTCATACAACAAAAATGCTTATTTTGTCTCCATACATATGTACAAAGACACTGTACAGTAAAAACATGATACAACTTCTTGCCAGTTTGTTTTCAATGCGTCCAAAGAGGTATAGGTTTTGTTATGCCTTTTTGAAAATGCAGCCTCAAACAACAAAAGACTATGACTTTCCACGCCAAAAATTTTGAAAAATAATCTCATGACAGCTAAGAGACGTGTATACAGAAGGAAAAAGCTGCCCAAACAGCAAAAAATTTCTCTTGTTTTCCCTTACCCAACAAAATCCCAAAAAGAGAGAATAGCCTTATGAGAGTGAATAAAAGCATGAGAGTTGTGCCAAATGAAAAAAAAAATTACACACTTGAGTTCCAAAAGTACCCATCTTTAGGCATGGTAGATCCAAGACAGTGGTACGTAGGATGTGAAATCACTGCTCTAAAGCCAACTGGCTTGGACTGCAGAGACCACTCACCCACTAACGGACCCATACCTGGATGGACTGATGGGAAATAAGAAAAACCCAAAAAGCCTTAAACCTACCCAAACACACAAATTTATGTTATCAAAAGTTGTTTGGTGTGAAAGCTAACTTCGAAATCATGCACCCAAGTCTCGCTGAAGCTGTGGAGAAATGTTTTTGCTTAAATAAGGCGGGAAAAGTAAAGTTTGTTGTTCGTGATCGAGCAGTATTCTCTGTAAGACATATCAATACTCGCTCAAACCCATGGTCTGAAAACCATACCAGTTAAGAAGAAGCATCAAAAAACAAAGTTTAAAGATTGATTGAGGACAATCAAAATGCTAAGTTTGGGGGAGTTGATAACACCAAATTTTATGATTTTTTTGGCCCTTATTTTGCTGTCAAATCTCCCCTTTTAAACTGTTTTCCTCTCCTTTTTGTCATTTTTTAAATAAACAGGCCACGCTACGCTCTTAACTCAATTTTACCATCTTTTACAGATTTTCCCTCATTTTTTGACTCATTTATCAGGAAAAAGGCCCGTCCCGGCCCATGAACGTGTTCTACCTGCATCGACCCTCTGACCAATCGTCCGACACACTCACTGCCCGACATATAGCAGTACGATACAGCTACTGCACGACATGGGTGTGCCGCGCAAGGAGGATCTGACGGTCGATGTGCCACTTACCCGATAGGGAGCTGTATTCGCCATGACTACTGAAGTGTGTCACGCGATACAAGCCACCCACCGGAAGGCACCCACTCGTCATGACACTCGACACGCTTACAGCCTGACACCCTTTGTGCCTGGCGACACGTATATCGATCATCCCTGAAGTCGTAATAATAGAGTTGATGAAGGACACGTGGCGCCCAAAGAACCACAACTTCTCCCAACCGCTGCTTATAAATAGTAGCTACAAGACTCTGATGGGACAGGTCGGAATCTCATGAAAGCTAACTTGGGAAAGCACATGGAGCTAGCGTGTCGCGTCCCAGAGGTGCACCAGGCGATACTAGGTGAGCACATCTCCAACCCGAGAGGGCGGGAATTGTTCACTTAGAATTTGCCCCGGTCACCGCAGCATCCCGATATCAACCAACGAGGACACCCAATATGAATAACCCGATACCCTAAGTAGTCTCTGGCCCGACATGATACCAAGCCCGATACGAATCACCCATCACAGTGTGTCGCCTGAGAGGGTGGCATCCCGTCACGACCGTATCGGGTGAGAGCACTTTGGTTGGTACGTTTGTCCATCGTGGCCTATCGCCCGACAGGGAGTGCCGCCCGACACAGGTGTATCGGGCAGAGCTCCAAACCGGTATCGGGCTAGAGGAATCTTAGGGATCTACTATTGCATGTCTCTCTTCTAAATCAAGGAGATGATACCTATCTTTCCTTCTTTAGTCATTTACTTTCATTTACTTATGCAATGTAACCAAACCCTTTTATATAATGATTATGCTAGTGAAATCAGAGGATCTTTAAATATCTGTTGGCCTTATGTTTGGTTCGTTTTTGTTGGATGATTACTCAGTTTAGCATCTGAACTCTAGCTTGTATGCTTGGATCATGTTTTGACTATCTATCAAACTGTGTTTCCCGTTGCAGCAACCTCGAGAGAGGTGTTGTGGATCTAGTGTTTGGTCTGATACAGGAGTACGAGAGTACCCAGGATCAGAGTTGCTTTAGTGATCTCTCCACTCTAACCCAAGTCCAGCAACCTTGAGAGAGGTGTTGGTGCTTAGTTAGAGGTACCCTCTTCGAGAGAAGGGGTACTGGATGTTCTTGCTGCCGCTTGTTTTAGCGAAGTTTTCCCCCTTCATTCCTCGCTAAAGCAATAGTGTTATCCTCTCTGGTTCTATTGCGTAAAACACCTAAAAGCTGATAAATGCTTAAAACCTTAATTTTCCTTGTAGCTCTAGTTGGAGATATTTTTCTTTTATTTTTGTCAATCTTGGCATGTTGTTCCCATTGGGAACTTTATCCTCACCTTGATTTTACCTAAGTGTAATGTGTTGATTCTGAGTTCTTAACACCACCACCATTGTCCCAATGCTTCGACCTCGATCGCTACTTCGAACCCCGTCATCGTTGCGAGGGCCTAAGAGTCGGGTAATTTAAAAGTATGACTACTTCAAATCCGCTCCTTTTGGACGCGTGATTTAGGCCGGTCAGTCATGGAGAAGTTCCCTTCTAGGTTGAGGGATCCAAGAGACAAATCACCCATCTTCTCCTACTTGTTGAAGTAGCTTGGAGAAGACCTGCTCTAATACCACTTTTTGGATCAAGGGCTCTAGAGGGGGCGTGAATAGAGCTTCACAATTATCACAAAAAGGATTAGACCACCAAATTATATTAAGTACAAAAACTTAATCAAACAACAAATTTGATGTCTTAGCTAGCAAGCACAACAAGGATGATAGATAAGGAAGAGAAAGCACTTGGACATGTAGTTTAGAGTGGTTCCACGTCCTAACTAGGAGAGCAATATCAGTCTACTACCTAGAGGTGGTTAATCTCTATGATTTGCAGTCTTGGTACTCTTATATTCCATCATAAGATTACAAGACACAACAACCACACATCCAAGGTCTTAGTACCTCAAGCAAAGATCTTCAAGCTATAGAAGGAGCTTACCCACTTGAACCATAGAGTCGTTAGCCATCAACATGGACTTACCCAGTCCTTCTTCAAGTCTTCAACCTTCAAGGGATTACTTATCTTTCTTGAGTGCTTGCCTTGACTATCTCCTTCACTCGAAGATCTAGAACACCTTGCCTTCTTCAACCTTGAAGAACAACAACCTCTTCTCCTTCACTCGGAAGAGATCTTCAACCTTTTCTTTGATAGGAAAGAGTGTAGGAAGATGGTGGAGGAGTGCTTTACATTAATACATGGAGCAGCTCTCTTAGAAAGGAACCTATCTCACTCATACTCATGAATTTGACTTGAAGGTAGAGAGAGAAAGGGGCTCAAAGGGTTAGAACACTCTCAACTAGGCTAGGACCAAGCATGTAGTAAATGAGCAACCTTGGAATGAACTCCAAGAGGTCCTATTTATAGTTGAAGGTGCCCCTTTAAGTAGTGGGACACTTAGATACGAAAATAGTCATTTTTTACTCAAAGCAACGACTCTATTTTTGCTCAAAACACACACCAACGGTCACAATCACTTTTTCTACAAATTTCGTAATGTGCAATAAGTCGAGTTTCAATAAAGGTAACTCGATCGATAGAGTAAAAGATAAAGCTGATATTCAAATCATCAGTTGAGTTTTTCCTGGCAAAACTTGACCAACCAATGAAGATCAATTTGGTCAGGTACTCGATCGGTCGAGTTCTATGAAACCACAACTCGACCGATGCTATCTTCAGAAACTTGATCCAGGAGGATCGGTCCAGTTTGCAACTCGACCCATTGACTGCCTGTGGTCAATTTTCTAAAGTGCATCTAAAGTGATTAAAACTTGGTGTTTAGTGTCCCAATCAATATTCTCAACTAAGTTACAAGTCAATTCATCATTACAAGTGATTACCAAAATCTTCTAAGGTCGTTTACATAGATATCCAAAATTGCACACTTGTAGCTCTTTTGACTTGAACTTGACCCAATCTAGGACTTTGGATTATTGATCCTTTTCTTGTACCTAACATCTGAAATCAATCTTTAATACACATATTAGATACATATGAATGGAATGGTTAAGTCATTATCAAAATATGGACAATGTATAACCTCCAGGTCAACAACTTCTAGCACGTATATTATAATAATAATCATATATCTTCTTATACAAGTAGTCATAGAGTAAATATAACTAGAGAATTAATGGTACTCATTACTATCCACGACATTCAACATTAACAAAGATAAATACAAAATCATACTCTAAATGAAAACTACCAAAGTACTTGTACACAATTTCACTGCCTACTTGTCATGAGGAAACCAATCCTTACATTAGGACTTCATACCACCTTAAATTGACATTCCACATATCTAAATCTACTTTAACTGTAGATTTGAACCTCTATCCTAGGTATTTATAAAAACATTATTTGATCAGAAGGACTTTGGATTTAGTAACCATATATTTAGTTTTATCCTATTAACTTCCAATGAGAATCCATTCATAAAATTCAAACATGGTGTGTAATTATAGTAATTTTTCCAAGATCTAATTAATCAGGTGAATGCTAAGGAGACATTCTTATTATTTAGGAAACCCAATCAACAATGAATGCTCCAAAAGACACTATTGTGGCCCTATTCTAGTTTTCACTTAAGCATGGCCCTATTCTAGTTTCAATTTGATTATAATAAAAAAATGTAAAATATTAAATGTACAACCTTGACTGAGTTAACTAATAAAGTGGGGTTAAATGGATAAAACCATATGAAATGATCTATCAACTCAAATAGATGAATAGAGGAGCCCATATGAAAGTAACACAATAAATGGTTGCATTTCGATCCTCATCTTTTTTAAAAACAACCCTAGGTAAGGTTGCCCCATTCATTAGTCACAAAAGCCCCTAGTCAAAGTCATGTCATTGATGATTCTCAGCTAAGACACTCCTATAAGGATTGTAAGAAAAAGAAAACTGGTAAAAAGATGATAGACAAAAGCGATTAAAAATTAAGTGTCTGATTGGCATCGTCGTTTGTAAACAGAGGTAACCACAAGGAAATATTGAAAAGGGTAGAGGCAAATATATCATGAATATTATCCCCCTAGATATTTTTAGGTTGATTGATTCTTTTTCTAATGTTTCTATGGTTTTATGCCTAAAACTATTTCACTAAAAAAATGGTGAAGAAAAATTAGATTAAGAAGTATGGGTGGAGAGTAAACATGTGTATTTTGTAAGTATTCTTGTGTTTATGTTTTCTAAGGGATGTTTCAATATGATTATGCATATATAAAGGATAGAACTATGATACATTGGTTGTCTCCTTGGAATATAATTGAGAGGGAGGACAAGTCCAGAGGTGGGGAAAGATGTTAGGTCACCGAGCCCTATCATATGCAAGGTTCTTGGGTTTGGGATGCTAACATGTTGCTAAAGTCTTTAGAAATAGATGATATCGTGGAAAGAGGAAGGATATAATGATGGTAGAAGGAAGCATCATTATAGACTTGTGAACAGAACAAGACTAGAGTGATAGTGAATAACTCCACTTCTCCTGGGGAAACCTGAGTGTAGAAGTTATATATATGTAATAGATATTTAGGTATAATTTTCAACTCTATTACAATTTTAGTTGGGTTTGACCAAGTTCTTGGAATTGATAAAAATAGTTGGTATGCCTATTCAGAAGGTACATAAACCAAATATTAACTTATATTTTCGTTTGAGAATTGTAATATTTAAAATTAGATATTCGATAAATCTATTAGTCTCTTTTCATAATAAATTGTTTACAGAATTGACATTAGATGAGGTAACATCTAACCTATCTAAATATTATTGGTTAATATTTATTATAGTACTTGGGTCAATTTCATGTAGAACCCTCATATTTTGTTTATTAACCATTTACAGAAAAAAAAATTATGTAGTTAACTTACATATGTATATAATGTTCAATCTTGCTTCTTTTAGTGGAATTAAGGTTATGAACGTAGATTTGTTTATTAACACTTGCTTGAAACAATGTTGACAAATGGGATCTGAACTATATTTTTTATTAAAAATGGCCATTCTATTCATCCCATGGCATGGGCTTGATCCTAGGACCTCTCTCTAACAATCTGAGTGTCTAGACTATATTTAGGGTTGCCTAAGTGAAAATTAGGGTTTTGTATATATCTTAGTTGAAATGGATATCTTTGGGGAATTCGTTTGAAAAAATTTAGCTAGGTTTTTGTTATAGATATGGGCTGTAGAGGGTGTGAATAGAATTGAAACACTTAAAATCTTGTTATACCTTCACAATATGTGACATGATAGTCGAACGTGACATAAACAAGAAAGGGAGAGAGAAAGAGATTGAACTATCCCATAATGAAAATAAATTTTTTTGTAGTGGTGTGGTCTATGAAGGATGTGTATCTACTACCTAGAGAAATAAGCCTAAAGTTTTTTAAAAACTTTGAGTACCACTTTACAGTGACCTATAATAGTTACACCAATAGATCACCTTTTTTAAGATTAGGGTATGCCTCGCATGTCCATATATGTCGAGGGTGATAATAAATATACAAAGGTCTTATCTATCCAAACAACAAAAGTCTTCTTCCTTGGTTAAGTACTTCACCTCTCTACAAGAGGATGTTCCTTCTTTGTATATTTCCCTCATTCACCACATAATATTTCTTTAAATGATTAACTTGAGAGAGAGAGAGAGATTAGGAAAAAAGAATATTATACCTTCACGTATAACTATTAAGGCTAAATCTCTATACAACATCCTAATTAACTTTATTTATTGTGAATAATTGACTAAGAGTGAGGATAGTGGTGCTATTATAACAAGAAATAAAGTAATAACATATAAGCATAAATTGTAACCTTAAAATGAAGTTTAAAGGGTCTTCTTTATAATTGAGAATGGAAACTAGCTACTATACTCAAATAGATTAAATTATAGAAATATTTGATAAGTTGTTAAGTCACAAATGGGTTTTAGTAACCCTTTTACCTCTCTATAATGGCTATATTGATCTTTACAGATAGAATACCATTAGCCAAGTTTTGGGGTCCCAATCTCAACTGCTGGCATATCAAATAAGAATTTTTGAAGCCATCAGCCCATATTTTGTTGACCAAACTAGTTTGACGCTTGGTTGACCAAACTCATTTGATATTTTATTGACCAAGCACATCTAATGAGTTTAACTATATTATTTCCATCTTGTCATCAATAAAGATTAGTAACAATTAGAATCTAAACCTATGACATTATTTGGTTAAGCAGTAAAGACCCTTCGATCGATATTTTTCTACGACAATCTCAACTAATGAAAGTGTTTGGATTGTATTAAACCAATTAACACAATATGTAGTAATCATCAATCAAATTAATTATATACAATTTTAATATCAATTATAAATTTAACAATTATTAAAACATTTTACGACAAAATTCTATTTGAATAAATACACACACTCACACTTCATTTATTGATTTTTGGTTAATGAGCATAAATTTTCCATTCTAGGGTTTTGAATTTGATACCTTTGAATACACATGAGTCAAATGGTGAAGTATTTAACAAAATATGGGCAATGTAAAATTTTTAGTCAATATTCTCCCCCATTTTGAAGATGACTACCCATTTTTAAAGACATGAAAAGGGATAATGATTGAACATCTTTACTTGGAAATGATAGGGTAGTTTATGGTTTAGAATTTATATGCTCCCCCCGTATTCATGCATACTAATGTTTTGTGTTTGCGTTGGACCAAAATCCACAATGCATGACATTCAAAAAAAATATATGCAATTTGGGATCAATTTCAAAATATCTAGGTCTTTATCCCCCTTTGCCATATTAAAAAGTCTGAGGAGGGGGTAGAAGTGCAAAGCTAATGTATTATACATAGAAACTCATAAATATAGATTTTTTTTCTCCACAAATTACAATTGTACGATCCATATGCTTAATAATTATTATAAACACATCATATATGCATTTTAATTTGAGTAAACAAATAAACATGATTATGACATGCTAAGCTAAAAAAGAACTAGATAAAGTTGCACATAATACAACAACATCAAACATGAAAGTGAATACATGTCCTCTTGAACAAATTACCTTAGGTTGTACATGCTAATCTCACAAAATACATCTATATGACACCATGCACACTAAATCTAATTTTCTACTAAGAATCATAGTCTTAACCCTCTTTCTCATTCCTGAATATGAGACAGAAGTTGATTGAACTCTCTAAAACTACTTTGTAAAGACCCTCAAAGTCATCAATGATAATAACTGCCTTTGCATCACGATCACCGTCCTCCTCCTCATCCACTTCATCAACAACCATCACAATGTCCTATGTCACCTCAGGATCCTTGAAAAGTCATCTGGCATGAAATTTAGATGGATTCATATATCCACGAGAGATGTTGGCCTTGAACTGGGGGTAAGATGGCATGACTTTCCAATCAAAGCCCACAAGCTCAGGAGGAAACCTAAGAGAAGGCATGAAGGATCTAGAAAAGTCTAGAATCTCAAGCAGAGATGTGTGTGGAGGGGTCATGTGAGGAGTTGCATTTGAATTAGAGTGAGATGTAGCTATATGTCGTGATTAATCGAAGGGCAAGACAAAACCAATATCAGGGGCAACAAATGGTGGGATCTTTTTCTATATTCTTCCTTCATCAATGAATCTTTCTTCAAATCATCAACTTGTAGAGAGAGATTCGGAGAAAGGAAGTGGAGTGCTTCACAGATAAAAATTAGTGGTGGCTCTTCTTGCACAAACCTATCTACATGAATCTAATGATTACATAGAAATGATTATGCTCGAGAGATATTAGGACTCGTTTAACACCAGTGCCCAATTTTAGCATAGGATCATAGATGAAAACCTTGGGGTGAAGTCTAAATGATCATAATTATTGTTAAGGATGCTGACTACCCATTGAACTCAATTTAGTTTGAAATCTAGCCATTTTTTAGAGGTTTCTTGGGTCACCAATGGATATAAATCACTTTTTCACCTCTCTTTAATAGCTATATTGCACTTTAAAACTAAAGTACCATCGAGTAAGTTTATGGGTCCAAATATCAATCAATGGCATAAGCAGACAAGAAACTAGGGGGGGTCACGAATGTGGCGCTTCTGCGGGGGTGGTTCTCTCGTAAATCTAAAAAAAAAAAGAAACTCAAAGGTCATTGGTCGAGATTTGGGTGACCAAACTCAATGAGTTTTTTTGTATGCTTACCATCTTGTCTTCAGTCAAGAATCATGACATCTAGAATCTCGACCAATGGTTCTATTTGTTTAAGAAATAAAGGTTGTCACTTGGGATTCGTCTCAGAGAATCTCATTGATGAAAGTGTCCGGATTGCATTAAACTAATTAAATTGGAATGTAATTTTCATCGATCTTATTAATTCCATTTCAGTTTTAAGCTTAATTATAAGTCATAGACTCATTAGAAATGATTGACCACAAAATTCTAAATGAATATCTATTTATTCGTTGTTTCTTGACTTCTATGCTCGAATGACTTGAAATTTGACTTCCTGAAGTGCACCCATTAATCTGAATTAATCTCAATAGTAATGTTGGATACACATGAGTAGAAAGTGTTGGGGATGTTGTACCGATACAGTCCCGGATGTGAGGAAAAGTTGTCACGGAAGCGCTACCAACAAGCGTATAAAACCCAAAGAAGAAAAACACCAGATTTAACGTGGAAAACTCTCCCCTCAATAAGGAGAGAAAAACCACGGGGCAATCCCGCTAATAAGAACTATGTAATAAAATTACAACTCACACCTCCCAGATTTAATTACCCCTAAATCCGGGTAGCAACTGCCAACCGCTACTTTGCTTCAAGGCAAAGTCGCTGGCCCTCTCTTATAAACCAAGAGAGCTTCTCTACCAGTTGTTCTTGTTCTCTGGAACCCTCTACCACAGAAGGTACCAACAAGCAACTGGAGAACTCACACCTCAACCGGTGGATAATCCAAAGACCTCCCCAGGGGCCTCTATTTATAGGCCTCCATGCATGTGATTGCAACAAGGAATTCTAGTCCTAGTTCGAATCCTAGTCCAACTGCATGTTGCACATAGGAAGTCATATTCCTACTATTCAAGATTTGACTCCTATTAGGATTGGTAGCACAAACCAACCCTCCCAAGTCTAAATCCCACTAAGACATGGGCTGGATTATATTCCTAATCCCAACAATCTCCCCCTCCAGCCCATGAGGGAGATGTGGTCTTCAGCGATCATCATTGGGAATGTACATCGCAGAGCTTCTTACAAAGCTCTAGCTTGTCTCGTGTCACCACCTTGGTCATCATATCAGAAGCATTCTTCTCAGTATGGATCTTTTTCAGAGTCAACAACTTCTTCTCTATAACATCACGAAGCCAGTGATATCTCACATCAATGTGCTTTGTCCGTGCATGATGCATTGTGCTCTTGCTCAAGTCAATGGCACTCTGACTATCATAGAAAATAGTCTGGTCAATCTGAATCATCCCCAGCTCCCTTAGAAATCTCACCACCCAGAGAATTTCTTTTCCTGCTTCTGCTGCTGCAATGTGTTCTGCCTCTTAAGTTGAAAGTGCAACACACTTCTGCAACCTGGACTGCCAAGATATGGCTCCCCCTGCAAAAGTGAAGATATACCCAGAAGTAGATTTCCTGTGATCTATATCACCTGCCATGTCAGCATCAACGAAGCCCTTTAGAACTGGTTCCAAACCACCAAACATCAAACATGTGTTGCTCGTGCCTCGTAAGTATCTGAAGATCCACTTGACCGCCTCCCAGTGATCTTTTCCAGGATTTGAGAGAAACCTGCTCACAACGCCAACTGCATGAGCAATATCAGGACGGGTACACACCATTGTGTACATCAAACTCCCTACAGCAGAAGAATAGTGAATCCTTGCCATCTCCTCCTTTTCCTCATCAGTAGATGGGCATGACTTCTTACTCAACTTGAAGTGACCTGAAAGTGGAGTCCCCACGACTTTGGCTTTGCCCATGTTAAACCGCTCAAGTACCCGTTCAACATAACTCTGTTGTGACAACCACAACTTGCGTTGTGTCCTGTCACGTGTGATCTGCATCCCCAAAATCTGTCATGATGGTCCCAAATCCTTCATCTCAAAGGCTTTGGAAAGCTCTGTCTTCAATTTTTCTGATCAAACTGAGATCCTGACCCACTATCAACATGTCATCCACATAGAGTAGTAGAATAATGAACCTGTCATTGGGAAACCTCCTGATGTAGACACATGGATCTGCACTTGTCTTCTGGTACTCGTGACTCTGCATGAAAGAATCAAACTTCTTGTATCACTGTCTAGGAGCCTGTTTCAACCCCTACAAACTCTTCTTTAATTTGCAGACTAAGTGGTCTTTCCCCTTGACTTTAAAACCTTCTGGCTTCTCCATGTAGATCTCCTCTGTAAGGTCACCATGAAGGAAAGTTGTCTTCACATCCATCTGCTCAAGCTCCAGATCTAGACTAGCAACCAAGCCTAGAACCAATCTGATAGAACTCATCTTTACAACCGGAGAAAATATCTCATCAAAATCCACTCCTGGTCTTTGACCAAAGCCCTTGACAACAAGTCTAGCTTTGTATCTAATATCACTACCAGTGCCGTCATTCTTCATCCTATAGACCCACTTGTTCTTTAGTGCTCTCCGACCCTTGGGAAGTGCCACAATCTCATAGGTGTCATTATTCTGCAAAGAATTCATCTCTTCCTGCATCGCCTGATGCCACTGTACTCTGTCTCTATGAGTTTGTGCCTCCTGAAAAGTCTCTGGCTCCCCCTGATCAGTAAAAAGATATACTGAGATGCCGGATATCTGGATGAAGGATGACGTACTCTGTCAGACCTCCTCAGCTGCTGCTCTGAGGACTCTGCCTGGTCCTGATCCTGCTCCCCCTCTCCAGAAGTCTCTTCCTGTGAAGTTGAATCACTCGTCTGTGCGTCTGGAACTGGACCACTTGATGTGCTATCACTCTGCTGCTCATGGTGATTATGTTTCTCTTCTTCATCATCAGAAGACTGCACCTGTGAAGAAGCTGAATCATCCTCATACTCATCGTCTGAAGAACTGTCACCTGATCCCGCAGCCTCTGCATCATCAACCTCAGGCTCTGTCACTGTCTGACTCTCACAGAAAGTCACATCTCTGTGTCTGGTCATGGTCTTTTCACTGGATCCCATAACCTATACCCAAACTGTTGATCTCCATAGCCAAGAAAGATACATGGCACCGCTTTATCATCCAGCTTTTGCCTCTTTTCCTTGGGAACATGAGCATATGCCTTGCATCCAAATACTCAGAGATGTGAGTAGGATGCATCCTTACCTGTCCATACATGCTCAGGTATATCAAACCCCAAAGGAACTGATGGAGATCAATTTATCAGATAGCAGGCAGTTCTCACTGCCTCACCCCAAAATGTCTTTGGCAACTTTGTAGTCTTCAACATGCATCTGACTTTCTCAACAATAGTACGGTTCATCCTTTCAGTTGTACCATTGTGTTGTGGTGTGCCGGGCTTGGTCCTCTCATGCCGTAGGCCATGCTGCGTGTAGTACGCCTGGAACTCCCTGGAGGTGTACTCTCCTCCATTGTCCATTCAGAGACACTTTAATTTTTCACCGGTCTCCCGCTCTACCATTGCATGGAACTTTTGGAAACATTGAAAAACCTAATCCTTGGTCTTCAGCAAGTAGACCCACACCTTCCTAGATGCATCATCAATGAATGTGACAAAATACTTATTGCCTCCCAGTGAAGCCATCTCAAACGGACCGCAGACATCCGAATGAACCAACTGTAGAAGCTTTGACTTCACCGCAGACCTTGTCTTGAAAGAAACTCGTCGTTTCTTTCCTGTCTGACATGCATCACATGAACTGAGACCACTATCCTTGCCACAAGGAATCAACCTCTTCTTGGATAGAAGATTAAAGCCCTTATCACTCATGTGTCCTAACCGTTTGTGCCATAGATCTGTCTGGTTATCCTCAACTGCATGTATACTGTCGTCTCTAAGTACTTTGAGCTTGGTCTTGTATAATGTGCGAGACAGTTTGCCACGTACAATAACCAAAGCCCCCTTGGTGATCTTGCATTTGCCGCCACCAAAATCAAGATGACAACCTTCTCTATCAAAGAAAGAACCAGAGATCAAACTCAGCCGCAAATCTAGAACGTGACGAACATCCTTCAGCGTGAGCGTGCAACCAACACTTGTCTGAACACAAATGTCACCAATCCTGACAATTCTAGAGAAGCTGGAATTTCCCATGTTCACCCTCCCAAAGTCTCCCCTCCTGTATGAAGTGAAGAACTCCTTACTTGGTGAAGCATGATAAGAAGCTGCAGTATCCACCACCCACTCAGAATCATCCTCATCAGCATGCAAACACTGTTCTTGGACTGTTAAGACCACATCGTCATCGTCGCACCTATCATCTGAGATCGTCGTTGTAGTATTCTTGCCGTCATCTTGCTTGTCTTTGGCTTCAGACCCATGTTTCTTTTTCCAAATCTTGCAATCTCTTTTGAAGTGACCTGGCTTGCCGCAATGGAAGCACCCTCTACCATTCTTTGACTTGGATCTACCACGAGACTTCTTGCGGTCTTGGGATTCACCGCGGCTCTTAGATCTACCACGGTCTCTCGCTCTATCAACTCCTCTGCCCTCTGTGAAGTGCACCTCTGATCCACTGTCGCCTGAGGCTCGTCGTCGAGTCTCTTCATTCAGTACACTGCTCTTCACCTGGTCAAGTGTCAACTTGCCCTCCTGTGCAGAATTGCTGACTGTCACTACGAGTGTCTCCCAACTGTCCGGTAAGCGATCCTAGAATAAGTAGAGCCTGAAGTTCATCATCAAAAACCATCTTCATGGACCCCAACTGATTTACAAGGCTTTGGAATTCATTCATATGCTCGGCGATGTTTGTACCATCCCGGTACTTGAGGTTCACCAACTTTCGGATCAAGAAAGCTTTATTTGTGGCAGTCTTCCGCTCATATAACTTCTTGAGCTTTTCCCACAGATCTTTGGCATTGGTCTCTTCTGAGACGTGATGGAATACGGAGATGTCGAGCCACTTCCGCACTGTTCCGACGGTTTTCCTGTTTAGCTTCTTTCAATCTGCATCAGATGTAGTCTCTGGCTTTTGTCCCTCTATCAGATTGTATAGATCTTTGCAATAGAGAATATTCTCCATCTTGGGTTTCCAAATCTGCCAATTTGTGCTTGTCAACTTTATCATCGTCGCATCTTCATCTTTCCCCATCTGGACTTGTATCTGCAACCTCGCTCTGATACCACTTGTTGGGGATGTTGTACCGATGCAGTCCCGGATGTGACGAAAAGTTGTCACGGAAGCGCTACCAACAAGCATATAAAACCCAAAGAAGAAAAACACCAGATTTAACGTGGAAAACTCTCCCCTCAATAAGGAGAGAAAAACCACGGGGCAATCCCGCTAATAAGCACTATGTAATAAAATTACAACTCACACCTCCCAGATTTAATTACCCCTAAATCCAGGTAGCAACCGCCAACCGCTACTTTGCTTCAAGGCAAAGTCGCTGGCCCTCTCTTATAAACCAAGAGAGCTTCTCTACCAGTTGTTCTTGTTCTCTGGCACCCTCTACCACAGAAGGTACCAACAAGCAACTGGAGAACTCACACATCAACCAGTGGATAATCCAAAGACCTCCCCAGGGGCCTCTATTTATAGGCCTCCATGCATGTGATTGCAACCAGGAATTCTAGTCCTAGTTCGAATCCTAGTCCAACTGCATGTTGCACATAGGAAGTCATATTCCTACTATTCAAGATTTGACTCCTATTAGGATTGGTAGCACAAACCAACCATCCCAAGTCTAAATCTCACTAAGACATGGGCTGGATTATATTCCTAATCCCAACAGAAAGGTGAAGTCATCATCACATACCGACTATGTATAATTATTAGGTCAACAAATTTATATGATATTTTATTTTAATATTTGTTAAGGTTGATATTTAGGACTATGACTATTAGTAAAATACGATTTGACACCAGCCTGTCTAATCTTATCTTTAGATCTCTCCTCCATGAATCTCATCCACAAGTAGTTCATGTGTAAGAAACCGAGGTCACACTTATAATACTACTTGAGCAGATTTTCATAAACAATTAAGATGCCCCCCCAGCAAGTGCGTTCTCAATGGAGTTTGCAAATGTAGCTGAGACTGGTGGCAATTACTGAATGTGGTGGAGGTTTGTGGTTAGACTTGAGGAACACATTTGAAAAGGTTGGAGGCATAAGAGCACGGTGAAAGTTAGTTGATGTACGAACAATTATTGTTGGTGCTTTCTTGTTTAGAAATTGGCATGATAATAGCAAACTATTATGGATTTCGTAAAAATATGCCAGTTGTTGCGGAGTTCAAAGTCCAATGAATAACAGAATGATAAGGCATTCTGTCCCTTGTAACAATCCCCTTCTCACAATTTTTTTTTACTGAGGGGACTTATTGAATCAGCTGGTGACTTGAGTAACGTTTCTACTGTTATAAGGTTGGTGATTTGTTTAATGACGGATGGATCCTACAGTTGCCAAAGCAAAATAGATATCTAATTTCTGTGTTGTATAGATTCGACGGTTGGTCCCTTTAATAAGTAATCGTCCAGCTCTACAATCATCGAACTCACTCTCTCCCTCCTCACTCGTTCCCACCCCCCCCGGTTCCTTTTTGTGAGATATCTCTATCACCAAATTATTGATGATGAGGATGATGGCGATAAAGTCCGAGGTGAATAGAAATTAGGAAAAAGGCGGCGAAGAAAGCCAACTCCGCGAGTCCGGCCAAACCCCACTTGGATGATGCGGCGGTGGCGGTGGTTGACTACAGGTACAACGTCGATAATATGCGGGTAAACGAATAAAGGCAGGATCGCGGGCCGAGCCAACCCACTTGGAATGTGCATCGGTGTTTGATTACAGCACAAGTGCATTCAGATGTGCGCGGACAGCAACACACTCACTGTTTCAGCACCTGTCTCCTGCTGTTGCTGTTGATCAGGACGCCTCGGGCACCACGTTAATGCAGTCAAAAGCTAAAAATAATTAACTAATCAATAGAGTAATTCTAGCCGTAACATGCTGTCCACCCGGCCACCCACCCGGCTGGGTATGCTGCAAAGTCCAACGTGGACCAATTTTATTTAATTTTAAATAGGAGGGAAGTAGAAACAAAGTAAAAACTTGTATTGATCATAACTTTCAAGCCACAATAAATTTTTCAATGAAATAAAAAATACTGGATTCGTAATAAGAAATATTTTTCAATAAGACCAATGTTGACATATTTTGAAAAAATAATAATATGAGAAAAGAATGATGAGAGAAATAGAAGAGAGAGAAAATATTTTTGTCCATAACTTTCACTCTGGAGCATATTTTTTAATGAAATAAATTGCATTAGAATCCTTGTAAAAAATACTTTCCAACAAGACTAGTGTTGACATACTTTAAAATAATGATAATATGACAGAAATATAGTATCCATATTTTAGGATACCATACACATGCTTTGAGTATAGACATACATTACTTGTGAGTATAGTACATCACATTCGTGTTTCTCCCAAATCATATACAATATTTACTTGTTCATCTATGAATTCGATTGACTAACATTAGCAATGAGTTTAGTACTATACTTTTGAATGGATAAGATCAAGGATTAGTTGTTCTTAAACATAGGTGAAAGTATTGTAGTTTAGTAAATGTGTATGTTTTTAATGAAACATGAATTAGTTTATATAGGTACAGTATGTGGTTATTGACAATCTTTTATACATGATATGTCTCGTACTGTACCAACAAGATCATCAAATCATGTGTTATTGTTATGTCTCGTACGGTACCTCTAGTACTGTACGTCTAGTACAATACTTTGCATTACAAAATGTGGATGTTAGTACAGTACTTCTTGTACCAACAAGATCATTAAATCATATATTGTTCTTATGTCTCGTACGGTACCTCTAGTACTATACGTTTTTATTATATTTTATATTATAAAATGTGGCTCTTAGTACTGTACTTCTAGTAACAACAAGATCATCAAATCATGTATTATTGGTATGTCTCGTATAGTACCTCTAGTATTGTACGTCTAGTACTATACTTTGTATTACAAAATGTGGCTGTTAGTACTGTACTTCTAGTAACAACAAGATCATCAAATCATGTATTGTTGGTATGTCTCGTACAATACCTCTAGTATTGTACGTCTAGTACTATACTTTGTATTACAAAATGTGGTTGTTAGTAATGTACTTCTTATACGAATAAGATCATCAAATCATTAATGTATGTCTCGTACAATGCATCTAGTACTGTACGTCTAGTACTATACTTTGTATTACAAAATGTGGATGTTAGTACAGTACTTCTTGTACCAACAAGATCATCAAATTATGTATTGTATGTCTCGTACAATACCTCTAGTACTGTACGTCTAGTATCATACTTTGTATTACAAAATATAGATGTTAGTATTGTACTTCTTATACCAACAAGATCATAAAATCATGTATTATTATTGTGTCTCGTACAATACCTCTAGTATTATACGTCAAATATTATACTTTGTATTACAAAATGTGGTCGTTAGTAATGTACTTCTAGTAACAACAAGATCATCAAATTATGTATTATTGTTATGTCTCGTACGGTACCTTGAGTATCCTTGTTTATGATTATTGTCAAACGTTACATTTTAAATGTATGCAAAAATTAATATGAATGATAACATGTACAATATTTATGTATGTATGACATAATATGGAATATGAAGAAATAAAGAGGCAATAAGTATTGTGCCTAAATGGTCAATCTTAGTACAGTATCCAACAACGTACTGTACTTTTGTATACTTCTATCCTCTTTTAATATACTTCTAATATTATTTTTTCCAAAGTATGTCAACATTGGTCTTGATAGAAAGTATTTTTCATTACGAATCTGTTGTTTTTTATTTCAAAAAAAATTCATTTAGAATTGAAAGTTATGAGTAAAACTGGTTTCTCTCTCTTCTTTTTATTCTCTTTTTAACTTTCCAACAACTTTTTGTTACATCAGCAGTGTCTCATTCCCAACTACCGGGTAGGCTCCCGAAGATGTGAATGGGTATGTGTAGCGTTACTCAATCAATATTACAATGCATTTCACCTGGCAACTATCACGTACACGTGCTGGGAACAGCCATGGCACATGCAGTCCGTGTTACTCTAGTTCTTGGAAAGCTTGTTTATGGCAGTTCAATGACCAATACATAGGACATGGACTCTAATGAAACAGTTCTTATAATAATCCATGCATTGGGATGAGGCCTTAATTAACTACATGGTCTGTAACATGCATAGTCTGGTACACAGGAAACGCATGTTAAAGTACAAACCCTCAAGGCTCCCATATATATATGACCCAGACACGTGCATAAATGGGAATGTAGGTCAGCAACCCCTGGAGGCTACAAAAAAAAGTCCTCAATAGTTAATAATCAGGGGCGTAGTCCTCAATAGTTAATAATCGCGAAGGCGATCTAGGGTTCTGAGCGCTCGACCCTCCGGCTCGGGGGGGGGGGGGGGGGGGGGGGGGGGAGGTCAGCTACCGGCGCGTAGCCACCCTCTCCCCCTGGGCTTTCGTCGGCGGATGTCTGCTCTACAGATCACGCTCTTTGTTCGTCTAGCTCTTCTCTCCTCTCCATCACCTTCTTCCTTTCCCCTTTCTGGCCGTCGGAGGTCGGGTCTCCCGGTCCTCTGATCTGGGAGTTGCAGGGTGAAGGGGCGGTGGCTTCCGTGCGGCGGCTTCGCCTCTGGCACAGCTATTGCTTGGTGGCGGTGTGGAGGCGGCCGAATCTACGGAGTCTGCCGTGTACCTGCCGAGGGCTGGTGTTTTCTTCCACATAGCTCCCCTGTTTAGTGTTCTTACTATCCAGTCTGCTTGATTTCCCTTTTGTTCTTGTTTTCTTGGGTTCTAGGCAGGTTCTGTGCCTTCTAGTCGTCGTTCTTTGGTGTTTGCGTGTCCCTTAGGGGGATGTTTCTCTCTCCTGTCATGAGAGTATCATGATCTCTAGCAGGTCTCATTTTGCCTCAGGTTCGTTTGCTGCTCAAGCTGCTGACATGGATGGTAGAGATAACAATCGGATGGAATACAGGTTTGGTTCATCCCTTACACTGCTGCCTAATGCTCAAGTTGAAGGCATCTCTCATAAAAGTTGCTTAAGTCAGCCTCGAAGAAGAGAGATCTATGCAGAAGTGTTTTATTCTCGTTCCAATATGAGTGGTAGTGGTTTTAAGTCTATGTACCTGACTGTTGTTTGTTCTTGTGGTTGTTCTTCTCTACTTGTAGATGTCGTTTGGCTTGAGTAATGAATGGATCTGTTTACTCTCAAAAGGGGTGTATCCAGGGGGAGGCTGCCGGGGCTTTAGCCCCCCCTCTCCTCAAAAAATTGATATGAGTAGTTAAATTTTTAGTATTAAATATAGATCAATGTATAAATAAATGTATTAACTGTGAACTACTATGCAAATAAAGGGACTAAGTGGAGTAGTAGATAGCTAGTTTCCTAGAACAAGTGATGTGGGTTCCATTCTCATTGTTGATATTTTTTTGGCTCAGCCCTCCTGTGTGCTAAAATGTATATATATATGATTTTAGCCCCCTCTTCGAGTAATTTTCTGGTTCCGCCAATAATAATAGTTTATATAGGTATGTATAAGAACAACTATGGCATGTTTTGGAGTGCAGATGAGAAAATGTGCTTATTATTTAGGGGTTGAAATGTGAATTGTAGATCGGAGAACGCGTAAATCAGTTATATGAGGCCATGAGGCTATATCGTGTGGATTATTAAAGGGGATTGAAGGTCAAGATATGTGTATTTGTCACATATAACATACTAGTACATTCACGTGCTTTGCACGTGTATGTTTGATGACAACATTCATTTGATATCGTGTTTTCTTGTGAGTTTACTGTTTATTTTGTTTTGATATATGAATATTTTTATCTTACCTGCATAGTAGAATAATTTTTCACTACCAAAATATTTAAAAGAAAACTATGTATATATAGTTGATAATATTTTATAAATATCAAAGGCCATATGGCTGTTAATGATGTTTAGATATATACATATGTATCATATAGTAATATTAAATCTCTTTGATATATTTCCATAACCTTGAAGTTGGTTTATTGAAAACTCGAGTTTCCCACCCTGAAACTCGACCAATCAACCTTGGTCGATTTTCTGAAGATTGCATCGGTCGAGTTGTGCACTCAAAGAACTCGACCGATTGGGTAGTAGGCCAGTTCCAGTTGGAATGGTCGGTCGAGTTTCCTCAGAACAAACTCGACCGATCATTTCAATATCGGGCTGCCTGCTACTTGATCGGTCGAGTTACACATATAGAAACTCGACCGAATGCACTGTACGGAAAAGTGCAGAAAAGTGTTTCTAGCCGTTGTGGAGTTGCAACAAGTGAAAATAGATCCGTTGCAAGCCACAAAACGGCTAGTTTTCGTTCACAAGTGTTCCCAAAGGCTAAGAGGCATCCCCAGCTATAAATAGGACCCCTTGGGCTTCATTCCAAGATTGAGCATTCATTGCAAACTCTTTGTGAGGTTCCTATTCTATAGTTGAGTGCTTCCTACAGCCTCCTCTCTCTCTCTAAGCTTAATCACTTGCTACATCCATTAGAGTGAGTAGGAAATCTGTAAGAGAGCTAGTCCTATTTGTATATCTTGTGAGGCTCTCACTTCCACCACCTCCCCTTCTATCATTTGCAATCATGAAGATGAAGGTTCTCTCTCTTGTCCAAGAGAGGTAAAGAAGAACAAGGGAAGGAGTCCCTTGGTGAAGATCAAGGCTGAAGACTTGGAGCTAGAGTGGGTAAGCCCTTGAAGAAGGCAAAAGACTCAAGCTCAAGTAGGTAAGACCTTGGTGGAAAGCTTCTCCGAGTGAAGGTGAAGTCAAAGGCGGAAGATCCAAGAAGAGTGGGTAATTCCTACAAGGCCGAAGACTTGTGCAAGAGTGGGTAAGTCCTTGGAGAAGGCTGAAGACTCTTGCAAAGTGGGTAAGTCCTTGGTAAGGTTGAAGACTCTTTGTATTGGATAGGTAAGTCCTTTGTTGGTCATGTATTGTATGTCTTATTAATGAATATAAGAGTGCAATTGTTTGAAGTCCTAGAGGTTGAACTCTCTAGGCAAGTGGACTGACACACTTCTAGTTTGAAGTGTGGAACCACTCTAAATATCTTGTCTAATTAGTGCATGTTCAATCTCTCTTATCCTTGCTATGCATGATTTAGTTGCACTCAAATTACCTATTTAGCAACCTTATCTTGTCATATATTTTTAAGGTTTAATGAATTTTGTGTAAGTGCTTTCAGCTCTATTCACCCCCCCCCTCTAGAGCATCTAATTACCCATCTAGGATCCAACAACATTGACCCAACATCATGCACATCATCAAACAATTTTTGTGGCATACAAGTCACAAAAACAAAATCTACTTAAGAGGAAGTGTTCATTAACAACGGATTACCGAAAATCACTAAAAATTAAAACCATTTTACAGAGAGGTCCACACATAGGAAAATTCTTTCATAAAGAACTGAAGTAATTCAATTACATACTAGTTCATAAGAACATGTCCTGTATCATCTTTTTCTGAGAATTACAAACATCAACTGCCCTGTTAAACTATACACAAGCAGTATAAAATCTCAAGGCACTAAGCCAAAATCTCAAAAGCACTAACTATTACTCCGAGAACCTGAGAATACTGAGACGAAACATAGGACTTTCTATACATATATACAAGATGTGACAACCAATGTTTCCACCTAAGAAATCACTGCCATTCTCTTCTACTACTATTGTTGTTGTCCTTCACCTACTGATAGATTCCTGCCTCCTCGTCCGCATCCACCTAAAAATGTGGATCCCACAGGGGTGAGACAATTGTAAATTGCCCCAGTGAGAGATCTAACTCTCTGCCAAAACATTATTATTGTAGTTTAATTGAATAGAACTGTGTAGAGGAATTATATATTCAACAGTAGGTAGATCAATGTCTAAATAGATTAGAGCAGTATTCTTATTCAAAGCATTTTAGCTATAACTTGATAAATCATCATGATACTTATTCAATGGGGAATTAAAGTACATGTATAACATTTATCCTTCTAGGATATGCTAAGCAGAGTAACATCAACCTTCTCGGTCAGTATGAGATTATATGGTAGAGACATCATGTGTCAAACTGCAATTAGCTTGCCAGGGTATATTGACATCTTTTCTATAGAGTTATAGCCGCATCATATACTTTCTTTAGGCTTAGATCACACAGCTAATGTCTGGTATTGTTTTGTGGAGTCATGGCCTGTAGCCATACTCTTTTCAGGGTTATGGCACACAATCTATCCTGTACATAGATGATAGCACACAGTCATCCCTACGGAGCATAATGATATAATTACTCAATTACCCCCACATATTAAAAAATATGCGTTTTGAGTTTAACAAATTCTGACGCTGATGGATTTGTGGCCAGGGCAACTACATAATATGATATCACTTGATTAATTAAGTGTATTACCATATTCTTTTAGCATCAAACAAGTTTCCAAACATTAAATATTATGACAATTGCTACAAAGAATGGGTAATGCTTTCATCAAGCATTGTTCAACTCTTTAATAAAGTATTGGGATGTTAATCCCTCATCTCATCAGGTACAATTCCATTTCTTAACAAGTTCATCATCATGATTATAGAATATGGGTATTCAAACCCTCAATTCATCATAAAATATTTGTTATCACTTATCAGGTAACTTAATACCTTCAGGTCATCAGACCAAAGTAATCATGATCCTTTCTACACAAGCATTCTACATAACTCAAAAAGCTCATTTCACCTCTTATTGCCTCTTAATAGGCAACAAGGCATATTATGGCTTATTAACAACTTTAATAAAAGGAACATCATAGCTCATACCTGAAAACTACTAGAGGGGGGGGTGAATAGAGTTTTATAGATAATTTTAACAATTAATTACTCAAGCAACCACAAAGAAAATATTGGACAAGGAGACACAAGGGTTTAGAGTGGTTCCTACCTTAGAAAATACTAAGGTAGTCAGTCCACTACCCGGTTGCTTACCCAACCGGGATTTGAAAAGAAATTTATTTTATTACCTCTCAAGGAATTACATAAAATACAATCTCTTTTCCCTAAACCCTTCAAGCAGCCTTCACCTAGAAGTAATCGCCCAACTCGAAGCAGCCTTCCCTTGAAGTAGATGCACCAACTCCCGTTGCACCAGCCTTCTGAAGTAGCTTCCCGTGCGATAGCCTTCTTGAAGTAGCTTGAAGTCCCCTTCTCCTCCGAGAAGTCAACCCTCTCCAATCCGCAGCCTCCAACCCTAGGAGTAGCAAGGAGAGTACAAAGAATAAATAGGAACAAGAAAGAAATAGAGAAATTACAACTTATCCTTTAAGCCCGAGGCTTGATATGCCTAGATCAAGCGTAAGATCTCCTAGCCAAGTATGTGAACTTGTAATTGCTGTGGGTAGGAGAATCTAGCCTATAGGACACGAGATTGAGCTAAGAAGAATGTAGGCCAATGATCACAGTGCTCAAATTGCTTGCAAAAGATTGCTCAAGTATGCTCAAGTGTATTCTCAAGTGTAACAAGTAAATTCTAGTGTCCTATGGCTTGTCCTATTTATAGGAATGGCCTAAATATGCTTGAGGACGTTCTAGACAACTTCTAGGGGTTTCTAAGTGCTTAACTAGCCGTTAGGTACAAAGTTGTTGCTTTAACAACGGCTAATTAATTTATTCTGCAGTTCCTGTCAGAGACCATCTCGGTCGAGGAATGGTCGACCGAGACACCTACTCGGTCGAAGTTTTGTCGACCGACAGGCTCTCTGGATTAACGTTCATTTGCAACTGCCAACTACTTTGTCTGTTGTGTCTAACAGCTACTTTGGATCTTTCTCGGTCGAGGAGTTTGTCGACCGAGAGTGTCTCGGTCGAGGAGTTTGTCGACCGAGAATGATCCTGTTTCAAGGTTTCAATTTAAACATTAATTGTATGTGTGAGTGTGCAAAGGTGATCCAAATTAAATGGGATGACATGTCTAACTATGGTGTTTGGCTAGGGAAAATCTAACGCTTGATTTACATGCAATTCTAAGTACTTGTACATTATATATTTGTACAAGTTTTACAACATTGATTACATTGCATGAAAATATAACTAAGTAAGCTCTTGGATTTTCCCTTGCTACTTTGTCATCCTGCTTAGTCCTGCACGCTTAAGTAGCTAGTTAGATTAATAAGAATGAAATGTTTGTCATCATCGAAACAAAGGGATTTATCATAATATCCAATTTATCCAACAATCTCCCCCTTTTTGAAGATGACAAACATTTCCTAAATATGAAATAAGGAAATATAAAGCATGTGAGTTTCATACCTGAAAATTTTCCTTTTGTAGCTATTTATGTTTTTCAAGTGAGTGCTGGCCAAGATGTGATGAAACTCATTTGTATTTTTATATTCTTTCTCCCCCTTTGTCATTTCAAAAAGATATCCAAGTTGAATGTTTTATTTTTCTTCTCCCCCTTAAGATAATGCTCCCCCTTAATTAGATATCCTATTAGGAACATGGATTTTTATCTAATTTATCCACAATTTGTTTCTCAATCATTCGCAAAGGATGTTAAGCCTTGAAATGATATGAGATTCCCTTAAGCATATGATGAATGTATATTGATTTCTCATGTATCAAAGGATGTTAAGCCCTAGATTAAATGAGAATCCTCTAAGCTTAGAGTACATAAAAATGTTTCCATCAAAAAGCCCTATTTTGGGTAGAGAATACCTGTAAATACAAGATACCATTTTCAATAAATTCATAAATTTCTTGAAAATTTTCAGCTACACATGGTGATTACAATATTTTTGTAAGCTTCTTCAATCAAATGGTCAAAGTTTTGATGATCTCCCCCTTTTTCTTATGCTTTTCTCCCCCTTAGATAGATATCTCAAATGAAAGTTTGAATACTAAGCAAATATATAAAATGTCCAAGATTTAACAAAGATGTATGCAATTTATGTCAATCTGGAAAAAAACAGAAACCCAGTCGGTCGACAATTGCTCGACCGACAATGTTCTCGGTCGACTAGTTGCTCGACCGAGAATGTTTCTGGAGAACTGTTTTGCATTTGGAAATTCAATTACAATTGTAATAGTTACCTGTTTTAATTATTATTCCCTTCATTTGTTATGCTCTACAATAATGAACTTGTGATCCATATTTTGAAGATGTCTCATATGCCAAAAAAAAAAAATAACCATGTGAATCAAATAAAAATGGCAAATTTCATTCAATAGCATGAAGAAGATTACAATCATATAGAATTTGACTAATCATTTTTATTACAACTAGTACAACTCCAACACTTCACAGGAAAGATTTAAGAATTACATCGATGTCCGGATCTTTCCCAAGGAATGGCTCGGCTCCATAATATTTGACCAGAGTTTTCCAATCTAAAGCACCTGTCATAGCCAATGCATATGCTTCCAGAAATGTGGGAACTCGGTCAAATCGGAAGTGAGCAGCTATATCTTGCAATTGTATGGAGGAAAATTGAGTATGTGCAAGATCCATTGATGGTGGAGGTGGAGGTTGATAATAGTTGTATGAAGGGTTAAATGGGTTGAGCATGCCAGGATTTAAAGAATGCGGATATTCATCGGTTTTAGCCGGAGAAAGATTTTGCATTCTTTGATTTAAGTATGTCATGGCATGATGGGTATAGTTGAGTTGGTTACTGAGATGATATTGGGAGCCAACAAGATAAGTGAGAGTATTTTGGATGGGATCAATAGAAAGATTAGTAGGAGGAGGGGGTGGTGGTATATCTTGATGTGATGATTCTCCTTCTACTCTAGCCCTTTTATGACCAAAGTCAATCCCCATCTTCTCTACGGTGTTCTTACTTATCTTTGGTGGTCTACGCTCCCATATGTATCCCATATCTTCAATGTTTAACTTAAGACAATGTTGAGTAATCTAGCATACAAAATCGGCATATGGTGGATTGCCAGAAAACTCAAGCATATCTTTAAGTATTATGCGAATGAAGTTGATGGGAATTTCTTTTATGATAGCATAAATTAGACACATACGGAAAATAGGAACTTCGGATTTATTGGCTCGTGGATGTATGTTGGTGGAAACAATGAGGTTTACTATCCTACATGCCGGTTTTAGGTTTATTGCATAATAGGTTCCCCTATCTTCATGACAAGTGGTATTGGCTTGAAATATGACTCTTTTTATTTCACTAAGGTTAGTGGAATGGTCATCATGGGATAATAAATTTAGTGGATTGCCGGTGGTAAGGTCAAGGAAATCTTGATATTCATCTATATCAATTTCTAACATATCAAGAATATCCCCTTCGGTAAACTTAAAACTATGCCCATTGACCATGGTGTAGAAGATTGTGGTTTCATTTTCGGTATGGGATATAAGATTGGCATAGAATTCGTTGACTACCTTAATGGAATAGGAAGGAAAGGATGGATTGATGAAGTCCTTCAGCTTTTGTACTCCAAAGAGATGCTCCAGGTCGACTATGTTGATGAAGTCCATCACTTCGACCGGGCGTCGGGGAAGAGGAGCTTTAGAGGAAAGCCGAAAGTATCGATCTCCAGCATCTCCGTCGACGAAGGCGATATCGTTGATGATCGTCAATGGCGGAGTGGCTTCCCGAGCTTCTCTTCCTTTTCTTCCGGCGACCTTCTTCTTTCCACGGACAGCTGAGGATGAAGCCATTTGTGTTTCTTGAGTGTGGAGAAGAAGCAAGGAAGATTTGAGGGTAAGAATGCTGAAGGATTGCACGAAATTGCACTAGAGATGGACTATGGAAGCAAGGAAATGCAAGTGTGAGTAAGTGGCTCGTTTTTGCACTTATTTATAGAATTCCAGCGACCTGGTCGGTCGACGACTCGTCGACCGAGCGTCCGCAACGGTCGAGTTGCAGACGCGCCACTTAGTCCTCCAACGGTAAAGAAAACGGTCATAACGGTCGGGTTGCAACGGTCGTATCCAACGGCTATTTCTCGATCGAGCACTCGTTGACCGACATTGTCTCGGTCGAGAACTCGTCGACCGACAGTTCGTCCGATACTGAGTCTGTTTAGAATTTTTCGGTCGAGTGAGATGGGCTGACCGAGTGGTTCTCGGTCGACGAAGTCGTCGACCGACAGACTTACTGAGTTCAATTTTTGACTGTATTTTAATGCAAATCATAGAACATTTTTGTAGAGCATATATATGTATATTCCAAGGGAGTAATAATATTTAAGGCTTCTAATTACTACAAATGATTTAAGTTTTGATTTAAAAATATGCTAAGATTAAGTTCAATAAAATAATGTCCAAATAAACAATTTTTTTTTTATCAAAGTTTATTTTAGGTCGCCCTTGATTACGACCATGGCGCCCCTTGGTCAAATTTTATTTTAACCAAGAGGCATATTCTGCAGGTTTCCAAAAAAATATTCATACGTGAAGAGTAAGTTCTGCAGATAGCTTACGAATATCAATATGAGGCTCATTAAAGTGTACAAATTATGAGAACTTAGTAAGGGCATCAAATATGATGAAGCATATTAAGTGATG
Organism: Alisma plantago-aquatica; assembly: GCA_963693085.1. NCBI lineage: Eukaryota > Viridiplantae > Streptophyta > Magnoliopsida > Alismatales > Alismataceae > Alisma > Alisma plantago-aquatica. Next base: position 759,836,292 of record OY856414.1, read on the forward strand.
CTTAGCACAATGAGTATTTTCAAAAGTCGATTTGAAACATTTTAATCATTGCAAGTATTTCTAAGAGATAAATTTGCAATAAGAGTATGATTAAATCAAGAATAATTTTCATACAGTAAAGAAAATTTACATCAGCTCTAAAAAACAGTGATATGCTCGGTCTACATTTGCTCGACCGACATTTTCTCGGTCGACAACTGCTCGACCGACCACGTTTCTGAAAACTATTTCAGAAATCTATGCAATAAAGGTTGTATCTAATTCAATTATTTCGAAGATCAGTTTGAGATAAAACATATGGATATCAGAGTGATATCAAATTTATTATAAATTTGTTATCCCTATATGTTAAGTTGAGATAGACAAAAAGATGTGCAAATTTGAGACTTTGGTCATATCTCAACTTAGTCTAATCGAATCAATTTGGGGATTTTGGAACCCATACCATCTCAACATTCTTTTTCCTGTATGGGCATGAGAAGGAGTAATGTCCAAGACGTGAACAATAGTGGCAACATATAGAATCAACCTCATATCTCTTTCTATGATTTTGGTCTATGTTGTTCTTTGGTACAAAAGTATATTTGCCTCTATGTACATTCATGGATTGACTTGCTTGTGTCCTTCTCCAACTAGGTTGTTGATAGGATTTCTCCTTAGGCTTATAACCTAGTCCTCTTCTCCCTATTTGATGATAGGAATTTTCTAATATTCTATCAAGGATTCCATTGTTGCTTAACTTACTAACTTCTTGTTGCAACTTAACGATCTCATCCATTCTTTTCTTGATATCTAATTTTGCTTGGTCTAGATTGAATGATAACATATTTCTTTCTTTCACTATATTGTCATAATCTACATGGGTGCACAATATAGGTTGTTTTTGAATATCATTTATCTTTGCAAGCAATTCAGTCTTTTCTTGACATAGAAGATCATAGTTAGTCTCTAGAGTGAAAATTTTCACTTCACTATTACTTAGAGATGATTTCAAAGTGCGATTTTCAGACATAATGCTATCTTTTTCAAATCCAAGAGTATTCAATTTAGCATATAAATCGTCATTTTCGGATGTAAGCTCAAGAAATCTAGCATTTAGATCATCATTTTCTTTATTTGATTTCTTTAATTTCTTTTTGCATTCAACATATTTATTATGTGTTTCTTCAATAATAGTAACTAACTCTTCTTTAGGTAAATCAAGCAAGCTTACCTCTTCTTCTTCTTCCTCACTTATTGTAGCAACGAAACATTCTTTATGTGTATCTTCTTTCTTTGACCTCCATGGACATCTAGACGTAGAGTGCTTTGTTCCTAAGCACCAATTGCAACTTGTCGCACATTGGTCCATGCTCCTTTTCTTGTGGTTGTAGTCACCTCCTCCCTTTATCTCTTCAAGACCTAGTTAGGGCTCCTTGAATCCTGCTCTGATACTAATTGAAAACTACTAGAGGGGGGGTGAATAGAGTTTTATAGATAATTTTAACAATTAATTACTCAAGCAACCACAAAGAAAATATTGGACAAGGAGACACAAGGGTTTAGAGTGGTTCCTACCTTAGCAAATACTAAGGTAGTCAGTCCACTACCCGGTTGCTTACCCAACCGGGATTTGAAAAGAAATTTATTTTATTACCTCTCAAGGAATTACATAAAATACAATCTCTTTTCCCTAAACCCTTCAAGCAGCCTTCACCTAGAAGTAATCGCCCAACTCGAAGCAGCCTTCCCTTGAAGTAGATGCACCAACTCCCGTTGCACCAGCCTTCTGAAGTAGCTTCCCGTGCGATAGCCTTCTTGAAGTAGCTTGAAGTCCCCTTCTCCTCCGAGAAGTCAACCCTCTCCAATCCGCAGCCTCCAACCCTAGGAGTAGCAAGAAGAGTACAAAGAATAAATAGGAACAAGAAAGAAATAGAGAAATTACAACTTATCCTTTAAGCCCGAGGCTTGATATGCCTAGATCAAGCGTAAGATCTCCTAGCCAAGTATGTGAACTTGTAATTGTTGTGGGTAGGAGAATCTAGCCTATAGGACACGAGATTGAGCTAAGAAGAATGTAGGCCAATGATCACAGTGCTCAAATTGCTTGCAAAAGATTGCTCAAGTATGCTCAAGTGTATTCTCAAGTGTAACAAGTAAATTCTAGTGTCCTATGGCTTGTCCTATTTATAGGAATGGCCTAAATATGCTTGAGGACGTTCTAGACAACTTCTAGGGGTTTCTAAGTGCTTAACTAGCCGTTAGGTACAAAGTTGTTGCTTTAACAACGGCTAATTAATTTATTCTGCAGTTCCTGTCAGAGACCATCTCGGTCGAGGAATGGTCGACCGAGACACCTACTCGGTCGAAGTTTTGTCGAACGACAGGCTCTCTGGATTAACGTTCATTTGCAACTGCCAACTACTTTGTCTGTTGTGTCTAACGGCTACTTTGGATCTTTCTCGGTCGAGGAGTTTGTCGACCGAGAGTGTCTCGGTCGAGGAGTTTGTCGACCGAGAATGATCCTGTTTCAAGGTTTCAATTTAAACATTAATTGTATGTGTGAGTGTGCAAAGGTGATCCAAATTAAATGGGATGACATGTCTAACTATGGTGTTTGGCTAGGGAAAATCTAACGCTTGATTTACATGCAATTCTAAGTACTTGTACATTATATATTTGTACAAGTTTTACAACATTGATTACATTGCATGAAAATATAACTAAGTAAGCTCTTGGATTTTCCCTTGCTACTTTGTCATCCTGCTTAGTCCTGCACGCTTAAGTAGCTAGTTAGATTAATAAGAATGAAATGTTTGTCATCATCGAAACAAAGGGATTTATCATAATATCCAATTTATCCAACAATACCTGGCTATGATCATCATCTCATGATACCTGCATGGTTAGTACTTCATGATAACAGTTATAATGCTTACATTTCAGCACCATGCAACACAAAGTAATACCACTATTCCCTTTTTAGGGTTAGGATTTCTCTTACATATCATCACCCTCCATTAGGGTTTTCTATAAATAACCATTTAGGTTCTCAAGATCATATTATTAATGATCAAGCCCTATTTCATTACTTCACACAGCTAGGAGCCAATATTGATAACATAAGCATTTAATCATGCTTATTTATTCACATTACTTATCATTCCCTCTCTCAACTTTACCAGAATATGATTACATCATACTTTATTGATTTGGATTAACCTTTTCATAAGGCATGTTAGCCTACACTTATCAAATTGTATTACATCTTAATGTAACAATTGACATGACACACTTCATGTGTTACTCATCCAAGTATATTGGATTTAAAATACATCGAGGTGTGTCAATCTTGGGGTGCTGGTAGTGATATGTATCATATCTTGATGTATCACTTCCCTCATCACCTTTATCTTACTTGAGTTCATCAACTTAGCTTGTATTAGGGTATTTCCCATCCTAATACTTTATGCACTAGTTCATCACATTTATCATGTAATGTATTGGTCATAAATAACTTATTTAGAATATACAACCATTGCCAAAGATATGGACTCATCTTTGAGTTAGGAAGTATTGATATAAATATATCCATTATCAACCTCTTTAGGAATTTCACTTATCAATATATTAGTTACTATTCCATTATCAGGAATAGAGTTTTCCATCTTTATAAATTAAGGTTCACATAACATATCCCCATATTTGGGTTTCACATAACATCACTCTACATTAGAGTTTCACATAACATCCTTCTATATCAGGGTTTCACATAGCATTACTTGAAATTAGGGTTTCACTTGACATCACCCTTAATTAGGGTTTCACATGTCATCACCCTTGATTAGGGTTTCATCAACCTACTCAGTTAGGATTTCATGATCTCTATACAAAGGATCATACCTTAATTACCTATTATGTTCATGTTGAAAGTGTTGAGGTTTAACCATTACATGATTGTCATTCATGTAGGAATTCCTCTCTCTCTCATCCTCTCTAGGATGTCAATTACTTCAATCTAAATTAGATTAGGTCTAATCAACTTGAATGAAGGGTTGTCATAGCATATAAAGTCATTGCTTTCATAAGCATCAAGAGTTAACCACTCAAAAGGTACTAGTTACCCTAGTACCTCAAAGGTACAACCATTGTAATGACCTTTGATTTACATCATTAGTAATCAAGCAATTAATTGACCTTTATTCACCTTAGGTGTCCAAATGGTTTGACCAATTGAATCTCAAATGGTCTTGATTACTTATACCCCAAATGGTCTTGGTCACTTAGACCTTAAACGGTTTGAAACCATATGGCAATTAACCCTTAAAACCGTTTAAGCAAAACTATATAGAAACCATATGAGCAAATCACCCTTGAAACCACTTGGGTCCCCAAATTGTTTAAGACCGTTTGATCTCAAACGGTCTTGAGACCGTTTGGAATCAAACGGTCTTGAGATCGTTTGGACTCCAACGGTCTTGACACCGTTTGGTCCAAACCCTCTCAAAACCGAATGTACCAATTAGGGTTTCCACCAATCAAGTCGATTTAGGTTTTCAATCATTGAACCACCTATCAATTGAACCATTGAATCACTCTTAAATTGAACCATTGAATCACTCTTAAATTGAACCATTGAATCACTCTTCAATTGAACCATTAAATCCTCAACAATTGAACCATTGAGTCACCCTTCAATTGAACCATTAATTAGGGTTTTGAAATCAAGAACCCATCAATTGTTGACATAATGAAACTAATTTCCATTGAAACTATTGAATCACCATCAAACCATAACATGACTTGACCTCAAATGGTCTTGAGGTCGTTTGTCCTCAAATGGTCTTGAGACCGTTTGGTGTCAAATGGTCTTGAGACCGTTTGACCCATCCAACCACCAATATTATTTGAATTCAATTAGGGATTCAACACTAAACCCGATTAGAGTTTACAATTGGTGGATCATACAAACTTGGAACCATTATCATCAATTAAATTGAAGCCAATGGATTAATGTTCAACAACAACAACACTTAACCTCCAAATGGTCTTGAGACCATTTGATCCCAAATGGTCTTGAGACTGTTTGGTTTCAAATGATCTTGAGACAGTTTGGTCTCAAGTCATTGAAACCGTTTGCACTACATCTTTGTTAAGGTGTGTGCTTAGGATGATGTCATCATCATCAAGCATCGATCCTTCAAAAGCTACTGCCGTTCTCATGGTAATTGCATCAATTGATCAAAGGAATTCCAAGAAGAACAAAATGATCAACAAGAAATGGAGAATTGAATGTGATAACAATATTTAAGGGTTTAAGTTATATAAACTGCCTTCAATGAAGCTTAAAAACTCCAAAATCACGTCCCTAATGGTGAAAGAAGCTTTCTCACTCCCCAAGGTTCGTTCCTCAAGCTTTTAAGTGAAAAGGATTGGCTAGAATGGAAGATTGATGGAAGAAAAGAATAAATCCATCATTGATTTTCAATTTCCACCATGAAATCATGGTTGAAAGTGATCAAGGAGCTTACCTACAGGTTGGAGTTAGTATTCCTGTTGCTCCTTAGTCCCCTTGAGCTCATCCATGGCAAGGAAGAAAGAAAATATGAAAAAAAAATCTTTGGTTGAATGGAAAAGAAAGTATTTATAAAGGAATTCGAAGGAGAGAGAAAGTAGAAAAGTTATCCTTTATCTCCCGAAATTATGCCACACACTCCCCTCACTTCCTTGTGCATGAAGGAACCTTCCCTTGACTTTAATTCCTCCTCGTTATCCTCAATTTAAAGGAAAACAAATTAAGCACCTTAAATCATTTTATACTAATATCCCATTTTAGTGGATATTACTTTTTATTAACTTAATGTGAGTGGGCTCTCCACTCACTTAGGATATTTTCGTGCCATTGCAAGGCACATGCTCTTCTATCCTTGTGCAATATCAACCATATCATTTTGGTTGAATGGCTCTTCAATTAATATATTTCTTTTTTTGCATTAAATCGAAGTAAAGTTCCATTTATGCTTAAATCTTGATTATTTTAATATCAAGATTATCTCTCTTCCAAAATGATTCAAATGAGGTGACCTTCTCAAATTATTTTCTCTACATGATGACAAGAACCATGAGGGACCCTCTTGAAGTGGTATTTTGCATATTGAACCCTAGGTTTTGGTTAAATTGCACATTTCACCAAAACTAGGTTTTAATGCACAAAGATTGCTCAGCAAGCTCTATCTTGGTTCTCAAGCTTGTGGAAGCCATACCACTGCATCATACTCATTCTTATGATGCATCAACATCTAAGGAACATTGTATCATGTACAATTTGCAAGTTAACCCCTCAACTTGGGAAATTTTCACTTTAGTCCAAAACTAACAAAATATTGTTTCAACATTATTCAAAAAGGACTAAAATTGAAATATAAGTTCCTCTTGAGCCTTAATTACTTTTCAAAAGATAACAAAAAGCATATAATAAACCTCATTAAGCAAAACATCTAGGGTTAACACAACCCAGGCTAGGGATGTTACAAATTATCCACCCCTAACAAGGATTTCATCCCCGAAATCCCAGGGAAAGGAAGATAGTTATTACTCATAGACACCAAGTGTCATTAGACTCATTTGATTGCCATTTCCTTGAAGGAAAGAATACAAAGGAACAAATTCCTTTTATCATCCCCTCATTCCCCAGGGTTATTTATCAAAGAAGACACATGCATTTTGTTGAGGAAACCCACTTAACAACTTTTATTTAGTTGGGAAAGTTCACTTAGCAATCCCTATATAGTTGGGAGAGTTCACTTAGCAATATCTATATAGTGGGGAAAGTTCACTTAGCAATCCCTATGTAGTTGGGAAAGTTCACTTAGCAATCCCTATATAGTTGGGAAAGTTCACTTAGCAATACCTATATAGTTGGGAAAGTTCACTTAGCAATCCCTATATAGTTGGGAAAGTTCACTTAGCAATCCCTTTATAGTTGGGAAAATTCACTTAGAAATCCCTATATAGTTGGGAAAGCTCACTTAGCAATCCATTTATAGTTGGGAAAGTTCACTTAGCAATCCCTATATAGTTGGGAAATTTCACTTAGCAATCCCTATATAGTTGGGAAAGTTCACTTAGAAATCCCTATATAGTTGGGAAAGTTCACTTAGCAATCCTTATATAGTTGGGAAAGTTCACTTAGCAATCCCTGTATAGTTGGGAAAGTTCACTTAGAAATCCCTATATAGTTGGGAAAGTTCACTTAGCAATCCCTATATAGTTGGGAAAGTTCACTTAGAAATCCCTATATAGTTGGGAAAGTTCACTTAACAATCCCTATATAGTTCATTCCTTTCTTTATGAACATTTTGTGGTTTTATCACATTTCCCATTTCCACATCATGGGAAAAGATCTTTGTTATTCACACATGCTTTATCAGATAGAGATCATATGCCTTATGGTTATTCTCATTTCATTAGGATCATATTCTTTTTCTTCCTCATGCTCACAGATTGATATGAAATTATCTCAAATTTCCTCTTTCTCATACTTAGAATGTGATGCAATTATCCATACCATATTTTCAGTTTCATTATACTTATTACATTGTCTCAGAATGATTACTTGATCAGAGTAATAATAAAGATAACAATCTAAGAGTTCCATACTTACCCTATCCCCAAGAATTATATACCTGGCCAAGGTATACAAGTACTGAGATTAGGTGGCATGCACTTTATATACTATTATGTTCCTTACTTTTGTATCATCATCATCACATGATTTAACATTCCTGGACTTCCTCCAGGTACCACATGTAACTCTCTTCCTTTTTTACACAGATAAGAGAAATTATAAAGCATTTAAAAGAATACTAAACAAAATATAAATCCTCATCTCCCTTGTGCCCTCATAGGACTAATCAAAGAAAGCTCAAAACAACTACTTTCTTATTTTTAACACATAGAATTATGAAATGAAATATCAGAATGAATCTATTTCATCTGACCTGTCACAACCCGAGGGTTAACTATTGCATCAGATTGATTCATTGCATAGAACCTCGCAGTTGCTTGTTGTTGACCCTGTGCTCGATTGTTGGGTGTTGATGAACCATCTTGGGATGCTTGTCCACGTCCTCTAGTGTTACTAGAAAACTACCTCATTTGTGAGCCTTGCTGACTCTACCTATGGGGTTGAGTCACCATTGTATTCCCAACTGGACAATCCTTTGCTAGATGTCTCGTTTGTCTGCATAGGTAACAAACCCTGGTCTCAGAATAAGGTTTGTGAGGTCCAGTCACTGACGTTGATGTTGTAATGGGGGCTCTATTCAGAACAAAACTACGGTCCCTACCCCTACTTGACGTCCATTGCGTCTGGGTATTGAATCTTGATGGTGCTGCCGGTGCAGAAAATCTTAGCTTCTTAAAACTTTCAGATCTTTGTCCTTGAAATTGAGTGTACACCTTCTTACCACTGATGTGTCATTTCTCGATTTCATACCTTTCTATCCTCCTTACCGACTCCACAAAAGTGGCAAGCCTCTCCCTGTTCTCTAAAGCAGACACAAGAGTGGTCAGTTTGGCGTTCAACCCCTTTTTGAAATGTTGAATTCTTTCCTCATCATTAGCTGCCATATGTAGACAAAACTACAAAAGCTCCATGAACTTAGCTTCATACTCGATAACGTTCATCTGTCCTTGTCTAATCCTCTCAAATTGAAATATCTTCTTGTCTAGATACGTCTTAGGGAAGTATCTACTGACGAATTCTCGTCGAAATACCTCCCATCCAACTTCTTCACCTGGCCTCTTGCCTTCGTCAATCATCCACCAATTGCCAGCACTCCCTTTTAGAAGGTATACAACATGTCTTACCTTCTCAGCTTCAGGAATATCAAGGATCCTGAAAGCCTTTTCTAGCTCCTTCAGCCACAAATCATCATCTACTGGATCAGTTGTACCAGCATAATCTATGGCTCCAACCCGACGAAGTCTTGTCGGCTCCATGTCCATCATGGTGGGTTGGTGCCCTAGGTGCAGGTGGTGGCATCCTATCAGCCATGTGTGTAATAGTCGCCATAAACTGGCCAAATAGGGTATGGAAGGCTGGATTCTCTATCATAGTTGGGTCAAACTGGGGATGTTCAGGTACTGGCTCCTCCCTAACTTGATCCCTTGCACCTCCTCCTGGTGCAGCAATGCTGCTCTCAATAGCATGTTCTTCATGTGATCCAGACATCTTCAAGTTCTTCTTCTCCTACATGAGAAGAAGATACTATCAGATGAACTGGAAGACACTTAGAAAAGACTCAACAACCTTAATCCTATGTCTATGTAGACTCAGCGAACCTTAAGCTCTGATACCACTAAATTGTGGCATACAGGTCACAAAAACAAAATCTACTTAAGCAGAAGCGTTCATTAACAATGGATTACCGAAAATCACTAAAAATTAAAACCATTTTATAAAGAGGTCCACACATAGGAAAATTCATTCATAAAGAACTGAAGTAATTTAATTACATAATAGTTCATAAGTACATGTCATGTATCATCTTTTTCTGAGAATTACAAACATCAATTGCCCTGTTAAACTATATATAGGAAGTATAAAATCTTGAGGCAGTAAGCCAAAATCTCAAAAGCACTAACTATTACTTCGAGGACCTGAGAGTACAAAGACGACACATAGGACTTTCTATACATATATACAAGATGTGACAGCCAGTGTTTCCACCTGATAAATCATTTTCGTTCTCTTCTACTACCGTTGTTGTTGTCCTTCACCTACTGACGGATTCCTGCTTCCTCATCCGCATCCACCTAAAAATGTTGATCCCACGGGGGTGAGACAATTGTAAATTGCCCCAGCGAGAGATATAACTCTCTGCCAAAACATTATTATTGCAGTTTAATTGAATAGAACTGTGTAGAGGAATTATATATTCAATAGCAGGTAGATCAATGTCTAAATAGATTAGAGCAGTATTCTTATTCAGAGCATTTCAGCTATAACTTGATAAATCAGCATGATACTTATTCAATGAGGAATTAGAGTACATGTATACCATTTATCCTTCTAGGATATGCTATGTAGAGTAACATCAACCTTCTCGGTGAGTATGAGATTATATGGCAGAGACATCATGTGTCAAACTACAATTAGCTTGCCAGGGTATATTGACATCTTTGCTATAGAGTTATAGCCACAACATATAATCTCTTCAGGCTTAGATCACACAACTAATGTCTGGTATTGTTTTGTGGAGTCATGGCATGTAGTCGTACTCTTTTCAGGATTATGGCACACAACCTATCCTATACATAGATGATAGCACACACTCATCCCTACGAGGCATAATGATATAATTACTCAATTACCCCCACATATTAAAAAATATGCGTTCTGAGTTTAACTTGTTTCACCATTCAGCAAATTCTGACGTTGATGGATCTGTGGCCAGGGCAACTACATAATATGATATCACTTGATTAATTAAGTGTATTACCATATTCTTTTAGCATCAAACAAGTTTCCAAACATTAAATATTATGACAATTGCTACAAAGAATGGGTAATGCTTTCATCAAGTATTGTTCAACTCTTTAATAAAGTATTGGGATCTTAATCCCTCATCTCATCAGGTACAATTCCATTTCTTAACAAGTTCATCATCATGATTATAGAATATGGGTATTCAAACCCTCAATTCATTATTGAATATTTGTTACCACTTATTAGGTAACTTAATACCTTCAGGTCATCTGACCAAAGTAATCATGATTCTTGGTACACAAGCATTCTACATAACTCACAAAGCTCATTTCACCTCTTGTTACCTCTTAATAGGTAACAAGTCATATTATGGCTTATTAACAACTTTAATAAAAGGAACATCATAGCTCATACCTAGATATGATCATCAACTCATGATACCTGCATGGTTAGTACTTCATGATAACAGTTATAATGCTTACATATCAACACCATGCAACACAAAGTAATACCACTATTCCCTTTTTAGGGTTAGGATTTCTCTTACATATCATCACCCTCCATTAGGGTTTTCTATAAATAACCATTTAGGTTCTCAAGATCATATTATTAATGATCAAGCCCTATTTCATTGCTTCACACAGCTAGGAGCCAATATTGATAACATAAGCATTTAATCATGCTTATTTATTCTCATTACTTATCATTGAATGAATCATCAACACAAGGTATAAGTTCCTCTCTCAACTTTACCAGAATATGATTACATCATACTTTATTGATTTGGATTAACCTTTTCATAAGGCCTGATAGCCTACACTTATCAAATTTCATTACATCTCAATGTAACAACTGACATGACACACTTCATGTGTTACTCATCCAAGTATATTGGATTTAAAATACATCAAGGTGTGTCAATCTTGGGGTGTTGGATGTGATATCTATCATATCTTGATGTATCACTTCCCTCATCACCTTTATCTTACTTGAGTTCATCAACTCAGCTTGTATTAGGGTATTTCCCATCCTAATACTTTATGCACTAGTTCATCACATTTATCATGTAATGTATTGGTCATAAATCACTTATTTAGAATATAAAACCATTTCCAAAGATATGGACTCATATTTGAGTTAGGAACTATTGATATAAAGATATCCATTATCAACCTCTTTAGGTATTTCACTTATCAATATATTAGTTACTATTCCATTATCAGGAATAGGGTTTTCCATCTTTATAAATTAAGGTTCACATAACATCTCCCCATATTTTGGTTTCACATAACATCACTCTATATTAGAGTTTCGCATAACATCCTTTTATATCAGGGTTTCACATAGCATTACCTGAAATTAGGGTTTCACTTGACATCACCCTTAATTAGGGTTTCACATGTCATCACCCTTGATTAGGGTTTCATCAACCTTCTCAATTAGGGTTTCATGATCTCTATACAAAGGATCATACCCTAATTACCTATTATGTTCATGTTGAAAGTGTTGAGGTTTAACCATTACATGATTGTCATTCATGTAGGAATTCCTCTCTCTCTCTCATCCTCTCTAGGATGTCAATTACTTCAATATTAATTCTATTAGGTCCAATCAACTTGAATGAAGGGTTGTCATAGAATATAAAGGCATTGTTTTCATAAGAATCAAGAGTTAACCACTCAAAAGGTACTAGTTACCCTAGTACCTGAAAGGTACAACCATTGTAATCACCTTAGATTTATATCATTAATAATCAAGAAGTTAATTGACCTTTATTCACCTTAGGTGTCCAAATGGTTTGACCAATTGAATCTCGAATGTTCTTGATTACTTAGACCCCAAACGGTCTTGGTCACTTAGACCTTAAACAGTTTTAAACCATTTGGCAATTAACCCTTAAAACCATTTAAGAAAAACTATATAGAAACCGTATGAGCAAATCACCCTTGAAACCACTTGGGTCCCCAAACTGTTTAAGACCGTTTGATTCCAAATGGTCTTGAGACCGTTTGGAATCAAACAGTCTGTTGATCATTTGGACTCAAATGGTCTTGAGACCGTTTGGTCCAAACCCTCTCAAAACTGAATGGACCAATTAGGGTTTCCACCTATCAAGTCGATTTAGGTTTTCAATCATTGAACCACCTATCAATTGAACCATTGTATCACTCTTCAATTGAACCATTGAATCACTCTTCAATTGAACCATTGAATCACTCTTCAATTGAACCATTAAATCCTCAACAATTGAACCATTGAGTCACCCTTCAATTGAACCATCAATTAGGGTTTTTAAATCAAGAACCCATCAATTGTTGACATAATGAAACTAATTTCCATTGAAACTATTGAATCACCATCAAACAATAACATGACCTGACCTCAAATGGTCTTGAGGTAGTTTGGCCTCAAACGGTCTTGAGACCGTTTGGTGTCAAATAGTCTTGAGACCGTTTGACCCATCCAACCACCAATATTATTTGAATTCAATTAGGGATTCAACACTCAACCCGATTAGAGTTTACAATTGGTGGATCATCCAAACTTGGAACCATTATCATCAATTCAATTGAAGACAATGGATTAATGTTCAACAAAAACAACACTTATCCTCCAAACAGTCTAATATCGTTTGATCCCAAACGGTCTTGAGAACGTTTGATCACAAACGGTCTTGGTTTCAAACGATCTTGAGACCGTTTGGTCTCAAGTCATTGAAACCATTTGTACTAGATCTTCGTTAAGGTGTGTGCTTAGGATGATGTCATCACCATTAAGCTTCGATCCTTAAAAAGCTATTGTCGTTCTCATGGTAATTGCATCAATTGATCAAAGGAATTTCAAGAAGAACAAAATGATCAACAAGAAAAGGAGAATTGAATGCAATAACAATATTTAAGGGTTTAAGTTATATAACCCACCTTCAATGAAGCTTCAAAACTCCAATTTCACGTCCCTAATGGTGAAAGAAGCTTTCTCACTCCCCAAGGTTCGTTCCTCAAGCTTTAAGTGAAAAAGGATTGGCTAGAATGGAAGATTGATGGAAGAAAAGAATAAATCTATCACTGATTTTCGATTTCCACCATGAAATCATGGTTGAAAATGATCAAGGAGCTTACCTACAGGTTGGATTTCGTCCTCCTTTTGCTCCTTAGTCCTCTTGAGCTCTTCCAAGGCAAGGAAGAAAGAAAATCCGAAAAAAAAATCTTTGGTTGAATGTAAAAGGAAGTATTTATAAAGGAATTCCAAGGAGAGAGAAAGTAGAAAAGAGATCCTTTATCTCCCCAAATTATGCCACACACTCCCCTCACTTCCTTGTGCACGAAGGCACATTCCCTTTCCTTTAATTCCTCCTCATTATCCTCAATTTAAAGGAAAAGAAATTAAGCACCTTAAATCATTTTATACTAATATCCCATTTTAGTGGATATTACTTTTTATTAACTTAATGTGAGTGGGCTCTCCACTCAGTTAGGATATTTTCATGCCATTGCAAGGTACATGCTCGTCTATCCTTGTGAAATATCAAACATCTCATTTTGGTTTCAGGGCCCTTCAATTAATATATTTATTTTTTTGCATTAAATCGAAGTAAAGTTCCATTTATGCTTAAATCTTGATTATTTTAATATCAAGATTCTCTCTCTTCCAAAATGATTCAAATGAGGCGCCCTTCTCAAATTCCTTTCTCTACATGATTCCAAGAATCATGAGAGACCCTCTTGAAGTGGTATTTTGCACATTGAACCCTAGGTTTTCGGTAAATTGCACATTTCACCAAAACTAGGTTATAATGCACAAAGATTGCTCAGCATGCTCTATCTTGGTGCTCAAGCTTGTGGAAGCCATACCACTGCATCATACCGATTCCTATGATGCTTCAACATATGAGGAACATTTTATAATGTACAATTTGCAAGTTAACCCCTCAACTTGGGTAATTTGCACTTTAGTCCAAAACATTGTTTCAACATTATTCAAAAAGGACTAAAATTGAAATATAAGTTCCTATTGAGCCTTAATTACTTTTCAAAAGATAAGAGAAAGCATATAATCAACCTTATTAAGCAACACATCTAGGGTTAACACATAACCCAGGTCAGGGATGTTACAATTTTGGTAGAGAACTACTGTGTTGGTTGTTAATATACACAATTTGATCATAGTATGGTAGATCGAGATTATTAATTGTTGTTTTGGAAGTTGAATTAAATCATTAAAATTGTGTATTATAGACTTTTCTGGCATTTTGATTGGTTGGAATATAATATAATGATTAATAAAACTTCCATATTTCACTCTTGATTGGTTGGTCTGTCACATATTTTATAGAAAAATATTATTAAAAAATTTAGTTGATCGAGTCAAATTCTCAATTTTTTATTCTTGTAGTGACCTTTTTTGTGTTCATAGTTCAATTATCTTGACTAATTATAAGATCATACATGTCATAAGATTTTGGCATGCATCCAATACATACCAGATTTAGTGTCCCGTATTAAAAATGATGAGCTAATAGTAACAAAAGTATTATTAATGAAAATTCCTAAAACCAAGGCTCGATTAAAAAACATGATTAGTGTATTGTATTAAGGATGTCTCCAAGTAAA
Source organism: Alisma plantago-aquatica (assembly GCA_963693085.1). Lineage (NCBI taxonomy): Eukaryota > Viridiplantae > Streptophyta > Magnoliopsida > Alismatales > Alismataceae > Alisma > Alisma plantago-aquatica. Next base: position 759,851,373 of record OY856414.1, read on the forward strand.
GTTTTAACAAAAAAGGTTCCAATAAAGATAAGATACAAATCTAACTTGAGTATCATAATTATTTATTGTTCCTTTCATACATATTGCAGTTGTGGCTCAATAAGAAATAAAACAAATTTTTTTCACATAGGATTATTTGAGATGTTACTTAAGGAATTCATCATAGGAGATTGTTTAGTAATTAACCATATGAATATAATATATAATCATAGTTCTTCTCTAAAGACTGATACAATTCGGTACCCTATATCACCAATGTTAATTTCATTAAGAGTTTTTGTGGACTGTCATCAATGTGTTATCTACCAATTATGATACTCATGATGAGATGCCAAAAGAATAACATTGTGATGGAGCCCAAGTATATTGTAGTGGTGGCTAACTTTTTTTATATAACCCACAATTTATGATAGAATGACAAGCATAAAGAATAACCTAGATGGAAGTTGGTTGAAGTACCAACCTTCATAAAATTGTGCAAACTTCTCTCATTAATGATGTCCATGGTGACAAGTACATTAACATTGCCTCAACCCAAATAATAGTCAATAGATATTCTAGGGTAAGCAACCCACCCTTCGTTTTCTGAGAAAAATCATCATATTTTTGGAAAAAAGTATCATGATACATTTGAGAAAATGTCTTCATTATTCATTGATGGGTTAAGATTTTATATTGTGAACCGACGTCAAAGTGACTCAAGATTGGAGAAAAAATATATTATAAAATGTCTTCATGAGAGACAAGTTATATTTTCTATAGTATTGAGATTATCACTATGCTGAGTTCTTAGTGTATGCTTACTCATTTCATAGTTGTACCCCACAAATTTATATATTATCTAAATATATATTTAAATTCAAGATAAACTATTATATTAATTTCAATTTATGTTTCATTGAATGCAAATAGAGAAAGCATCTTGATAACACCCAAATTGGCGCATATTCTCTATGCATTTTATCTATGGTTTTGTGTCACTTTGGTCTTAATGTGCACTCTTTTGCTCATGTTTTAGTTCTTTTCTTATTTACTTAGATAAGCTAATTAGCTAGCCAACAAAGTAGCCAATCTAGCTAGTTTTGGGACAAGCAGGCACCATGCTTAGATGGACAACTTTCTCCGTGCTTTATCTCCAACTGAGGCTCAGTGAAACTCATCTTTTTATGAATGCATATGCATCATGGGCTCCGTCACCATCTCAGGACTTGATTTTTGTTCTAATTATTTTCTTTTATTGGCTTTATCTTCCAATATGTGAATTGACCTGGCTTAATTGGATTACCATGATTTTAATTAGATTTATTCTCAATATGTAGGTTCCAAAATTAGGCGCATGGGCCCAACCTTCCCTAAGTCAAGTTAAAATAGTCGTGGAGGTTTTCTACCCTAAATGCGACCTCTCAGTCAGACGCACACAATCCTACCTTCTCAAGACTCAAAATCACAGTCGCAGTTCACATATCTATGACCACCACTTCCGCGATCTTTGTCTCTCCCCTCCGTGGTCTGCTGCTAATACACTGTGACCCCATGGTCTTCTCCCTTCTGCCCATGACAACAATGCTCACTGTCGTACATTGTGCCTACGAACTACTCTCCAGTGGACACCACGACCAGAGGAACCCTACACCACGATTGTGGTGTGCTTCACCCGCGGTCATCAACTCCTCCATCCCCTTCAACTTCACCACTCCAACAACCCACAACGCATCTCCCTACTTCCATGCATTCACCACGAGTCGTCATCCACATGTTGCGAGTCTATATGTGCCTCAAAACTGTGGTATGTAGCCTTGAGTGATGCCGCGATTACTTCTCCGCGATCAACCGTGGTCTATCTTCACCTCACCGCGCCCGCAGTGTGCATTATCGCGACCATGGCGACGTCATGTCTTCTGCACCCTAACCCTGATCACGACCCGCAAGGCCGTTCCCTCTTCACTATGATGTCGGCACGCACTGAACCAACTGTGCTTCTCCACCACAATCAGCAACTACCCCTCACACTACAGTTGCGGTGTCCATGACTGTGACTCACAGTCCCCTCCTTCTCCACCCGCAGTGGCCTCAACCCTCACTTCTAATAGACAACCACTCGACGACCACGACCCCACTGTCTCCACAACAGACCGCGATCAAACAAACACCTCATGCACTCTCCATGAATCCAGCTAGCCGTAACAAGCAGCAACTCCAGTAACCGCGATGTTGATGCGATGATTTTGAGTCGCATTTGTAGACCTATTTCATATGTGTTTTATGCTTTAATTAGTCATTTTCATGGTTAATATCGCATAATTCATTTAATTTTGGTCTTTGCTACTATTTTATGTCAAATCCCCTTTATTTCATCTTTTTGAGCATTAATTGTCAAAATATTATTATTTGTGTGAATTTATTTGGTTTCATGTTTGAATTTCAGGAAAAATGAGTATTTGCTTCTGTCGATACCATCGACATGGTCATAGTTTGCTAGCCGAAAGAAGCAGGAAACAATCGATACTATCGACTGGGAAGTCGATGGTATCGAGTCACCTTCAGGTTGCTTGCGAAGAAGCAGTCGATAGTATCGACACCAAGTCGATACCATCGACGCACGGAGGCTATAGCGATGCAAAACGACAAAAACCAACGCCTACAGGAAGTCGATACCATTGACCTACGTCGATGGTATCGAGACTACATTAGGCACTCAGACAAAAAGAAAGAAGGGCTGCCACTACCACACTGGGTCGATACCATCGACCCACGTCGATGGTATCGACACCGTCAGATATGCGTTTGATTCAGATTGATCCCAATCGGACGGCCGTGGTTAATTAGTGACCTAATGAGGGAGTTATACCTAATGACGGCCGCCCAGACGAGAGGAAGATCTCATTAGTCATTGCACGAGTACCGAGGGGCGGTAGAGAGGAGAACGGAGGCTAGAAGCTCATACTCGTTGATCCGGACGCCGCAGAAGACGGATTTCACCACCGAAAGGTGGGAGAGCACGCGTTCTACACAAAGGATCAACCGGTTCTTCTCCGTTCAGGGGTTTTCCCTTTCATTCCACGTTTTTCACATGTTTTCCCCTATTTCTACCTTGTACTTGTTTGAGATGAACATGCGGGGCTAATCCCCTTCGTCTTTAGGACCGGGAGTAGCCCGGGAATTCATTGTATGACCGTTTTATAATAGTAAATCATATTTTATCTCTTAAATCCGTGGTATAGTTTCGTTTTCTCAATATATTGTTATGCTTGATCACCATAATAATAACCTAATGCCCTTAATCACTTTGAAAGAAGGATTAATGGCAGAAAAGAGACGAAATCTACATTAATCGATAAATCCCTTGACCAAGGTGGTGTAAAATTAATGGTGGATACTGAGAGATCGTTCATAATGCACCTAGTTTAGGGTATAGGTTACTACGACAATGGAACCAACCTAAACCTAGGTAGTGAATTGCACCACGACAGTGGGTAATTCTGTTTTCAGGCCACTACCCGGATAGAGAGATAAGATTGAGGCATTATATAAAATCGAATACAATGAAAACCCGCGGTGAAACCACAATCCTAAAGATACCCTTTTGAATTGATTAAATTAACATTTAATCGATCGTTTGTTTTATTTTGTTTTTGCTTTCTTTTATTTTTAACAACCCTAAATTTTTTATGCGGCTTAGCTGATCGAAAATAGTTAGTAGGAGTCTCCAACAATTCCGAGTATCCCTGTGTTCGACTCGGGCCTCACAAAGGCCTGTACTACTCGACGCGTTCACTTGCGTTTCTACGAACGGTAAAATCATGTCAAGTTTTTGGCGCCGTTGCCGGGGATACGGAGAATTGTTGGCACTTTGAGTGCTACGAGCGGCCACTCTCGGCCACAATTTTTTTTATTTTGAAACAACTTCAAATATTTTCTTTTTATTGTTCGTTAATTTTTATACTTGTCAAAGCACTGTACTAAATTTGATTGTCTTATTTTTTTTCAGGTGCTGTGTATGGTGCAGACACGTAGTATCAACTACGCGCAACACGCACCGGAGGTTCCACTGGCAGGGTCAGAAGACGAGGGTGACCATAGTCAGGACCATCAAGAGGAAGTACTTTCTGAATCCGAACATGAAGAGATGGCCGACAAACCGACGATTTGGGCGAATATCAAAGCTTCTTCTGCATCTGCCTCTAAAGGGCCGATAAAGAAGCAAGCAATCAATATACCGAAGTATAGGATTGATCCGGCTCTAATTAATTTGGTGAAGTCTAACACTTTCCATGGTTTGAAAAATGAGGATCCCGTCGCGCACCTGAGTCAATTCGTGGAGAACTGTGATATGGTGAAAATTGATAGATTTCCGCAGAATGCGCTCTACTTGAAGCTCTTCCCGAGTTCATTAGCGGGAATTGCGCGAGAATGGCTACACAACCTAGATGACGAATTTGTGGAGTCCTGGGACCATATGGTGGAGGTCTTCTTTGAGAGGTTCTTCTCTCCTGAGAAGACTAACGACATGATCAGGAAGATTCATAATTTCACTCAGCAGGACGGTGAGACATATTCGGAGACCTGGGAGAGATTTCAGGTCATGTTGAGGAGGTGCCCACATCATGGATTGGATAAGGAAACACAGGTGAAAATATTCTATTTTGCTCTCTCCGAGCATGATAGGAGAAATCTGGATTCAGCTGGGTCAGGTTTCTTTCTGAATAATACGGACACCAGATGTTGGGAGATATTAAAGAACATGGCTAGGAAACAGTCATGGGGTGACAAGGTGCTGTGGAGCAGGTCAGAGTTGCCGGCGAATCCAAAGTAATTAAGGAGCTGAACGATAAGTTAGATCTTCTAGCCAAGAAGCTGCTATCTAAGGAAGATGCATCTAAGGATGAGGAAGCCCAAGTGAAATTCATGCAACAACAGGGCTACAGAAACAATGACTACACATGGAGGAAGGATAAAAAGTTCTCATGGAAAGATCCAAATAACTTTCTGCAAGATCCAGATGCCAAGCCACAGCCTAGAGCCAAAGATAAGAACACCGAATTACTCAGTCAGATGGTGCAGCAGAACCAGGAGATGATGGCTATGTTTGGTAAACAATTTGGAATCTCAAGGTGATATTCTAACCAAATTTGGGCAGACGCTACAAAGCCATGGAGCACATATGCGGGCATTAGAAACCACTGTGGCACAGATTTCAAGTGAAGTGGCGGCCATCAAGCATGCCAATCAGCATAAACCGGTCGAGAATGCAAATGTGGCCCAAGCACACCATCAGGTCAAATACATGTCTGTGGTAAGTAATGAGGAGGAATCCCAAGGGTCAGAAGCAAAAGATCAAAGCAAAATGAGGTTTGATACGGAAGCAACACCGGCGATACCATATCCTCACACTTATTATGGGCTGTCGGGCGGAAATACTTTCTTTAGGAAATCACACCACGAGCCCATAATAGTTGCATCTCCAGCTAGGCAAGAAGAACAATTGAAGGCTGTCTGTGAACGTGCGGATACGTATAATGCGAGAGAGGAACCACAACAAGTTATGAATGTTGATGACGTCTCGCCAAAACCCACGCCAGGGGGAGTTATTGAAGTACGCTTAGAGGAGCTGGCCCCGAAAAGTTCATATGTGCCACCTCACAGGCGTGTTAATGCAGCAGATGTGTTGAGTCGGGACAACCCGAAGCCGAAAAAGGAGCACCAGCACTATAGGAAATTCTTGGAAATATTCCGAAAGTTGCATATCAATATTCCATTAGTAGAGATGATAGAGAAGATTCCCGCTTACCAGAGATTTATTAAAGAAATCATCAATAAGAAGAGGCGGATAAAAGACGATGATATTTGTGAGATGAATGAGACAGTGAGCTCCATTATTCACGGAAGTTCACCAAAGAAGAGAAAAGACCCAAGAGGTTTCTACATTCCATGCTCGATAGGTGGTCGTCATTTTCCTAAAGCGCAATGTGATTCAGGCGCCAACATAAATCTTATGCCTCTGGCAACATTTTCAGAAACTTGGGTTAAAGGAGATCAAGAAGTCGGTGGCGACAATTGAATTAGCGGATGGGTCTATAGTGAGACCATATGGAGTGTGCGAGGATGTTCTCATCAAAGTGGATAGATTCATATTCCCGGTGGATTTTGTTGTCATGGATATGCCACAACTCCAAAGCTATGAAATGTTACTAGGAAGACCATTTCAAGCGACGGCGGATGTCGTTACTGCCTTAGGGAGAGGTACACTGTCCTTGGGAATTGGAGGAGATCGAGTTGAATTCAAACTACCGCAAGATCCTCTGAGCACATTCCCCAAAGTGAAAAGAAGATGAGCTTCATGCCGTCTAGCCCAAGACGTTAAATAAGGGCGCTTATTGGGAGCCAACCCCACCGTCAATACATTAGGATAGTTCATGTACATTCGTAGGTTAATTTATTTTGACGTGATTTTTAGTGTAAAAAAGATACCGTGATCGGTTTGTTTGGTGTGCAGGCTGAGGCAGAGTCGATACCATCGACACACTGGTCGATGGTATCGACTGGGTTACAGGTTGACGGCTACAGATTTCAATCTGGGTCGATACCATCGACGGCCTCGTACATACCTACAGGTGGTCGCAAAGAACAAGTCGATAGTATCGACACGGGCATCGATACCATCGAAATCTCTAAAGAAATGCAGACCGATTTGTTTCAGTCAACTAGATACCATCGACGGACTCGTCGATGGTATTGACATGGTTACAGGTCGACATGCAAGGCGGGGGTGTTGCAACGAAGAAAAGTCGATACCATCGACACTCGTCAATGGTATCGACCATCCACGTCACCGATCCGCGCAGACGAATCAAAGGCAATCGCGGCGTCCACGTCATCGATCTGGGTGAGGCATCGATATCGTCGACCCATGTCGATGGTATCGACACGTCAGCGATCCGGGTTTCAAGATCCAGCCATTGACGACCGTCGATACTCGCGAGGGGGGGCGGATAGCATCGACAAGTGTCGATACCATCGACACGCGTCGATGGTATCGATGGGTCAACAGTGGCGCCGACCAAGTTTATTTAAGGAGATTGATTACATCATTTGACATCACACCTTCAGAGCAATCTTCCTCCTTTGCACTGAGCACTCTCACGAGCCATCTAAGCCCGAAGAACAACAACACTGAGCGACGATCTTCACCGAGCGGAGATTTAATTCTCCATCTTCACCGAGCTCTTCTTCTAATCCCTTTTCTCGTCGCAACAATGGTCCATACAGCCAGAGCTTCTTCCTCGCGCGCTCACATGATTGACATCCCCGAGTTCGTGCCACTACCACCATCATCGGTCGCACGTCCTCGACTTGTCCATCCATCCGCGGAGGTGAAGAAGGTGTACGAGGAAATCCTTAAGCGCAAGATCGATCCCACCCGGTACATGGACCCGAAGATGCTCCATGATCTTGGCTTCAAGGGCAATCTAGATTACGTACTGAAGGGGCAGGCCCACCAAATGGGCCGTGGACACGATGAGCTTGAGTACCATGAAGACGGCCAGCCATTTTTCGGCGAGTGGCAAACGTACAAAGAGCTGGTGGCAGAATTCATGGCGTCACTGGACGTCTGTATTATGCCCAATGAGATATCAGCAAGTGACCACGAGTGGGAAAAGGGCACGGTGTCTTTTCGGCTGTACAACCGCGACTACACCATCACCCTCCGGCAATTCAATGCGATCTTCAACTGGAACCATTCGGAGTACGACTACCGGCGGCCGGACAACCGCACCAACTATGACGCCATTTTCTCCGATTTGGTGACGGTGCCGCAGGGAAAATCGGTGAGCTACCACAATGCCACAGTAGCCAATTTCGAGCACCCGTTCGTCCGGGTCTTGCACCGGATGTTGAGCTCCACCTTGTTTGCTCGGGGCGATCTAGCCCTTAGCAAGTTTCAGGAGCCTGACCTTTTCTTTCTCTACAAGCTCCTGACGCAACAAGAGTGCAATTGGGGTGCCTTCTTTCTGTAGAGAGTATTGGCGGTGAAGCGGAGTACGAGGAAAGCGTTGATTCAGTTCGGCGGGCTCATCACCAAGCTGGCTTTCTACCTCGGCTTGAATTTTTAGACCCTCACTCCTCTATCTACTAAGAGCAAGGTGAACTTGCAACATTTACACCGGTCCAATCTCATTCTTCTCTGAGATGGCATGGCGTTCACGTACTGCCACGTCAATCAAGCATATCAGGAGTGTTCCCTTCCTGACCCCGTCTTCAACATCAAAGGTGCACAACATTTTCGGTGGCCAATCATAGCCATCGTGGACTCCGATGAAGAAGGCGGCGATGATGGAAATGATGACGAGGTGGAGGAGGAAGAGGAGGCATTTACACCTCTTCGAGCACGAGTGGCACCCCAGAAGCGTCCTCAGATGCATCTGGGTGCATCATCCTCATCACAGCCTACTCCGCCACCCCCACAGCCCTCGCAACCAAGCGAGGATGCCTATTCCATGCAAGGCATGTACACTATGCTGCAAGATATCCACCAGACACAGCAACAACACATGGCGATGTATACCGGTATTCAAGACACTACGAACCGGATACTAGACAACCAAAGGGCGATGTTCGAGAATGAACGTCTTCTCCTCGACAACCAACAACAGATACATAATCGGTTGTAATGGATGGAGATGCATCAGGAGCCCTTCTACGACCACTATTGGAGCCAGAGTTACTTTGGAGGCTATCCGCAATCTCCACCTAGGGCCCAGTTTGATCCAAGCTTCCAGGGGGAGTATCCTTCTTGGGACCCTACGGCTCCGTACTACCCGCCTCCACCACCACAAGATTGATCCGGTATCACTGTTCCAATCTTTAAGTTTGTTTTTGACTATGAGGCCATAGTCGAATTCAAGCTTAGGGGGGTAGTTGGAACAACTTTATCTTTTAGTGTTTTTAGTTTTCAGCTTTATTATTTATTCTTGTTATTTGTTTCTTGCAATGTTAGTTTTTGGAGGATCCACATGCTATCTAGTGTAATCGTGGATGTCATAAAGTTGTGTCATCTCATTAACTGTGCAAGGGAAAATCAAGGGCAATTTAAAATTTTTTGTGTGTTTTGAAAAGCTTGTCTTGTTTAACCTTGGGCACATATCCTATGAAAATGATTGGTTTTGTCAACTTTAAAACAATATTTCACAAACAGACTCCTAATTATTCATGAAAGTGGATGGAAATGGTTGTTTGAGCCTAAACTGACGAAATGCTAATGAGACTCTAATTGGAAGTAGGAGAGAGAAACCTCTTGACTACTACACAAGTTAGTAAGGAGGGACACATAATATCTTTCTACGGTTCAGTCACCTAGTCTTGTGATCTTTCCACCTCTTCGCTTTTCACAATCCACCGCAAGAATTGGAAGTATTCTACAGTTTTAACCTCGTTGATTGCATTGCACATAGATAGGGCTTGCATTAATTCTTTTTCCATATGTTTTGCATAAAAAGAAAGAAAAAAATTAGAATAGTGATACATGCACATTACCCTTAGGTGCATGCCATGTAATTGCATTCATAATTTTCAAGCATAAAGTATATCATGTATCTCAATTTATCTCCAATGGTGAATTAAATTGTTCCATACCTTCTAAATAGTGCAAATTTCTGAATATGAAGAAAATAAGCCCGATAAAATATTCATTATCTATTATGGATATAAAGGGCTGGAAAATGAAAAAAAGAGAGAAAAATCTGAAAAATATGCACAATGAAAAAAAGAGTTATTTAGAAGAAAGTAGAATAAGAAGGAGAAAGGAACGTAATATCACCTGCATTTCAGGATAATTGAGTACATGATGTAGCTTAAATAGATGTCCATTTCATTTTGAGATGGATGGTTAGTACATGCATCATTCCACCCAATTTTAGGCATTAGGACATTTTTCATGTGCATTGGCATCATTTAGGACATTTTTGTTTTATGCATGTTGAAACTGTGTAATACTTCCACTTTCTTCCATGAGCCACCTATTTTCATTCACCCGTTGCTTGGATTGGTAGGCCACCGTGAATTTCTCCTCACTAAAGTATATCAGGAGAACTGCTTCCATGTAGATGGTAGTTAGGGCGAGCAACGTAGTATAGGAGATCACAAGATGCACCAAGTCTGAACCGGCGAGTTTTATTATGTTAACTGCCTTATTTGATAGTGTTCATCAGTTTTGAGGTCGATTTCTCTTATGGATGATTACTGTCACCTTCATGGTAATTACCGTTCTATGGTTAGAGAGGGCCGATATGTGAATGTCCGGTGGGAGTCATATGGGATGTTGGTTGTGGAGTGTTGTTCTTCAGTTGACATTGGCAATTCTATTCTAAGGATTAGTTGCTCAAGGGAGAGCAACGTTCAAGCTTAGGGGAGTTTGATGCGATGATTTTGAGTCGCATTTGTAGACCTATTTCATATGTGTTTTATGCTTTAATTAGTCATTTTCATGGTTAATATCGCATAATTCATCTATTTTGGTCTTTGCTACTATTTTATGTCAAATCGCCTTTATTTCATCTTTTTGAGCATTAATTGTCAAAATATTATTATTTGTGTGAATTTATTTGGTTTCATGTTTGAATTTCAGGAAAATGAGTATTTGCTTCCATCGATACCATCGACGGAAGTCGATACCATCGATATGGTCACAGTTTGCTAGACGAAAGAAGCAGGAAACAGTCGATACTATCGACTGGGAAGTCGATGGTATCGAGTCACCTTCAGGTTGCTTGTGAAGAAGCAGTCGATAGTATCGACACCAAGTCGATAGTATCGACACCAAGTCGATACCATCGACGCACGGAGGCTATAGCGACGCAAAACGACAAAAACCGACGCCTACAGGAAGTCGATACCATCGACCTGCGTCGATGGTATCGAGACTACATCAGGCACTCAGACAAAAAGAAAGAAGGGCTGCCCCTACCACACTGGTTCGATACCATCGACCCGCGTCGATGGTATCGACACCATCAGATATGCGTTTGATTCAGATTGATCCCAATCGGACGGCCGTGGTTAATTAGCGACCTAATGAGGGAGTTATACCTAATGACAGCCGCCCAGACGAGAGGAAGATCTCATTAGTCATTGCACAAGTACCGAGGGGCGGTAGAGAGGAGAACGGAGGCTAGAAGCTCATACTTGTTGATCCGGATGCCGCAGAAGACGGATTTCACTACCGAAAGGTGGGAGAGCACGTGTTCTACGTAGAGGATCAACCTGTTCTTCTCCGTTCAGGGGTTTTCCCTTTCATTCCACGTTTTTCACATGTTTTCCCCTATTTCTACCTTGTACTTGTTTGAGATGAACATGCAGGGCTAATCCCCTTCGTCTTTAGGACCGGGAGTAGCCCGGGAATTCATTGTATGACAATTTTATAATAGTAAATCATATTTTATCTCTTAAATCCGTGGTATAGTTTCGTTTTCTGAATATATTGTTATGCTTGATCACCATAATAATAACCTAATGCCCTTAATCACTTTGAAAGAAGGATTAACGACTGAAAAGAGACGAAATCTACATTAATCGATAAATCCCTTGACCAAGGTGGTGTAAAATTAATGGTGGATACTGAGAGATCGTTCATAATGCACCTAGTTTAGGGTATAGGTTACTACGACGGTGGAACCGACCTAAACCTAGGTAGTGAATTGCACCACAACAGTGGGTAATTCTGTTTTCAGGCCACTACCCGGATAGAGAGATAAGATTGAGGCATTATATAAAATCGAATACAATGAAAACCCGCGGTGAAACCGCAATCCTAAAGATACCCTTTTGAATTTATTAAATTAACATTTAATCGATCGTTTGTTTTATTTTGTTTTTGTTTTATTTTATTTTTAACAACAACCCTAAATTTTTTATGCGGCTTAGCTGATCGCAAATAGTTAGTAGGAGTCTCCAACAATTCCGAGTATCCCTGTGTTCAACTCGGGCCTCACAAAGGCCTGTACTACTCAACGCGTTCACTTGCGTTTCTACGCACAGTAAAATCGTGTCAGACGTCATAGTAGATCATGGCCGCGATTCCAACAATTGTGACCTGGAAAGAAAATTGCAACCTGCAGCAAGGCCATGCCCGCAGTTTATTTATTTGGCAGCCACATGCAAGGCACATGCCACAAACTCAGCCTAGCCTATAAATAGAATAGTACCCCAACCATTTGGAGGGGGGATGGAGGGTCTGAAGGAGAGAATCCAGACCAGCAGTCCAGACCTAGGAAGGTAGTCCAGAGTCTTGACACCGAAAGGCTACTGGATTGGAGCCAGAGCCCCATGGGAGCATCCCAAGGTCCGAGAGGACCAAGGCACTCAGCCTACATGCTCCAACAGCCACCAACCTCCACACTCTCTCTCCTCCATCTCCATCTTAGATCTACTCTCTCTAAGGGTGGAAGCTAAGGAGAGAGAAGATCTGTGCCACATTCATCCTCACCACTGAGGAGAGAGAAGATCCGCTTCACTGCCATCCTCCACAACTGGTCTATAATCTCCAAAGATGGAAGTTGAAGAGAGAGAAGATTAGTCTCCACTGACATTCTCTCACCTCCACCAGACTATTGTTCGGAGTAGATCTAGAGAGAGAGAGAACTGAGGAGTCCAGGAGGACAAAGAGAAGAACTAAAGGATAAGATCCGGCCTGCACGGAGGCCGAGGAGTGAGGGCCACCTCTTCTCTACAGGCTATATATCTTTCTTCTTCTCTTTCATTCTACTGCATTCCTTTGTTTCTTGTACAAATGATGTTCATCCGTCGTTGTTCGGTGCTAACCATGCTTGTCTATAGCTAGTTAGCCCCTTCTTGGCTATGTAGCCCGATCTGGGCATGTATATGTACTTTTTCCTTAAGCAAGTAGATTCATATCAGATCTAGTATGTTGCATATTCTAGTTTCTCTTTATAAGTTATGATTGCTAGTTTGGTTGATCTGTTACTCACTTGAACTGCTATTTCTACCTGTATAGAGAGATCCGTTGTAGGAATATCTAAGAGACAATAGTTTGGATCTGAACCCGAGAGGAGGAAGATCCAAGGTATTCTATTCCTAATATCTCCAGATGTCCTAAGACCCGAGAGGGAACTTAGTATATTCTAAGGTATTGATATGTCATCCTCGAGAGAGGCTCGATGACATATCATTGATGGTTCTAGTCACACATCACGAGAGTGAGTGGGACGACCCACATGATAGATGCCTCTGTGTGTACTAGATGCTTGCTTGGGTGTTTGAGGGTTGTCTATGCCCGAGAACGAGTGCATAGACTGTCCCGTTTGTGGTTACATAGCCAGGAACTCTCTTTCTCTAATTTGTAGAACCACAAGATCTGTTTTGTTTTGTTTTGTTTTTTAATCGTGACAACCCGCTCGACTAGCTCTAGCACATATTTTCATCGACTATCGTTTTTTCTTATCTGACTCAAGAATGAAATCTATGGCATCATAAACTTCACCATGTCCCTGTGTTTGATGCTATATATCTACTTCAACTCCGTAATAAAAGTTGTGGGCATCTTAGAAGGTTTCGGGTTATAAATTTAAAAGTCTGACTCACTTCTGAGCCAATCAACTCTTTGGCGCCATTTCCAGGGACATGGTTTTCCACATTTACATGCCTAAAAGATTTTTGTTCTGTCACGTTAAGCCCGTATATATGCATAGTTTTTCTTTTGTTTTAAACATACTTGTTCATATATTCTGAATACCTTTTCTTTTTTTCCTATACTCTTTTTCAGCCATGGATCTCGCTTCGGCAAGACAAGTTATCTTGTCCACCTGTCCTCCCAATTTTTTCTATAGTTCCAACTGCTGGTAAATAATTGAAGGTCGTGCTTTATAGCTAGTCAAGTTATACTTACCTCCACCGTCACCATATGTTGAGATTCCAACAACAGAGACCGCCAGTTAGCCCTCGACTCCCATGCCATCATGGGATCAAGAACTGATTAAGGCAGTGGAGTTGGCTAAGGAAAGTAATTACACACTCACCTCCTTATCCCCTCATCTCCAAGAAGACGTCGATCCAATGCAAAAACTACTAGAAGAGCAGGAGCATCATCTCAAACTAGTCACCGAGGTTGTAGACTGCAATAGAAGTCTACTTCGAATTCTTGAGCAAGGATCCATCCAAGCGCATCAATTTGATACAGAGGATTCCCCTCATATGCACATGGCAGAATCGATGGGTCTCAAAAGCATTGTTGCTCAAGTACAACAACTTCATGATAAAGATGTTGAACAAGGCAGGAGGCTCCAAGATCTCATCGATTTGGTTACAATTTGGTTACAACTGCCATCATAAGACAACAAAGGTGTTAGTCATCAAGACCATTCCATTGGGTCTGAAGTGGAATATGCACCACCATCCTATTCATACCATCAACTGGATTCACCATGATTTTTTTGTGAAGACCAACCCACTTGGGGAAGCCCTTCATTCTATCTAGATGACCCAACTAATTAACCAATGGAAGATATGAGTCATAGACATGAATGGGTCTATGATGATGATGATGAAGACTCAAAAAGCCAATCAACCTCACAACCAGAAGGTTGGTTTGAGGAACTAGAGTCAGAAATTGAACCAGACCAAAGTGGCATCTCTCATATTGAGACTTGTCACTTCGCTTTGAGCAGTACACCAACCATGGTTTGGAACATTTTGTTTGATGACAATGATGACGACATATGCTCGACATGGAGTAGTGAGTATACCAATGACGACGAGTTGGAGCAGCACGAGCCACCATTTACACCCTTACCTTTATAAGGTAGGGTGGACGTCAAGGGGGTAGGATGGACGGTTCACTACAACATGGCTGTTGAGCATGAAGATACCCCTAACTCCACGCCAGGTGATAAGATTAGGGTGGTAGAACCACAAACCAATTCTCAGGGAGTACTTCTTGTTCAGAAGATGATTGGATGACTCAGACTGTACATGAAGATTTATCTGAGCATCCAACCTCAAGTATAGAGATGGAGAGAGAAGATATGAGTCCTCCAGAAGACATGCAACCTCTCTCATTCATCTCATCCTGTATCAACATCCTAGGGCCTTCCTATTCAGATTCATATCTTGGAAGGAACCTTGAGGATGATTTGCCAAAGAACTCATCCTAGTGCAACTCAAGTCAATTCCAGCACAAAGATGACTTCACCGAGTCGCCAGATTATGTTCCTCTTCTTCAGACTCGGGAGGGACCACATCTCCTCCTATTCTACTCATATTATGTGGCAGAACCCTTTGACCAGACACAGGTGACACTGGTCCTAAAACTTAGAATTTGGGACCCCAGTGTCAGTATCGTGGGGAAGCCCCCCCTTTTCTCTTACCCACCCTCCCGCCCTTTTATTACAATAAATTTTGATCTTCTTGTTCTTGTTAGTTAGTTTCTTTCCTCTAACTATTTTTTATATCCTTGCATCCATGCATCATATTTAGAACTTCAATAACTGCCATTAAAATCATGCATTCTTGCCTCGCTATTTCAAGTTTACATCGTGCTCAAGTATGAGCAAAGTTTTAAGCTTGGGGTGGTAGGCTTCACCCTTCTTTCTCTTCCCCCTTCTAGCATGCATGTTTATTCCTGAATTTAGTGTTAAAATTTTCAAAATTTTCATCTTTTTAGCTTTGTAATTATGGATATATGGTGAAAATCTAATAGATAAATGCTTGACTTTATGCCTAAATGCATAGTTTTCATCTTAAAAATTGCTTGACCTTTTGCTCGGCTTACTCTTTGACTCTTTCCTTGAGTTTGGTAATAAATCTAAGGTTATGTCCCTTTTTCATAGCTTAAAGCTAAGTTCCCTTGATCTATGTTGTGAATGGAAAATCCATGGTAAAGGACCGTTGGAATGAGCTAAAACACGATTAAAGAATCCTAGCAGTGGTTTCATGAGCTTGCCTCTATTCTAAGGATTCTTGAATCATAATTGCAACTTTTCACACATGTGTCAAGCAGATCATTATGAGTTTTGAGCTATAATCAAGATGAAATGTTTTCCTTGATGGACTACACGCCTTCTCACATTAGATTGAGTAAAAAAGATGAAAAATATATAAATGTGCAAAAGAGGCTTGGCCATCCACAAAATCCCAAAATATTTATATAGTTCTCACCCAAGCCTACAAATAGAATACAGATGATAAAAGCCTGAGTGTGAACAATAAATGAGTGTTGTTTACTCTTTTAGGAGAGTTGAGGATGGTGCCCGGTCAGTGTATGACTGTGCTCATGAACGCGGGTATGTCGTGCCTGGTAGTATCACTCTAGAAGCTCATTAGAGAGTCACTAGGAACCCCTAGGAGACTTATGAGATCATCTCAGTAGTAGGGTTGGTTCAAGCACAATATGAGGAGTTCATCTCACTAATTTGGGCCAACTGGCTCGAACTTCAGGGACTGTTTCTCGTTATATGGACCAATCTGACGTAGATCGAGATCCTCAGAAGTCATTAGAGTCTTTTTGCTTTGTTTCTTAGGACATGAATAAGTGAGAGGCACGTTGTTTCCCAATTGATATGCATGGAATCATGGTGATGGCTAAATGCTCATCACCCCCATGATAATATGTGTTACAATTCTTTTATGTTTAATAATTATGATTCAAACCCTCATGAGTATCGACAGGTTGTAGTGAATTCACTTAATCTTGCTTAGAAACTCTTTGATCTTGCTTCGGCAAGGCTGTGGTTGATTGGTGGGGGTTTGTTCTAAAATGACATGGATCAGGAGAATAGATGCTTTAAACTATTTTTCTTAACCTTAGTTCTATTGCCAAGCTAAATTTTGATGCTATCTTTTTATTCTTTGAGCACAGTCTTGCTTGAGGACAAGCAAGTTTTAAGCATGGGGTAGTTGATAACACCCAAATTGGTGCATATTCTCTATGCATTTTATCTATGGTTTTGTGTCACTTTGGTCTTAATATGCACTCTTTTGCTCATGTTTTAGTTCTTTTCTTATTTACTTAGATAAGATAATTAGCTAGCCAATAAAGTAGCCAATCTCGCCAGTTTTGGGACAAGCAGGCACCAAGCTTAGATGGATAGCTTTCTCTATTCTTTCTCTCCAACTGAGGCTCAGTGAAACTCATCTTTTTATGAATTCATATGCATCATGGGCTCATTAGCCATCTCAGGACTTGATTTTTGCTCTGATTATTTGCTTTTATTGGATTTATCTTCCAATATGTGATTTGACCTAGCTTAATTGGATTACCATGATTTTAATTAGATTTATTCTCAATGTGCAGGTGCCAAAATTAGGCACATGGGACCAACCTTCTCGGCCCACTTTTCTCAATCACAGTCCTTCGCTAAGTCAAGTTACAATAGTCGTAGGGGTCTCCTACCCTAACCGTGACCTCTTAGTCTGACGCTCGCGATCCTCCCTTCTCAGGACTCAAAACCGAGGTTGCAGTTCACATATCTGTGACCACCACTTCTGCGATCGTTGTCTCTCCCCTCCACGGTCTTCTGCTAATACACAGCGACCCTACGGTCTTGTCCCTTCTGCCCATGACAGCAACGCTCACTGTCGTACACTGTGCCCGCAGTCTACGCTCCAGTGGACACCACGATCAGAGGAACCCTACACCACCATTGTGGTATACTTCACCCGCGATCATCAACTCCTCCATCCCCTTCAGCTTCACCACTCTATCAACCCACAATGCATCTCCCTACTTCCACGCATTCACCACAGGTCGTCATCCACATGCCGCGAGTCTGCCTGTGCCTAAAAACTATGATCTGTAGCCTAGAGCGATGCCGCTATCACTTCTCTATGATCAGTCGTGGTCTATCTTCACCTCATCGTGCCCACAGTGTGCATAGTTGATGTGGCATCCAACTTACATAAACAAGATTAACTAAAGCGAAAGACATTACTAACATCAGATTACTAAAAAGCACTAAAAATTAAAACCATTTATCAAGAGATCCATTCACAGGAAAACTCTTTCATTCAGAACCAAAGTAAATCATTACATCTTGGTTCATATATACATATTATGTATCATTTCTTCTTGAGGCATACAAGCATTCACTACTATGTCTCAACTATACATAGGTAGTATAAGAACCTCGAGGCTTGAAGCCCAAAATCTCAGATCGAATATTAAAAGCACTAACTCCTAGGACCCAAGAGTACAGAGACGACTCATAGGACTAACTATACAAAACCAGACAACCAATATCTCCACCTGATGGATCACTACTGTCCTTGTAACTGTTGCTGCTGCTCTTCCCCTACAGTAGGGTTTCTACTTTTTTGTCTGTGTCTACCTAAAAATGTTGGATCCCATAGGGGTTAGACAATTATAAAAATTGCCCCAGCGGGAGATATAACTCTTCGCCAAATAAAACATTATTGCAGTTCAACGAAAATAAACTGAGCAGTGGAATCATAAGCTAAACAGCAGATAATTTAATATCTATGCAGATTTGAGCAACATTCTCACTTAAGCTTATCAGTTGTAACTTGATAAACATCATGTCTAATATTCAATAAAGAATTGAAGAACATTTATAACACTTATCCATCTAGGATATACTGAGTCAGATAACATCAACCAGTGATTCTCATATTTCAATCTTATGCAAATACGCTACACGGCTGATTACATTTTTCAAACATACTTAAGCTCTGAGGAGATGAGGTATACCGCTCATACTCCAACCGACCATTGCTAAATCAAAATCGGTACCATAAATAGGTCAATGGAAGAGCCGAATTCCCATGACCTCCCACATCTCGGTCCGTACGGGACCACAAGCAGGACTATGTCAACTTCTCAATATAGCTTTCCAGGGTATACTGGCAACTTCGCTATAGAGTTACAACGTCAACTGCTCTCTCATCGGAAATCGAGAGAATTAATGTTTATCTCCATTGACCTGACATTAAATATCATTGAGAGATTAATGATACATCCATCATAACCATCGGGAGATTTGTGATACATCCATCTCGACACATGAAGGATTGAGAGGTTTAGTGTTTACCTTCCATCAATCTCTTCACCAGGATATAAGGATATTTTCGCCCATTTACCCACGCATATTCAGAATATGCGAACTCCAGAAATTCCATAAGAAAACTTGTTTCACCATCACCAACTACTGACGATGACAGATCTATGGTCAGAGTACTACATGAACAAATTTCACTTGATTAATTAAGTACATTTTCATATTCTTTTAGCATCATCCAAGTTCTTAAACATAACTTATTATGACAATGCTATAAAGAGACATGTACTATTTTCATCAATTACTTATTAGTCTTTAAAAGACATTGGGAACTCAGTCCCTCATCTTAATACTGGGAATTCTCATCCCTTTACAATCTCATTACCATAATTATATGGTTCTGGGTATTCAAACCCTTAGCTCATCATTGAGCATTGTTACCACTTTTCCAGGTAACTATCACCTTCAGGTCATCTGACCAAGGTAAACATGATACTTTCTATTACAAGAATCACTCATGGTACTTGAGGCCCATTAACTCTCTTGTTACCTCTTACCAAGCAGCAAGGTATATTATGGCACACAAGGCCCAATCACAATAGTGAATTAAACATCATAGCTCATACATGGCTATGATCATTATTTCAAAATACCTGCATGGTTAACACAAATGATAACAGTGATATCAATTGCATATCAGTACCATGTAAAACAAATATTGATTCACTATTCAAGGGTAACACCACTATTCCCTTACTAGGGTTTGGGTTTCCCATTTCATGTCTTTTGAGGATATGCATCCCATTACCCACATCAAGGTTATGGTTTACCACCATATTGCCCAAGATTAGGGTTTCATAAAGCATTACATAGTATCACCCTATATTTGAGCTCCACATCAAATCAAACATTAGGGTTTCATGGTCTCTTTGCTAAGGATCATACCCTTAATCACCACATGAATCATACTCATGTATGAAATATATTCTATCATCCTCTCCACTTGATTAGGTTATATCAACCCTTCAATCAAGTACATACAGCTATGGATGACATAGTGTACTAAGTTATTGTTCTTATAAGCAATTAGGGTTTATCCCTTTAATGGTACTAATCATTTAGGTACTTTTAGGATGTCAACCTTTGTACCTTCATTTATTACCATCACTATCAATCATTGGATTATTGGAACAATCATCACCTTCAACTTCCAAATGATTGAATCACAATTGACCTTTATTCGGTTTTGAGGTTTCATCACCAAACGGTTTCAAGACCGTTTGGACTCAAACGATCTCAATACCGTTTGGGCCAAATCAGTCTCAAAACTGCAAGGGTTCATTAGGTACATTCATCAATCAAATTGAATGTAATTTACACCATTGAACTGACCATTGATTAGGCTTTTGAAGGATTCATCAATCAACACCATTAGATCTTTATCCAATAATCAAGGATCAACCATTAACCCTCAAAATGGTTTTGAAACCGTTTGGTCCCAAACCATTTCTAGACTATTTGGGCTCAAACGGTTTCAAAACTGTTTGACCCAAATTATCTTGAAAACGTTAGGATCAATCATGGATTCTTCAATCAACTCGATTAGGGTTTCCAATTGAAGGATTGTACATACATTGAATCAATCAATTGGATCCATTGGATCATCATCCAACATGTACTTGGGTTTAGATCTCAAATGGTCATCCTAACCAAATGGTCAACCCTCTCTTATAGTTTGGAGTCCAAGTCATCAAACGGTTTGCAAACCGTTTGGTCTCCAAACGGTTTGGTCAAACCGTTTGGACCAAAAGTCCAAAATCGTTTGCAACTAAAATTTGTTGAGATGTGTGCTTGTGATGATGAAATCACCATCAACCTTCATCCCCATAAATCTACTACCATACCCATGGAAGTTGCACCAATTAATCAAAGGTATTATAAGAAGAACAATTGAATCAATTGAATTGAGAAATTGATTTCAATAATAATGATTACGGGTTCAAGTTATATAACCCACCTCCAAATGAGCTTCAAAGCTTGGAGATTCATGTCAAAAATGGTGGATGAAGCTCTTATAACTCCCCCAAGGCTCATCCTCAAGCGTTTGGGTGAAAAGATTGGCTAGGGTTGAAGATGGAGTGAAGAAAAGAAGAAATTATGCATTGATTTATGATTTCCACCATTAAATCATGGTTGAAAGTGAACAAGAAGCTTAAAAACAGGTTGGGGGTCGTCCTACTGTTTCTCCAAGCTCCCTTGGTCGTTTTGCAAGCAAAGGGCGGAAGTGAATTCAAAATTATCCTTTCATTCTATGGATAAATGAGCCTATATGTGAATTTTATTGAAAATTCAATTAAGAGAGAGAAAGTAGGAATTATCTACTCAATTCCCTTGCCACTTGCCCCCTTATCCTCCTTAGATATGAATCTATCCTCCTTGCCTCTTATTCCTTTCAATTATCCATGTTTTAAAGAAAAGCAAATTAAGCACCTTAACCCTTTTATAATAATATCCATAAGTTAGTGGATATTTCTTTTTCTTATATTAAGGTGAGTTGAGTTTTCACCTCCTTAGGATATTTCGTGGCCCTTGCAAACACAAGGACGTCCACACATATCAAAATTCAACCATTTCAATTTTGGTTGAAGGTCCTTCAACTATTTTATTTATTTTTGCATTAATTTGAACTAAGGTTTCCATTATGCTTAAATCTTGATTATTTTAATATCAAGATTCTCTCTCCTTCAAAGATATACAAATGAGACGCCCCTCTCATTTTCTTTGCTCAAAATGATCCCAAGAAACATTAGGGACCATTTTGAAGTGGTAATTTTCATATTGAACCCTAGGTTTTGGGTAAATTGCACATTACACCAAAACTAGGTTTTAATGCACAAACATTGCTTTATCAGCTATTTCTTGGTATTCAGGCTATCACAAGCCTTACCTTTGCATCATATTCACTCTCACGATGCTTCAAAACATGAGGAACATATTATCATGCACAATTTGCAATTAAACCCCTCAACTTGGGTAATTTGCACTTTAGTCCAAAACAAGCAAAACATTGATTTCAACAATATTCGAAAAGGACAAATTACAATATAAGTTCCTCTTGAGCCTTAATTACTTTTCAAAAGATACAGGCAAGCATATAATCACTTTTATTAAACAAAACAACTAGGGTTAAAACATAACCCAGGTTAGGGATGTTACAAGTTATCCACCCCTTACAAGGATTTCGTCCCCGAAATCATCACAAAAACATCAAGAGAAAAGAGTAGGATATTTCCTCCTCATCTCTTTCTCTAGCTCCCATGTAGCTTCTTCAATACCACGGTGATGCCAGAGAACTTTTACAATACAAATGTCTTTCTTTTTCAACTTCTTGATTCTTCTGTCAAGAATCAACACAGGTCCTTCAACATAAGTTATATCATCATTTAGTTCGACCTCCATAGGTTGTAGAACTAATTCAGTGTCAGGATGACACTTCCTCAGCATGGAAATATGGAACACTGGGTACAATCTATGCAATTCAGATGGTAACTCCAACTTATAGGCTACCTTTCCCATCCTGTCAATGATTGGATAAGGTCCCATAAATCTAGGAGCTAACTTCCCTTTTTTTCCAAAGCTAAGGATACCTTTCCAAGGTGAGATCTTGAGGTATACTCTGTCTCCAACTTGGAATTCTAAGGGTCTACGATGCTTATCAGCATAAGATTTCTGTCTATCCTGAGAAGCTTTCAACTGTTGTTGTATGGCTTTAATCTTCTCAGTTGTTTGTTGTACTAGCTGAGGACCCAAAAGTTGATATTCCCCTGTTTCATACCAACATAAAGGAGATCTACAGCGTCTACCATATAATGCTTCATATGGTGCCATCTCAATACTCTGCTGATAGCTATTATTATAAGAAAACTCTATCAAGCTCATATGTAGATCCCAACTTCCTACAAATTGAAGGACACGAGCTCTAAGAAAGTCCTCCAAAGTTTGTATAGTCCTTTCAGAAGGTCCATCTATCTATGGGTGAAAGGTTGTACTAAACCTTAACTGTGTACCCAAAGCTTTATGAAGTCGCTCCCAAAAACAAATTGTGAATTGGGGACCTCTATCAAAATACAATAGTAAATGGGACCCCATGTAGCCACACTATCTCATCTATGTAGATCTGTGCAAGCTTCTCAGCAGTGTAGGTTGTTTTGACAGGAAGAAAATGTGCTATCTTTTTCAACCTATCAACTATCACCCATATGGAATCATGACTTTTGGCTATTCTAGGAAAACCAACCACAAAGTCCATGGTTACATGATCCCATTTCCACTGTGGTATAGGCAAAGGTTGCATTTTTCCTACGGACTTCTGATGTTCAGCTTTAACCTACTGACACACCGGACACCGCATAACAAACTCAGCTACATCTTTCTTCAATCTAGGCCACCAATACATGTCTTTTAAGTTATGATAGATCTTGGTGCTTCATGGATGCATAGCATACATAGAATAGTGAGCTTCTTCCAGAACTAACTTTCTTAAGTTATTAGCATCAGGTACTACCATCCTACCATGGTAACAGACTACCTGATCATATGAATCATGGAATCCATCTCATTTTTCACTACCATACTCTGACCTGATCTGCTGAGTCACAGTATCAGCTTGATGTGCTTCTTTAATCTGTTGTCTCAGTTCACTGCTCATTTTCCTAGTTTTAAGAAGAACATGTGCAGATGCTAGTTTTCCGGTTTTGCCCCTATGACGATTTCTTTTTATTTGCATCTCAGCTAACAGTTCAGCTAACAATGATACTTTAAACTCTATGTTGTCTTGCCTTAAGGAGATAATCATATCTCTTTTAAAGCACACTAAGGAGTCTAACTGTGCTTTATCTAAGGTTGGTGTTGCTAATTTCCTACTTAGTGCATCAGCAACCACATTAGCCTTCCCTAGATGATAATCAATTGTACAGTCGTAGTCCTTGATTTATTCCATCTAGCGGTGTTGCCTCATGTTTAGCTCATTCTGAGAAGAGATATACTTTAGGTTCTTATGGTCTGTGAAAATATGGAATGTTTCTCCATAGATATCATGTCTCCAGATCATCAAGGCATGGACCACAACAACTAGCTCTAAATCATGTATCAGATAATTCTCCTCGTGTTTCTTGAGCTGTCAAGAAGCAAAAGAAATCACTTGTTTATCCTGCATCAACAGACATCCTAAGCCATTCTTAGATGCATCACAAAAGACTATATACCCCTTTCCCTACTGAGGTAGCACTAACACAGGTGCACTGCTTAACCTTTCCTTTAGTAACTGGAAAGATTGTCGACACTTGTCATTCCAGACAAAAGGAATCTCCTTCCTGGTCAACTTGGTTAGAGGTAAAGATATTGAACTGAAGTTCTTAATAAACCTCCTATAATAGCCTGCCAGTCCTAGGAAACTGTGTATCTCTGTCGGTGTCTTTGGCTGTTCTCATTGTAGGATAGATTCTACTTTCTTAGGATCAACACAAATACCTGAAGCAGATATTACGTGTCAAAGAAAAGAAACTTCTGGTAACCAGAACTCACATTTGCTAAACTTAGCATACAACTTATGCTTTCTTAGCAAAGTCAAAGCTTGACAGAGGTGCTGCTCATGCTGTTGAGCATCTCTACTGTATATCAAGATGTCATCTATGAAGACTACTACACACTGATCGAGAAAAGGTCAAAAGATTATATTCATGAGTTCCATAAATGCAGTTGGTGCATTAGTTAGTCCAAACGACATAACTATGAACTCATAGTGACCATAGCTTGTCCTGAAAGCAGACTCAGGTATGTCACTTTCCTTGAAACACAACTGATGGTATCCCGACCTCAGATCTATCTTAGAAAAGATAGTTGCACAACACAACTGATCAAACAAGTCAACAATCCTTGGTAGAGGATACTTGTTCTTTATAGTTACTTTATATAACTGCCTATAGTCGATGCATAAACACATAGACCCATACTTCTTCTTAAGAAAGAGGACTGGAGCACCCCATGGTGAAGTACTCGGTTGGATAAAACCCTTCTCAAGAAACTCTTGCAATTGTTTCTTGAGCTCTACCATTTCAGCAGGTGCCATTCTATACGGCGTTTGTTCTATTGGTTGTGTTCCCGGGATTAGATTAATTTCAAAATCAATCTCTCGGGGTGGTGGAACACTTGGAAGTTCTTCAGGAAATACATCTTCAAATTCCCTGACTATTGGAACTTAGAAAAGATGAGGGCTCTCCATTGTGGTATCGACCACATGGGCTAAGAATGCAAAGCATCCTTATCTCATTAAATTCTCAGCTACCATAGCTGACACAAGACATGTTGGAAGAATCTTTCTGTCTCCCCGAAAGATCCATGTGTCACCATTATCTGTGAACACATCCTACTTGGAACTACAATCCAAGAAAACTTTATACTTTTCTAAGGTGTCCATCCCAAAAGTTATATCAAACCCATGCATTTCAAGTGGTATAAGATCCACATGAATGCGGTGATAAGAAAAGGAAAGATTGCAGGGAGAACACACTTCCCGCAATACTGCAAATCCCAGCAAAGGTGTTTCTAACAATAGGCTATCTGCTCTATGACTGACAATCATGTTGCAGTCATGAATCACTTCTCGAGTGATAAAAGAGTGCGTAGAACCCAAATCAATTAACATAGATACGGAGCAGGATGAAGACATATCAAAATAAAACAATTCCATCTGACCTGTCACAAACCTGGGATTGACAACTACTTCGAGCTGATTCATTGCATAGAATCTAGCCGCTGCTTGTTGTTGACCCTGTGCTCGATTGTTGGATGTTGACAAACCGGTTTGGGATGTTTATCCATGTCCTGTAGCACCACTTCCAGAATACTGCCTCTGAGAGCATTACTGACTGTGCCTCAATTGCTGGGTCACATTCCTGACTTTTTCAGGACAGTCCCTCACCACATGGCCTTCTCTCCCACATCTATAACAGGTTACATTTCCCCTCTGTGGTCTAGTTGGTCCTGTTACTGACATTGAGGCCGAGTTGTGAGCTCCCTTCAGTGGTAAACTATGGCCTCTACCCTTACTTGATGTCCATTGTGTCAGGGTATTGAACCTTGGTGGTGGTGTAGGCACAAAATACCTTGGTTTCTTAAAAATTGTAGAACTTTGTCCTTGGAACTATGGGTACTCTTTCTTACCCTTGGTTTGTCGCTTCTCAATTACAGACCTCTCTATTCATCTTACAGACTCCCCAAAAGTGGCAAACCTCTCCCGGTTCTCCAAAGCAGACACCGGAGTGGTCAATTCAGCGTTCAACCCCTTCTCGAATAACTGAATTCTCTCCTCATCTATAGATGCCACATGCAGAAAAAACTGCAAAAGTTCCATGAACCTAGCTTCATATTCGCTAATGTTCATTTGCCCTTGCCTCGAACCTCTCAAATTGAGAGATTTTCTCATCTAGATACGTCTTGGGAAAGTATCTAGCGACGAATTCATGCCGAAATTCATCCCATCTGACCACAACAATAGGTCTTTTGCCTTCCTCAATGGTCCTCCAGTGGAAGTCCTCTTAGGTCTTTAAAGACAAGTGGACCCAAAACCCTGGCTTAGTTACTTACTTGCTTATCAAGTACATTTATCCCTCAAAGTTCAATCTCGAAAAGATCAACACTCCCTTTTAGGAGATATACAACATGTCTCACCTTCTCACCATCAGGAATCATGAGGATTTTGAAGGCTTTCTCCAGTTCAGTCAACCATAGCTCAACATCTACTGGGTCAGCTGTACCAGCATACTCTATGGCACACACCCTCCTAAGTCGTTCAAAAGTCTTGCCAGCTCCATGTCTTTCATCATGGGTTGGTGCCCTAGGTGCAGGTAATGGCATCCTATCCATCATATGGGTCATAGCTGCCATAAACTATCCAAACATATTTTGGAAAGCTAGATTCCCCATATCAGCTTGGTTGAATTGGGGTTGATCAAGTACAGGATCCTCCCTATCTTGATCTCTTGCACCTGCTCCTGGTGCAGCGACGCTTCTCTCATCAGCATGTTCATCGTGTGATCCAAACATCTTTAGTTCTTCTTCTCCTCCTATATGAGCAGAAAACACTATCAGACAGGCTGGAAGACACTAGAACAGACTCAACAACCTTAATCCTATGTCTCTGTAGACTCAGTGAACCTAGAGCGCTGATACCACTTTTACTTTTGGCATCCGACTTACATAAACAAGATTAACTAAAGTAGAAGCGATTACTAACAGCAGATTACTAAAAATCACTAAAAATTAAAACCATTTATCAAGAGATCCATTCACAGGAAAACTCTTTCATTCATAACCAAAGTAAATCGTTACATCTTGGTTCATATATACATATTATGTATCATAGATTCTCAAGGCATACAAGCATTCACTACTCTGTCTCAATTGTACACAGGTAGTATAAGAATCTAGAGGCTTGAAGCCCAAAATCTCAAATAGAATATTAAAAGCACTAACTCCTAGGACCCGAGAGTACAGAGACGACTCATATGACTAACTATACAAAA
This sequence comes from Alisma plantago-aquatica, assembly GCA_963693085.1. Lineage (NCBI taxonomy): Eukaryota > Viridiplantae > Streptophyta > Magnoliopsida > Alismatales > Alismataceae > Alisma > Alisma plantago-aquatica. The sequence continues at coordinate 759,878,974 of OY856414.1, forward strand.
CCAGACAGCCAATATCTCCACCTGATGGATCACTGTTGTCCTTGTAACTGTTGCTGCTGCTCTTCCCCTACATTAGGGTTTCTACCTTTTTGTCTGTGTCTACCTAAAAATGTTGGATCCCACGGGGGTGAGACAATTATAAAAATTACCCCAGCGGGAGATATAACTCTCTGCCAAATATAATATTATTGCAGTTCAACAGAAATAAACTGAGTAGTGGAATCATAAGCTTAACAACAAATAATTTAATATCTATGCAGATTTGAGCAACATTCTCACTTAAGCTTATCGGTTGTAACTTGATAAACAACATGTCTAATATTCAATAAAGAATTGAAGAACATTTATAACACTTATCCATCTAGGATATACTGAGTCAGATAACATCAACCAGTGATTCTCGTATTTCAATCTTATGCAAATATGGTACACGGATGATTACATTTTTCAAACATACTTAAGCTCTAAGGAGATGAGGTATACCGCTCATACTACAACCGACCATTGCTAAATCGAAATTGGTACCATAAATAGGTCAATGGAAGAGCCAGATTCCCATGACCTCCCACATCCTGGTCAGTACGGGACCACAAGCAAGACTATGTGAACTGCTCAATATAGCTCTCCAGGGTATACTGACAACTTCTCTATAGAGTTACAACATCAACTGCACTCTCATAGAAAATCGAGAGAATTAATGTTTATCTCCATCGACCCTCCATTAAATGTCATTGGGATATTAATGATACATCCATCCCAACCATCGGGAGATTTGTGATACATCCATCCTGACACATGAAGGATTGAGAGTTTAATGTTTACCTTCCATCAATCTCTTCACCAAGACGTAAGGATATTTTCACCCATTTACCCCCGCATGTTCAGAATATGCGAACTCCAGGAATTCCATAAGAAAACATGTTTCACCATCACCAACTACTGACGATGATGGATCTATGGTCAGAGAACTACATGAATAGATTTCACTTGACTAATTAAGTACATTTTCATATTCTTTTAGCATCATCCAAGTTCGTAAACATAACTTATTATGACAATGCTATAAAGAGACATGTACTATTTTCATCAATTACTTATTAGTCTTTAAAAGACATTGGGAACTCAGTCCCTCATCTCAATACTGGGAATTCTCATCCCTTCACAATCTCATTACCATAATCATATGGTTCTGGGTATTCAAACCCTTAGCTCATCATTGAGCATTGTTACCACTTTTCCAGGTAAATATCACCTTCAGGTCATCTGACCAAGGTAAACATGATACTTTCTATTACAAGCATCACTCATGGTACTTGAGGCCCATTAACTCTCTTGTTACCTCTTACCAGGAAGCAAGGTATATTATGGCACACAAGGCCCAATCACAATAGTGAATTAAACATAATAGCTCATACCTGGCTATGATCATCATTTCAAAATACATGCATGGTTAACATAGATGATAACAGTGATATCAATTGCATATCAGTATCATGTAAAACAAATATTGATTCACTATTCAAGGGTAACACCACTATTCCCTTACTAGGGTTTGGGTTTCCCTTTTCATGTCTTTTGAGGATATGCATCCCATTACCCACATCAAGGTTATGGTTTATCACCATATTTCCCAAGATGTTTCATAAAGCATTACATAGCATCACCCTAGATTTGAGATCCACATCACATCAAACATCAGGGTTTCTCATAAAATCACCCTAAGTTAGGGTTTCACATAAATTTCACCCCAGAATAGGGTCTACATTCAATAACCCACAATTAGGGTTTACTATTCATCCCAATTTGGGTTTCACATTCAATTACCCACAATTAGGGATTTACTATTCATCCCAATTAAGGTTTCATGTTCCATTACCCATAATTAGGGTTTACTATTCATCCCAATTTAGGATTTTGCATCATATTACCCTAAATTAGGTTTACACATATCATCACCCTGGATTAGGGTTACATCCTTACCCTGGATTAGGGTTTCACTTAGAATTGCCCTGAATTAGGGTTAGGGTTCAATAACCTTGTCAATTAAGATTTATGCTCATGATTACGGGTTCGTGATCTCTTTGCTAAGGATCATACCCTTAATCACCTCATGAATCATACTCATGTATGAAATCTATTCTATCATCCTCTCAACTTGATTAGGTTATATCAACCCTTCAATCAAGTACATACAACTATGGTTGACATAGTGTACTAAGTTATTGTTCTTATAAGCAAATAAGGTTTATCCCTTTAATGGTACTAATCATTTAGGTACTTTTAGGATTTCAACCTTTATACCTTCATTGATTACCATCACTATCAATCATTGGATTATTGGAACAATCATCACCTTCAACTTCCAAATGATTGAATCACAATTGACCTTTATTTGGTTTTGAGGTTTCATCACCAAATGGTTTTGAAACCATTTGGTCTCCAAATGGTTTTGAAACCGTTTGACCAAAAACGGTTTCAAGACCATTTGGACTCAAACGGTCTCAAGACTGTTTGTGCCAAATCAGTCTCAAAACCGCAAGGCTTCATTAGGTACATTCATCAATCAAATTGAATGTAATTTACACCATTGAACTGACCATTGATTAGGCATTTGAAGGATTCATCAATCAACACCATTAGATCTTTATCCAATAATCAAGGATCAACCATTAACCCTCCAAACGATTTTGAAACCGTTTGGTCCCAAACTGTTTCAAGACCGTTTGGGCTCAAACGGTTTCAAAACCATTTGACCCAAATTATCTTGAAATCATTAGGATCAATCATGGATTCTTTAATCAACTTGATTAGGGTTTCCAATTGAAGGATTGTACATACATTGCATCAATCAATTGGATCCATTGGATCATCATCCAACATGTACTTGGGTTCAAACCTCAAATAGTCAGTCTCACCAAACGGTCAACCCTCTCTTGCGGTTTGGACTCCAAGTCATCAAACGGTTTGCAAACCGTTTGGTCTCCAAATAGTTTGGTGAAACCGTTTGGACCAAAAGTCCAAAACCGTTTGCAACTCAAATTTGTTGAGATGTGTTCTTGTGATGATGTCATCACCATCAACCTTCATCCCCATTAAATCTACTGCCATACCCATGGAAGTTGCATCAATTAATCAAAGGTATTATAAGAAGAACAATTGAATCAATTGAATTGAGAAATTGAGTTCAATAACAATGATTGAGGGTTCAAGTTATATAACCCGCCACCAAATGAGCTTCAAAGCTTGGTGCTTCATGTCAAAAATGGTGGATGAAGCTTTTGCAACTCCCCCTAGGCTCGTCCTCAAGCTTTTGGGTGAAAAGATTGGATAGGGTTGAAGATGGAGTGAAGAAAAGAAGAAATTATGCATTCATTTATGATTTCCACCATGAAATCATGGTTGAAAGTGATCAAGAAGCTTAACAACCGTTTGGGGGTCGTCCTCCTGTTGCTACAAGCTCCCGTGGTCATTTTGCAAGCAAAGGGTGGAAGTGAATTCGAAACTATCCTTTCATTCTATGGATAAATGAGCTTATATGTGAATTTTATTGAAAATTCAATTAAGAGAGAGAAAGTAAGAATTATTTCCTCAATTCCCTTGCCACTTGCCCCCTTCTCCTCTTTAGATACAAAGATATGCTACTTTCCTCTTATTCCTCTCAATTATCCATGTTTTAAAGAAAAGCAAATTAAGCACCTTAACCCTTTTTATATTAATATCCATAAGTTAGTGGATATTTCTTTTTCTTATAATAAGGTGAGTGGAGTTTTCACCTCCTTAGGATATTTCGTGGCCCTTGCAAACACAAGGATGTACACACATATAATAATTCAAAAATTTCAATTTTGGTTGAAGGTCCTTCAACTATGTTATTTATTTTTGCATTAATTTGAACTAAGGTTTCCATTGTGCTTAAATATTGATTATTTTAATATCAAGATTCTCTCTCCTACAAAGAGATACAAATGAGATGCCCATCTCATTTTATTTGCTCCACATGATCCCAAGAAACAGTAGGGATCATTTTGAATTGGAAATTTGCATATTGAACCCTAAGTTTTGGGTAAATTGCACATTACACCAAAACTAGGTTTTAATGCACAAACATTGCTTTATCAGCTCTTTCTTGGTATTCAGGTCATCACAAGCCATACCTCTACATCATATTTACTCTCACGATGCTTCAACACATGAGCAACATATTATCATGCACAATTTGCAAATAAACCCCTCAACTTGGGTAATTTGCACTTTAGTCCAAAACAAGCAAAACATTGATTTCGACAATATTAAAAAAGGACTAAAATTGCAATATAAGTTCCTCTTCAGCACTAATTACTTTTCAAAAGATAAGAGCAAGCATACAATCACTTTTATTAAACAAAACACCTAGGGTTAAAACATAACCCTTGTCAGGAATGTTATAGTTGCGACCATGGCGACGTCATGTCCTTTGTACCCTAACCCTGATCGTGACCCGTGAGGCTGTTCCCTCTTCACTGTGATGTCGATGCTCACTGAACCAACTGTGCTTCTCCATCGCAGTCAGAAACTACCCCTCACACCACAGTCATGGTGTCCTTGACCACATTCGTGGTGTCCATGACCGTGACCCACAGTTCCCTCCTTCTCCACCTGCGGTGGCCTCAACCCTCACATCCAACAGATAGCCGCTCGACGAACGTGACTTTTCCATCTCTACAGAAGATCGCGATCACACAAACACCTCATGCACTCTCCTTGAACCCAACTAGCCATGACTAGTAGCAACTCTAGTACCTGCGACCTCACAGTGGATCGCGACCGCGATTCCAACAATCACGACCTAGAAAGAAAACTATGACCTACAACAAGGCCACACCCACGGTTTATTTATTTGGAAGCCACATGAAAGGCACATGCCACAGACTTATCCCATCCTATAAATAGAACAGTACCCCAACCATTTTGGGGGGGAATGGAGGGTCCGAAGGAGAGAATCCAGATCTGGAGTCCAGACCTGGGAAGGGAGTCTGGAGGGTCCATCGAGTCTTGATGCCGAAAGGCTACTAGATTGGAGCCAAAGCCCCGTGGGAGAATCCCAAGGTCCGAGAGGACCAAGGCACTCAGCCTACATGCTCCAATAGCCACCAACCTCTACACTCTCTCTCCTCCATCTCCATCTCAGATCTACTCTCTCTAAGGGTGGAAGCTGAGGAGAGAGAAGATTTGTGCCACATTCATCCTCACCACTGAGGAGAGAGAAGATCCACTTCACCGCCATCTTCCACCACTGGGCTATGATCTCCAAAGGTGGAAGCTGAGGAGAGAGAAGATCAGTCTCCATCGACATTCTCTCACCTCCAGATCTAGAGAGAGCGAGAGAACCGAGGAGTCTAGAGAGAGCGAGAGAAACGAGGAGTCTAGGAGGATGAAGAGAAGAACCAAAGGATGAGATCCATCTTGCACGGAGGCCAAGGAGCGAGAGCCACCTCTCCTCTACGTGCTATATCTCTTTCTTCTTCTCTTTCATTCTACTGCATTCCTTTGTTTCTTGTACAAATGATGTTCATCCATCATTGTTTGATGCTAACCATGCTTTTCTATGGCTAGTTAGCCCCTTCTTGGATATGTAGCCTGATCTGGGCATGTATATGTACTTTTGCCTTAAGCAAGCAGATTCATATCAGATCTAGTATGTTGCATGTTCTATTTTCTCTTTCTAAGTTATGATTTCTAGTTTGGTTGATCTCTTACTCGCTTGAACTGCTATTTCTTCCTATATCGAGAGATCCGTTGTAGGAATAGCTAAGAGATGATAGTTTGGATCAAAACCCGAGAGGAGGAAGATCTAAGGTACTCTGTTCCTAATATCTCTAGATGTCCTAAGATCCGAGAGGGTACTTAGTATATTCTAAGGTATTGATATGTCATCCTCGAGAGAGGCTCGATGACATATCGTTGATGGTTCTAGTCAAGCATCGCGAGAGCGAGTGGTATGACCCACATGATAGATGCCTCTATGTGTATTAGATGCTTGCTTGGGTGTTCGAGGGTTGTCTACGCCGAAGAACGAGTGCATAGACTGTCCCATTTGTGGTTACATAGCCAGAAACTCTCTTTCTCTGATTAGTAGAACCACGAGCTCTATTTTGTTTTGTTTTGTTTTCTTTTATTTTCTTTGTTTTGTTTTAAATCGTGACAACCTGCTAGACTAGCTCTAGCACATATTTTCATCGACTATCATTTTGGCTTATCTAACTCAAGAACGAAATATATGGCGTCCTAAATGTCACCACGTCCCTATTTTTGACCCCGTATATCTACTTCGACCCCGTAATAAAAGTTGTAGGCGTCTGAGAAGGTTTCAGGTTATAAATTTAAAAGTTTGACTCACTTCTAAGCCGATCACATCTCCCCCAGGAATCTAATAGTTGTAGATTTTCAATTATGTGAATGACATGTACACTTGTATATTCATGCACCACCTAAAAAATAGTGACAAAGTCTAGAATTCTCAAATTTAGGAGATACTTACATTTAGGTGAACTAGAGAGAACATAAATTGTAAAATATAAAATACTTACAAAATTTAAAGATGAGATGAATTATAAAATGTGTTACTTTTCTATGAATCAAATTCCTACTCTCTAATAATAGCATGAGTACATGACAAACATGTACGTATGCATATGTCAATATATATATGCACACATATTATTGGGAAATAGTTGTGATATCATTGAATGTAATATGTAACATATTGAGTAAAAAGTTATTTGTAATTCGGGTTTTCAAGGTCATTAAAAAATTAAATAGCTATTCTATGAGTTTATAATTTACAATATATTTATCCTCTTGCAACCTAGTAATGTTTTAGAAAATAAATTTCTTACCCCTTGAGAAAACTAAGAAATTGGTAACAACAATAATATGCAAGGTATTCATTTCATAAGGTGTCCAAATATTCTTTTATCGACAAAACTTCTCATTAGTATTAGATTATGTAACAATAAATATGTAGAGTATTACATGGGTGACGGCAATCCATCTAAAATAATTAAATAAAATAATCTTGAAATGTTTAAGAGTGAAATGAATTAGACAATGAATGGAGATACGAATGAGAAAAGCAATTTTTTGGATATATATATTTGCAGCAAAGCTTCTTTTTTAGGGAAATTTCATTTTTTTTCACTTGTAAAATAAATATTGAAAGTTAGGAGTTAAAATTTATGATATCTAAATCATTAAAAAACCTTTTTCTCGTAATTGGTGTGTGTTACATCGTGATAGTTCAGATAGTGCGGCTCGATAAATCCTAATGAAGGGACCTAGAATTGAATCCAATAGGAGCTATTTTCCAAAATTGTAACCTATTAAACGAACTGGCCAAATGTGTGACTGGATTATTCCTAGCTGGATGAGGTGCTGCGATTGATGGTTTACAACTTGTCACAAAGTCAGAAAGTGGTGCTCCTGGGAGTAGCTCCCTTGATCATCAAGAAAGAAAAATTTAGATGAAACGATTTGACTCTTATCAATTCCATCTATTGAAAAATACACACAAATATCAAAACAACTTTCAAATTTGAAATTGAGGACATTGTACTATTAAATGTGTCATGAAATGTGCCCATGACCGTATAGGCATTTCTCAATGGTTCTATTATTAATATTTAGCATGGAAGAGTATACTTGATACCATCAGATTGTATGGCATGCAAAAGAAAGTGAACAAAATCAATACTCCACATATTCAAATGAATAAATTGATTGGTTGGTGTTCTGCTCAGACTACTCCACATATTATGGGTTTATATTTCAGTCAAATGTTTTCATTAGACTATGACTTACATCCATCTAGATTGAAGGAAACCTACATAGTCCTAGTTGCTTGAATACAAAATCCCATACCTACGTAACATATGGTGATATAATAAAACCAAAATGTATATGGCCTTGAAACCAATGCAAATCTGCACCTATTAGACAATGCAGAGAAAATAGAAACAACCATATTGACTTGGATTTACACTGTTAGTTTTTGTTCTATTGAAGTTGAAAGACTTCTATCATAACAAACTTAATTGAATGGTATCACATCTGAATAAGCTTTAAAGCATGGACGCTATAAACCTCAAAAAGTTTCATGAAAACTTACATGATCATGATCCTCAGAGTACAAACTTTGACATAAAATTTGATAAATATTTTTATAACAAACAAATATTTTCTATATACAAACTAAGATAAATGATATTAAACACAAGAAAAAATTTATAGCATTTAGCTTCAACCAAATATTAGGTATTCTTATCATTAGAGAACTTCCCTTCCATGAAACAATATAACTTCTCATCACCAAATCAGATTGTGACATGAGAGGAAGACATAGATGCAGCTTCAGCTTAATGATTGACATGCATGAACAACACCTGATTCTAATGGTACAAAGATAAACGCAGAACGATAGGAAACCTGAGTCTTAGTACTTGCATATAAATAGGTAATCGGTGAGAGGCTTTAGTTAGAAGGTTGTCCGTCACAAAAATGAACATGTCAGTCACAAAATGTGATAAAAGATTCAAGATAGTAAAACATGCACTTCCTTTCATTGTTAAAAAATACATATCTCTCGATGATGTCTTTAGAACGTCCATAAAGGAAGCTACCATCATAAAGTAACTGCATACATATCTCTTTATCAATTTATTATTAGGCACGATCTGAACATATAGCCATGGTAAGTAACTACCTATTTTTTCACAATGTGTGTGTGTGTGTGTGGGTGGGGGGGGGGGGGGGGGGGAGGGCTCGGTCCTCTCTTAATTGTATGTTAACGAGCATTGTCATGGACTCTAAGATGTAGCACAACTTCGACATTCACAATCTGATGGTGACGCAGCAAGATAGAGGTTGTTTGTTATTACATGTCGATAAGAACTATGAACAGAGAGGAAGCAGCCTTCTGAAATGATCGGTCACAGGTGATTTTCTATCCCTGAATCCATCCTTGATGAAGCATAGGGATGTTCACTTCTCATGGATATCGTGATTGACGATGGGGTAGAGAAAATAAGCGGCAATCCTGTGGATGAATCATTATAAAATAGAGTCGAGCCTTCTGCAATGTATTGCAAAGAGTCCAATCTATACCGTGATTACTAAAAAGAAGGATAACTTCATGGCCGGAAATATAGGCCACGAGTGGTAGTTACAAACAACTTACGTGGTAGATAATGTAGACTGCAGGAGTCCATCGGTAACTGGAATTTGAATGGACGGAAACGAGTTGTCGCTCGTAGTAGAGTAGAATAGTAGATAAGTAAAATAACTTGTTACGGACTTGGCATACTATATCCGATAACTATATTTGTAAGGACGGAAACGAGTTGTCGCTCGTAGTAGAGTAGAATAGTAGATAAGTAAAATAACTTGTTACGGACTTGGCATACTATATCCGATAACTATATTTGTAAAGCAATGAGAAATATCCCGACAAGCACAGAAATATTAACAAGAAATACAGACATCCAATCACATAATATAGATTACTAAGATTTCGCAGAAAATCCCACAATTTGTGAGGAAAAGATCACACAGTGTGGAAACCTGATGGGAAATTTCACAAATCATGAAGTTACATAATTCATCTCAAGTTTTAATGCAAACTTACATCTTGGTACGTCAGTACACCAAAAATACTCCCACATAAATATCTCCTTATGGAGAATACCCAAATTAAATAAGAATGAATTGTAGTCGAGAAGGCAGTGTAGAGAATTGAGAATCACAAATAGTAGCGGAATAATATCAGACACGATAATTTCTATTCTCAATTGTGGCTATGTCTTGCGAAGCATATTCTATAGGACACATTCTATAGAAATTTGGTTGAATCCAATAGAATTTTGTTAAAGTGTACATGTGGCGTTTCTTTCTCTTTTATTTTTAGGGGGTTGAGTTTTGAAGAGGAGTGATAAGGATATATTATATTTTAATTGCATATCCTATAGAATAAGTATAGGATGCGTCCTATACTACCAGCGACCTATACCTTGTGTGTGACATAAGATTTATATCTCATTTCCGGTTGCAATGCTGACCTGATGGTCCACCCACAATTGGATTGGAAACATTAGGCATATGGCCCAACAATCTTCCCCTCTGTAGAGATTGTGACTCCAATAAGTTCCTTATAAGTAACATGATTATTTATAGTAGATGGTTTTGTCGGCATATCACACAGACTGTCATTGGTGTGGACCTTTTTTGAGTTTAACCCGTCTTCATTGATAACTTCATGTAAACAATAGTATCTCAAAATTATATGTTTTGTATTAGAGTGATTAGAAGAATTTTTTCTCAACGCTCTGACTATCAAAGAATATAGCATACTCGTCACTAATCAAACTTCATTCTCATAAGAAACATTTAATCTAAACCATCTCTTCCCCTGCTTCACAATCTATAATATACTCTACTTAAATAGTAGATATAGAAACATACTTTTGCAAGGTAGATTTTCAACTAAGAGTACTCCGTGCAAAAGTGAATCGAAAACATGAGGTAGACTAAATGTCCTAAAGATCACATGCTAAATCTACCATCTAGTATTTGTCAAAGATGGTTGCATGCCACCAAAGCACTCCTCAAATATCTAAGGATCTATTTCTCATCATTTTAATGTTATTTTCTAGGTTCATACAGAAATCTTCTTACCACACCAATTGCATGTGCAACATTAGGCCTAGTGCACACCATAGCATATATCTTACTTCCTAATGCAAACAACTAGGGTATGTGAGACATTTTTTTTTCTTGCTCAGTAGAAGGAGATTATCTTCTAATCTGTCTAAACTGTATGGCTAAGGGAGTATCAACTGGATAATCTTCCTTCATGTGGAATCTATCAAGTATCAGAACAAAATATTTCTCCAGTGACAACTAAAGTTTTTTTTCTACCATGCATGACTTACATGCCCAAAAATCTATATGGTTGGTCCCATGTCTTTCATATCAAAGACTAAATCAATTCCTTCTTCATCTTGGCCACCGTCTGAGCATCTTCACAAAAAATCAACATATCATTAACCTAAAACAAAGAGAATGATAGAATTATTGCTTGAAAATGTGCTAAAGTGAACACAATGACCCGCCTCTCTCCTTCGGGAATCCTTCTTTAACATAAATTCATAAAACTTTATATACCAATATATGGGTGCATGTTTCATTGTGTAGAGTCTTTTTTTAAACCTAAAAATCGTGTATTCTTTTCTTTTTACTACAAATCCTTCAAGTTGGCACATGTAAATCTCTTCCTCTAGCTCATTATGGAGGAAGGCTATCTTCTCTCAAGTTTCTTAATAATAAGGTCCAATCTAGCTACAAAGCCCAAAGCAATATTAATGGAATCTATCTTCACTACTCAAAAAAATATTTCCTCAAAGTCAATTCCCAGATTTTGCCCAAAGTCTTTCACTATGTCTCACTTTGTATCCCAAAATGTTTTCATTACCATCTTTCTTGAACTTGATGCCCCACTTTTTCTTTATGGATTTTCTGGCTTTAAGAAGCTTGCATAATTATATGTATTATTTTTCTTTAATGAGTTCATCACATATTGCATTCCCTACAACCACCTTTATTTTCTCGATGAGAATTAGTTTCCTCATAGATGTCTAGCTCCCCCACCAATGACAATTCTGAACCAAAATATCCAAAAGATGCCCTTTTTTCTATGAAGTATGCCTCCTCAATGGTGGCTCTGTGTGATCTTCCTATTGGGGTTGCTCTGACTGCTCAGGAGCATCTTGACCATGGACTCCATCTGCATCAGGATCCTCCTCTAACATATCAGGATGGATCTCATCATCCTCAAATTGCTCTGCAACAACATTTTGTTGAACAACAGTTGGAACTGGTGTATCAATCACAATATCATTTGCCCCCTATTCAGACTCTATCATCATACACTAGTACAAGAATGGTCTGTAGCGTCAGTTTTTTTAAGCCTGCAGCGTCACTTTATAACTGACGCCTAAGTGGCCGTCGCTATAGAGTTTTCTCTATAGCGTCGGTTTATTTGACCAAATAAAACTGACCTTACAGAGTAAACACCGACGCAAAACACCGACCCAGGCGAGAATTTGCTCTACAGAATTTGCTCTATAGCGTCCGTTATTCCAAAAAAAACTGACCCTGTAACGATCTCGGTCGACAATTTTCTCGACCGATATCGTTTACAGGGTCGGTGTTTTTGGAATAACCGAACCTAAAAATTGAATGACCACTTCAGTGTGATCCTCGGTCGAGAAAATTTTCGACTGAAATATTTTCGGTCGACAATTTTCTCGACCGAGAAAGTTTTACAGGGTCGGTTTTTTTGGAATAACCGACCCTAAAGATTGAATGACCACTTCGGTGTGATCCTCGGTCGAGAACATTTTCGACCGAAAATATTTTGTTCGACAATTTTCTCGACCGAGAGAGTTTTACATGGTCGGTTTTTTTGGAATAACCGACCCTAAAGATTGAGTAAAAGACTTTAGAGTAATCCTCGGTCGAGAAATAATTGTCGAACGAAATATTTTCGGTCGAAAATGTTCTCGACCGAGGATCACACTGAAGTGATCATTCAATCTTTAGGGTCGGTTATTTAAAAAACCGACGCTAGAAGTTACGATTTTGTTTAAAAATTTCTGCAGAAAATGAAATAGAACAGAAGAACAAGAAGATTCATATATTCTGGGAGAGGGGAGCATTGATGCTCAACTGTCACCATTCAAAACCACACATTCATGACAAAAATGATTCATAATCACATAAAAATTTACAAAATGATAGATTGCAAGTCTGAGATGATATTAATCAGATACAAAAGTAAATATGAAAGGGCCACATACATAAATGGAGCTGACATATTTAATCCAATGCTATATTGACTTCATTTAGAAAAGAATCTGACCACTCTTCTCAGAATTCATTCAAGTCCACAAGGGTGTAAGGCTGAGTTGTAAAGATCTGTAACAGAAAATGCACATGCTAATATTTTATAAAATGACTACAATCACTTGTAAATTTATGATGTTATTCTTTATTACCTGACTTATAGTCTGAATGTCATGTGATGCTTGTTTGACAATAGCTTGCATATATTTCATTACATAGTAGCCACAAGCCCAGTCATTATTTTGCATAGGACACTACAAATAACGAATTATACTTAATGTTAGTAAACTACTATAAACAGCAATTGAGATAACACTATAAGAGTTGACATATTAGAATTGAAAATTAATACATATAAGACTAAGCAGTTGTCAAAGTAGCTACCTTGACATTTTTCAAAGTCAATGTCTTTAATTTTGTTGGTATTTGTCCTCCAGCATCACAAAAATCCTTTATACCCCTATCAATTAAATAATAGTTGGTAAAATAGAAATTTTAAATAGAAATATCATGTTGAAGCATTGACTAAATTTATACTTACTCCATAGCTGGCAATTTCAGTTTGTGACTCCTTGTTGTTTTACCCATTGGGTCAAGATAATAAAGAGTCATCAATTTAGGGCAATCACCACTAATTCCCAATGTCTACCTCTGAGTAAGAATAAAACAAACATTAAAATAAATAATTTTATTCATTATTAAAATTATATTGAATAATAATACTTACTGCACGTTAAAAGTAATTAGGATAATTTCCTTCCCTTCACTAGCAAAATATTTGAATGAAGTAGAGAAGTACTCATTCACATCCTCAAAATTTATCTCCACTTGACTAGTGATTGAAGGAACTAAGAATCCAACATTCTTTATATCAAAGTTTGTGATCTTAGTAAATAAATGGCTGTAAAACATTTGTAATTATTTACATATATAAAACTAAGCTAAAAATGTGTATTGGAATTTGATATATAAATTGATAGATCATTACCTTATCCATACTTCTATTATCAAAGTATTTATCCAATCATACTGGAACAAATCTATAATATCATCAAGAAAAATTAAATTCTCAAAATCCCTCCCAACTGCATCTTCTGTTAAATTGACCAGCATTTGTAATCCTGAGCTTTGGTTGGCTAAGTATCGACACAAATATTTACATTTGCTTCCCAATTCGTCGAATGTAGCTTCAGGAATGAAAGATGGCTTGGGCATAGGAGGACGACTAGTAGAATTTTTACTTTTTGGTTTACAAACCTGTTAATTAAATTACATACTTATATTACACGAGTTCATATATGCAGTCAAATATGAAAAATATGGTAGAAATAAGGTATACCTTGTCATTGATAACCAAGTGTCTAGGCCAACCCACCATAGCACCCTCAGCTTCTTCAACTGTACTATATTCAGGATTAGGTATGGGTAGTGGTTTGTCCCCCATTCCGTCATACACAAGATGGATGGACACATGACAAATGTCATCAGTAATTTGTTGGCAATGCAATGTACCACCAAGGTTGTACACCTTGCCCGCTCCACAACATTATATTCTGGAACCTCCACTGCAAGTTTACAGTTCATACCAACCTAGATTGAAATAATATAAGTTATATAAGAAACAGTAGAACAGATACATGTTACAACTATATATATTATCATATATTTATCATACTAATAACACAACATATAGAACAAAAACATACTGCAGATTGTTGTGGTGGGTCATCGGGAGTGCTCCCATGACCTTCTACAACTGGAGTATGGGCTTGTACCTCATCACTTGAGAGACGCGCAGTATGAATAGGTTGAGAAGGTTGAGTAGGCTTAAATGAAGACATTATTTCTTTTACTTTCTGCGCTACTAATGCTTCAAGATCCTCTTGTGTAAGACCTCCTACACGACCTATTTTAGATTGTGAAGGGCCAAAATAAGACTTGAATCCTATGCCATCTCCTAATCCCCTAACACGGCCAGGATGCTCCTTCGTACCAAGAGCAACTGCTAGTTCATCCATGTAGCCAGTTGGGATGAACTTTCCTTCCTTCCTTTTCTCGTGGAGATCAATCTATTCATAGTTAATAAAAATATTAAATCACAATATCAATTAGATGTAAATACTTAGTTGGGATAAACCTACCATATTTTGTGCCACCTCCTTAGTTGCAGGGTTGACAATTTTACCTGCTCGATTCTTTCTAGCATCAATCCATGTCATGTGTCAGGGTGGTCTCTCAACTTGAGTTGTACTAGATTCTTCTCCAGAAGAGGATTGCTTCTCTTGTAGTTGGCGGCGGAAGGCATAACCACCGGGCCCCAAGCGATGGTCATGCACATTTTTAGCCCGTCTTTCCTTTTGAGCCTGGTGAATAGTCTGATCATTTAAAATGAGGTATTGCAATTTAGACTTGGCAAACATGTATAAAAAGATTCACCTCCTTAATTGTATAAAATTAAATATTCATACAATACATCACAATCTTTATTACCTGAAACTCTTCCGATCTCCTAGTTGCAACAAATCTTTCCCACACCTCAAGATCTATAAAAATATATACATCTGTAGCTTTCTTCTTTTGTTTAGGATTATTTATAAATTCCCTTACAAGATATGTCTTAAAACCCCTCCATCGTACACCACAACCTTATAGCACTCTTTTCTTGTGATCTTTTTCATTTAGATGAAAAACACCCTATACATACAAAAGAAGCAATTAATAATGTTGTTTTGAAAAGGAATTAATTCCAAGCAAACTAATTTAGAATCAATAGATAAAAACATATTAAAATAATATCACATCCACTCACAGATATATCTTTCCATATGAGGTCTTTTTTGGCATTAGGAACATCATACCAATTTTCTATATCTATTGCCACCTTACTGCGCGCGGTTGCCCCTACGTAATGCTTGAAAGCACTAGCATGTTCCCCAACAGGTGCTCCTGTCATATCAAACTGGACTGGCAATTTATCCCCTTTAGCCCTGAGCTCCTGCAGCCTACGCATCAATGTAGGACCTCTACTTTTCTTAGCATCACCACTACCATCCTCATGGTGCTCATGCTTAGAATGTTCATCTTCACTCGCCATTTTAGAACCTGCAAGTATACATGATAAAAAAAATAAGTGATAATAAAAGCACAAGTGATAAGGTATACATGATAATAAAATAAATAATTCAAAGAATACATGCCTTTAGTATTGGTTGAGTTGTTAGTTAAGGAAAATTCCTTCAGCATGGTCTTGACGTTTATAATATTCATCGGTGTTATCTTCAACATTTACACTTGGCAAACCAACTGAGAATGGATTGGAATCATCATACTTTTCGTAGTATTCTTCTTCATTTATAGGATCTACAATAAACTGTCTTTTTCCATTAAGAATGACAGACCAATTTTTATTTGCTGGGTCATCAATATAGAATACTTGTTTTTCTTGGTCTGCCATGATGAATGGCTCATCCTTGAAACCAATCTTTTCAAAATTCACCAATTTGAAACCCAACCCATCCACTAAAACTCCTTTGTTGTTGTCAACCCAATTACACCTAAATATAGGAACTTGAAAATTTGTATAGTCCTTTCACTCGTCCTCCCAGAGTTCCTTTGCCACAATAAGATCCAGTGTGATGGGAATTTTTTTGATAGCTACAAATTTCATTGCAATTCAAAAAATCATTACAAAAGTCCATCACCTCCCTAGCCACATAACCCTCATCAATACTCCCTTTAGGACGATAACAATTCCGAACATCACCTTTAAAAACACTCATGTACCGTTCAAATGGATACATCCAGTGTAAGAAAATTGGACCCAACATCTGCACCTCCCTTGTAATATGTACTACAAGATGAACCATGATATCAAAAAATGAAGGAGGAAAGTACATTTCAAGCTGACACATGGTAACAATTACATCTTTCTGTAATTTATCAAGAGTATTAGGATGTATCACTTTGTTGCATATTTCATTGAAGAAGAAACAAAGTCTTGTGATTGCAAACCTTACATGCTTCGGCAATATAGATCGAATAGCCACAGGTAAAATTTGTTGCATTAAGGTGTGACAATCGTGAGATTTGAGACCTATCAGTGTTAGATCCTTCATTGATACCAATCTATGAATATTAGAAGAGTATCCTTGTGGAACCTTAATATTATACAAGCACTCATAGAAAGTCTTTTTCCCTTTCTTTGACAAAGTGTAACAAGCCGGTGGCAAATATGTGCGGCGACCCCTGATCTCCACTGATAATTCTTTTCTAATACCCATTAATTCTAAATCTTTTCTAGCTTTGATGCCATCTTTAGTCTTTCCTAGTATGTTCAATAGCGTACCGATGATGCTATCACAAATATTTTTTTCAACATCCATGACGTCAATGCAGTGTCTAATTGCCAAAGATCTCCAATAAGGAAGATAACGGAATATTGACCTCTTCTTGTATAGAGATTTGTCACATGCGAGTGTATGACTACTTAAACTCTTTCCAAATTCATTAACAATATGTTTCACCCTATCATATACAACATTTCCTGGTATAGGTTTAGGAGCACTTCGTTCCTCAGTTGACCCATTAAAGGTTTTGCGTTGCCTTCGATAAGGATGCACTGGTGGGAGAAATCTCCAATGACCAAGATATACGATTTTACCACCATGTTTCAGTCTGATTGAATTAGTATTTTCCTCACAAACAGGACATGCTTTGTATCCTTTTATGCTATATCCAGACAAATTTCCATAAGATGGAAAGTCATTAATCGTGCAAAATAACATAGCACGCAAACTGAAGATCTCTTTACGTGAAGCATCATATGTCATAATACCTTCTTCCCATAGTTTCATTAGGTCATCAATTAGAGGTTGAAGGTAAACATCAATATCATTTCCAGGTTGCTTGGGCCCTGATATCAATATTGACAACATCACATACTTATTTTTCATACACAACCAAGGAGGAAGATTGTATATAACAATCATAACATTCCACGTGCTATGTTGGCTGCTTAATGTACCATAGGGATTCATTCCATCTATACAGAGCCCAAGTCTTAGGTTTCTTGGTTCTTTACCAAATTGAGGGTATAATAAATCAATTTTCTTCCATTGTGGTGAATCAGATGCATGTCGTAGGACGCCATCATCATTGACCTTTAACTCCCCATGCCAAGACAAATTTTGCACATCTTCTGTACTAGCAAATAAACGTTTAAATCGTGGTATTATTGGTAGATACCACATCACCTTGGCAGGAGAGCAATTTTTAGCCTTAGCTGAATTTGTAGTCTTATACCTTGACGCACCACATTTTGGACAATTTATCAAATTACTATAGTCCTTATGAAATAACACACAATCATTTGGACATGCATGAATCTTCTTAGCCTCCATTCCCATTGGGCACATTATTTTCTTTGCTTGATATGTTGAAATTGGAAGCTCGTTGCCTTTAGGAAGAATTTCCATTAACAAAGACAACAGTGAAGTGAAACTCTTATCGCTCCAATAGTTTTGAGCTTTAAGAGTATATAATCGCATCACAACACTCAACCTCGTGAACTTAGTACAACCCTTATATAATGGTTTTTCAGCATCATGGAAAATGTTTGCAAATAAAGAAGGTGGATCAATGACATTGTCCTGACAACTACGTAGCATCTCATCAACCATATCATCCTGAATCGGTTCATCACTAACATTATCATCATTATCTATATCTTCTATGCCACAACTATTAGTATCGAAATTTTCTGATCCATAATTCAATTTCTCTCCATGCCAATACCATTCATTATAACCTTGTATGATCCCATTGCATATGACATGATTCTTAATTTCCTCACCAGTATCAACTTTCAAATTGTTACAACAATTTCTACATGGATAATATAGCCTATCTGTAGGTAGTTTCCTATGTTCCTCAGCAAATCTGATAAATTCATCAAGACCTTTGTCAAACTTTGGACTACAACGGGTCTTGATAGACATCCAACTTCGATCCATTTTCTATATCACATTAAAATTAATTATAAAACTAACCGTTTAATATTGATACTATAATAATCTGTAAGTTTTTATTGATAGGAAGTTAATTACTTATATACTAAAGTGTACCACCTATCCCATTTTTGAATATTTAATCTCACTAGTAACTGTATAATGTATGTTTAGTTTTGAAAAAAATTTCAGCAGCACTTCCCCTAAGTTCTCCAAGTACACCGATGTAAATGGAAAATAACCACTCACATATGTACCCAGAGAACAAATGAAGAAATCCTACTAAAATTTTCTACAAAACTAAACATACATTATACAGGTACATCCTAAGTGAGATTAAATATCCAAAAACAGTCCCAAATCGGGGACTATCCAAACTTTACTCATAATGAGTAAATTTTGAACGGGTTTCTAAGTTAATATATAAATGTATTATTTCATGCATCAACCATAAAGTGTCAATTTGGGAGTATCCAAAGTTTACTCCTAATAATCTAAGGATTTCCTTCCACTCATGATGTCATTATCTAGACTTCTAGTGCATACAGCTACAATTTTTATGGTTTAAATGGGGGTATGATTGTTTACACTAAGATGTAAGTAAATGGAAGGAAAAATTTTAAAATCTAGACCAGCCCTGGCAAATTAGATATCATGGACTAAGAAAGAAATGATCAATACACTAGCAAGAGAGAGAAACTAGTTGAAGATTGGAAATGGCAAGCAATTAGGCCAACCTAGAAAGAACAAGCAATTACACTAATCTAATAATGGCAACCCTGATCTATCAACTAACTAGAGAAATTATCTAAACAAAGAAATCATACACTAACTAGGAAATCAACTAACTAAACAACTAAAAGCAGGTTAAGTAACACTAACTAGAGAAAATTCTTTAAAAAATTAACACTAAGGAAAGTAGAAGAGAGCTAGGCTAGCATGAAACTAACAAAATTGGGTGTTAAGCAATTGATTAAGGAAGTGGGATGTTATCAAACCATATAAAATGGAAAAACAATATAACTGTATAGTTAAAGGAGTCCAGGTCCAATCTCGATCGACAATTCATCGACCGAGAGCCCACCTGCACGCGGCGTCCAGGTCCACCCTCGGTCGACAAATTCTTGACCGAGAGTGGATCTGGACGCCGCGCGCAGGTGGGCTCTCAGTCGACAAATTGTCGACCGAGATTGGACCTGGACGCTTCCATGGCGGCGGGAATGAACTTGGGAATGAGGGAACAAGGCGGCGGCCTTACTTGGAAATGACGGCGACCTTCGTGGAGGATGTGACGACCTTCCCGGAGAGGTGGCGACCTTCATGGAAGTGTGGAGAGGCGGCGACGACGAGCTCTTTTCGTGGAGAGGAGACTTGGCGGTGCGGAGAGGCGGCAAGGGTTTCACGGAGAGGAGGCAAGGCTTTGACGACGAGCTCCCTTCGAACACGACGATGACCTTCTTGGCAAAGCTTTGGCGGTGCGACAGCTCTTTTGGTAAGGAGAAGCTTTGGCCGAGCGAGAATGGAGGGAAACTGAGCTTTGGCGGTGCAAAAATGGAGGCAAAAGAGAAAAGAAGAACTAGGTCTTGGCAGCGAGAATGGAGGGAAAATGAGACCCCGACTGTTTGTTACCCTTGAAACCTGTAGGGTCGGTTATTTGCAAACAACCAACCGAACAAGTAAGCGATGCCCGAACAAGCTTCTCGGTCGACAATATTGTCAACCGAGGATGCCTCCTACAAGGTGGGTTATATGGTTAAAACCAACCCTCGAGGTAACAACAAAGACTTCTCGTTCGACGAATTTGTCGACTGAGACACTCTCTAGGGTTGGTTTTAAAGAAAAAACCGACCCTAGAGGTTCTTATACACGCACGAAAGGAAATCTGGCTCTTCTTCCAGTCGACAAATTTGTCGATCGAAAGGAGCTCTAGGGTCAGTTAAAAACTTAAAAAACCGACCCTAGAGGTTCTTATACATGCGTGAAATAAATTGGATCTAAAACTAAACTCAGTCGACAATATTGTCGACCGAGAGACTCTCTAGGGTCGTTTTTTTTTAAAAACTGACCCTAGAGGTGCTTATACACGCACAAAGGAAATATGGCTCTCATTCTCGGTCGAAAAATTTATCGACCGAGATGATATCGGTCGACAAATTCATCGACCGAGGGAGCTCTAGGGTCGGTTAAAAGTAAAAAGACCAACCCTGGAGGTTCTTATACATGCGTGAACTAAAATGGATCCAAAACTCATTTCGGTCGATAATATTATCGACCGAGAGACCTTCTACGGTCGGTTTTAAAGAAAAAATTGACCCTAGAGATGCTTGTACATGCACGAAATGGAATCTGGCTCTCATTCTCGGTCGAGTAGTTTTTCGACCGAGATTAACCCTGTTTCAATGTTTAAATTAAGTACTTGTACAAGATTTTACATGATATCCAATATAATCATTTTGTATGACTCTTTAGTTCTCCCTCTTAATTTTATGCTATGCTCTCCCTTACAGAGATATTTAATTTTAAAACCAAGTGATGCTTTGTCAAATTTAGCCATAATTTATTTTTCAATCATTTGAAATAACAATATTCTTATATAACATGTATATGTCCAAATGAAGCCATGGAAAACACTTTTATTCATAATAATTTAATTCCCATACACTTTATAAGATGAAGCATGACGTACTTGCTTTATAAAAAGATATCCATTACAATCATTACAAAGATATCTCATAATCTCACTGAAAAGATCGAAGGATTACATCAATGTCTAGATCTTTTCCAAGAAAGGGCTCAGCTCCATAATATTTGACCAGTGTCTACCAATCCAAGGCACCTGTCTTGGTTAAGGCATAAGCCTCCAAGAAGGTGGGAACACGATCAAAGCGAAAGTGGGCAGCAATGTCTTGAAGTTGAATTGGGGAAAACTGAGTATGTGTGAGATCAGGAGATGGTGGAGGTGGAATTTGATAGTAGTTATAGGAAGGATTGTTTGGATTTATCATGCCAGGATTAAGGGAATAGGGATATTCATCAAGTTGGTTAGGAGAGAGAGCTTGCATCCTTTGGTTTAAATAAGTCATGCCATGGTGATTATAATCTAATTGCCTACTTAGGTGATATTGGGATCCAACAATGTATGTCAAGGTGTTTGTAATAGGATCATGGGGTAGGTTGGTAGGAGGAGGTGGTGGAGGTATGTCTTGGGTGGATGTCTCCCCTTCAGTCCTAGCCCTTTTCTAGCCAAAGTCGATTCCCATCTTTTCCACTGTATTTTTACTTATCTTTTGGGGTTTTCTATCCCATGTGTAACCTAAGTCGTCCTCAATATTCTTCTTAAGAAAATGTTGAGTGATTTGGCATACAAAGTTAGGATAAGGTGGATTGCCAAAAAACTCAAGCATATTCGTAAGTATGATATGAATAAAGTTTATGGGAATACCATTGAGAATGGCATAGATAAGGCACATACGAAAGGTGGGTACTTCAGATTTGTTTGCTCTAGGATGGATATTGGTGGCAACAATGAGATTTATGATCCTAGCTTCAGGTTTTAAATTTATGGCATAATAGGTACCCCTATCTTCATGGCAAGTCGTATTTGATTGAAAGATGGCTTTTTTGACATCACTAAGGCTAGTTGTAGTGTCATCTTGGAAGAGTTTGTTGAGTGGATTTCCTGTGGTGAGATCAAAATAATCTTTATATTCTTCTATGTTTATGTCAAGCATATCAAGAATACCCTCCTCAGTAAAATGGAATCCATACCCACCAACCATAGAGGAGAAGGAATCATGGTCAGGATGTGGGGTTAAATTGGCATAGAATTCATTAACTACTTTGGAGGAGTAGGAATGGAAGGAGGGGATCAGAAAATCAGTCAAATGTTGCACCTTAAAGAGTTCCTCCAAATCGACAATGTTGTGGAAGTCCATGACGTCGACTGGCCGTCGTGGAAGAGGAGTTTTTGAGGAGAGCCTGAGGTAGCGGTCGCCTGCAGCTGCGTCTTTGAAGGGGACGTCGTTGATGAATGACAACAGATCAGAGACTGTCCTTCCTTTCCTGCCTGCAACTTGCTTCTTTCCACATGTTGATGAGGAAGCGATCTCGTTGCTTTGAAATGGAGAAGTAGCAAGCAAGACTTGGATGTAGAGAAGCTAAAGATTTTCACAAGAATACACTAGAGAGGAGCTAGAGAAGTGAGAATGTGAAGGTGTGAAGAAATGGATCGTTTTGGGTGCTATTTATAGCAAAATAGAGTCCATTTCGGTCGACAATTTGTCGACCGATGCCCGCAACAGTCGTCTCCCGGTCGGCAAACGGTCGATCGAACTAGCCGTTACGATGGTCGATTTACTAGCCGTTATGACGGTCAATTTTCTAGCCATTTCGGTCTACAATTTGTCGACCGACGTCCGCAACAGTCGTCTCCCGGTCGGCCAACGGTCGATCGAACTAGCCGTTACGACGGTCGATTTTCTAGCCATTATGACGGTCAATTTTCTAGCCATTTCGGTCAACAATTTGTCGACCGACACCCACAACGGTCGTCCGCCGTTACGACGGTCGATTTTCTAGCCGTTACGATTTATATTTTAATCAGAATATTGCCTTTTTAATTCAAGCAAATGGAGGTTCACAGGGTTGGCCTCGGTCGAACAATTTGTCGACCGATTTTGTCTCGGTCAAATAATTCCTCGACCGATAAAGATCCATATTTCCTTCGTATAAGTACCTCTAGAGTCGGGTTTTTCCTTAAAACCAACCCTAGAGGTACTTATTCATGTGTGAAATACTAAACTGGATCCTAAGTTTA
This sequence comes from Alisma plantago-aquatica, assembly GCA_963693085.1. Classification (NCBI taxonomy): domain Eukaryota; kingdom Viridiplantae; phylum Streptophyta; class Magnoliopsida; order Alismatales; family Alismataceae; genus Alisma; species Alisma plantago-aquatica. The sequence goes on from OY856414.1 coordinate 759,902,728, forward strand.
TATCAGTCGACAATATTGTTGACCGAAAATCCCTCTAGGGTCGGTTATAAAGGAAAACCGACGCTACAAGAGCTTATATGAACGAATCTGGCTCTCTCTCGGTTGACAAATTCGTCGACCGAGAAACAGCCATATTTCGTTCGTATAAGTACCTTTAGGGTCAGTTTTTTGCTTATAACCGACCCTAAAGTCCAATTCGGTCGACAATATTGTCGACCGAATAAACTTCTAAGGTCAGTTATAAGAAAAAAACTGACCCTAAAAGTTGCTTATACACTTGAAATCTGACTCCTTGTCGGTCATTGAATTTGTCGACCGAGAAAAGCTCTAAGGTCGGTTATAAGTACAAATCTGACGCTAGAGGTGCTTATACATGCGTGAAGTAAACTGGATCCAGAATTGTTATCGGTCGACAAATTTGTCGACCGAGGATCCTTTAGGGTCAGTTTTAAAGGAAAAACTGACCTTAGAGGTGCAGAACCAGAGAGGACTTTAGGGTCGGTTATAAGGATAAAACTGACCCTAAAGGTGCTCGTATACGTGAAATCCAGCTCTTATTCGGTCGACGAATTTGTCGACCGAGGAGCCCTTTAGGGTCGATTATAAGGAAAAACTGACCCTATAGATCGAGGCGTGAAGCAAAAAATCAAGCAAAATTTTGCTGCGAGGAGCTTGTAAATGAATTTCTAAACCAATTGTCTATAAGGTCGCTTATTTTATAAAAACTGACCCTATAGAGATGCACTACAAGGTCGGTTATTTTAAGAAAAGCAACCCAAGAGGTATTAAGTGGTGCCCGCATTTTTTATAGACATATAAGGTCGGTTATTTGGAAAACCGACCATGTAGAGATACACTACAAGGTCAGTTTTTTTAAGAAAACCAACCCAAGAGGTCTAAAGTGGTACCCACGTTTTTTTTAGACATATAAGGTCAGTTATTTGGTAAAACCGACCCTACACGTATGGACGTTATAACCCATTTCTATACTCGTGATAGTATCAAAATATTTGTCAAATGCCCTAAGATCAATCAAGTGTTCTTTTTATTAGGGATACATTTTATGTGATTTGATTTTTCATAAAAGAAAATTCTACTTATTATATTTGTTTCAATATTGAGATAACAAATAAATGTAATCATAACCTAAGAATGTTTTGACTTGATGATATAAGATTAGTCTTAATGTCTTGGACATGATATGTAACGACCCCACCTCCCAGTAACCCCCAATTAAGGGAGACCAAAAGGTTAGATCCGTTATCCCAATTTTTCAGGATCAATTGTTCAACAAATAATCAATAATTATTATAAATTCTACCGAAACTATACTGAAAGCTAGAATAAAATAAAATTTTGCATACCTTTTTCAAAAACATGGATTTCTAACTTCTATCCACATCTGGACTCTATTCTAGCTAATCCTCCTTGCACTTTATTTCTGAATTTCACAATATACCACTTTACTATTTGTCCTTTTCAATCTTGTACCTAAAACACTGACAAACAAAACATCGGTCAACATAAATGAATATTCTGGTATGTGGGGACAACCAAAATATCACACAAAAGGCTAACAACCTATTTATCACAATCAAGGTAATTAACAATCAAATTTATGTTTTCAATGTGTCAAACTCCACCGCTTTTTCCCTAACCCTAGAATACCCTCTTTAGGGTTTCTCTTTAGCCATTGACTTAAGGCCACCTTATCTATCTTGTGCTTGGTGCCTGGGGTCACCTCTCATGGTACCCATTAGTCATGCAATATCATAAGGCCACCTTCTCTATCCTGAGCTTGGTGCCTGGGGTCACCACTCATGGTGCCCATGGGTCTTCCCTCTTGGGCTTGACCTCATTACATCATCCATCAGGGTGGCATGTAGGTGCAAGAATACACACTTATATCATAATTGTGATAATCATAGTGACTTTATGATTTGCAAGTAACAACATCCAAACTAATAGGGTGCATTCAATGTGATCAATCATCTGGAAAACTATCGGGAAACTAATGTGATTAACCATAATTAACCACATACCTGATCCAGGGGAACTTGATGTCCAAGCAATAATGATAAAGAACAATCAAACAAGCAATCAACAATATCCTGAAATTAATGCAATACATCCAAGTGTTATAGTTTATCCAAAACATTCTCAAGATAGACTTGGATTCCATCTTACGCTTTCTAGGCCCACTTTACGGTTTTAACCTCCATAATACTTTTATCACATTTAATGGTCTCTTAGTTCACAAACCCTAATCATAAACCCAATTATCATATTCGGTTTCTTTCAAATTAACAACTCATATTTCCTTATAATTGAATCCATATATGAACTCTATTTATCATTAATTCCACAATAAACCACTAGAAAACCCTACTTACTAAATTAAGGGTATTCATCTACAATTAGGAACTTTTATACTCAAAATAGCTTAGAACCATCAAATCTCAGCTTTATACATGAATTTGAACAATTAAAGCCATTAACAATCATAATTAGGGTTTCAAGGCCCATTAAAGCTTATTTATGTACACGGAACCCTAAATAAATCAAATTACGCATAAGGGTCATCCTTTTAGATCTAATGCGTCTTTTTATAATCAACATGTTAATATCAACTTTAATCATACATATAACCCTTCTCGATACGTTAATCAACTTAAATTAGTGTTTCTTAATCATTAATGCATTAAAGTTGATAACTTCCACTACTTTTCGAATTGCAAGAGGAATTTGCTTCTAAATCTATTTTTAATGGATTTCTCACATAATTCTGAGCAAAATACATGTATTATATGTACCCTTCCGATGTACCAATCGTTAGATATGATTTTTGTAAGAATTACTTACTTGGACCAATAGCAGGCTGCCACGTCATCTCTTCCATGCATTACGTAGCCACAACCAATTATAACTAAATTACTCTTTTTCCCTCACTTAAGTGGCCGACTCTTCATAGCATGGAGGGCCAAATCTGTCCAACGGCTATTCGGTCATCTTTAAAATTCAATGCCCGACCTGGCCACCGACTACATCCTACTCGTGGGTCCGGCCCCTCCTTCCTAGGGCTCGAGGACCGACGCCAATGGCTGCCCTAACTCCGCCGCCCTTTGACACACCTGGGGTGCCACCTAGTTCGTGACCCATACGACCGGTTCAAGCACACCAAGCCTGCGATGCTCTGCGATTTGTGCAGGCTTGCAGCAGGTGGTTGTGTGAGGTCAAAGCACGGAGATGATAACTGATCATCCTCAGGTCATCATAAGATCATCAAGCTTCCATAACATCCCATCCTGCCCCCCCCCCCCAAAAAAAAACTCCATGGTTTCTCTATCCTCCTCTCGATTAGGGTTTGCACAAAAAGAAGAAGGAGAAGAGAGAAGGATGCTTGGGATTCTCTTAGACTCGGGCCAAGGGTTCTACCCTTTATATAGGGGAGGGTAGCAAAGCCCTAGGATGCCTATCCACAAGATAACAAGCCCCCTTTCCCAAAAAGGAAACCATATTCCTTCATTAAGAAGAAATCTTCTCTCTCTTAAATATCTCTTTGATATTCTTTATTCTTTTGATATTAGGAATTCAAAAATTACCTCTTTTATTCTCTTTTTACTTGGCTTTTCATCCATTGGCCACAAAATTATACTTCCTCATAGAAGAAAGCACCTCTTTTTAATAATACCACAAATTCATTAATTATGTATCACATCATCCTCTTATTTTGTATTATTTTGCATTTTCTCTTTCTTCTTATTCATTGGGACTCCTTGGATCCCAAGAAATCCTAAGATTTCAAAATTCCTTTTTTAAGGATACTTATCATCCTTCTAGATGCATCTACATTCTTCATTTTTCATTATCCTTCTTATTTCTTTATTAAGATATTTCTTTCCAAGGATTTCTCTTTATCTTTCATTTCCTTTTTCCTCTTTTCATAATTCTTTTATTAGAAATCACATAGAAACAAAATTTATTTAATTGTGGCCATTAATTCCACTTTCTAGAGATTTCTATGTATTTCTCATAATTACTTTGCTTAATATCCATTATCTTGTATCTTTTCCTTTTATTTGGACTTTTCTTGTTTTCTTCTCTTTTATATCTATTATTGGATTAATCTAATATTAGAAATTATGAAATTCCTATCAAAAGGGAGATTTGCAAAGAAATCCATCTTTTGAAGAAAAGCATACAACCTTTTCAATTAAGTCCATATTCACAAAATCTTTACAATTCAATTTTGAAAACATATGCAAAATTGAGGTTGTAACATCCTTCCCCTCTTATAGGAATTTTGCCCTGAAAATTCCCTCAAACATACAAACAAATTGGATAAGACTTCCTCATGTCTGTCATGGCTCCCATGTGGTTTTACCCTCTCCATGGTGCCTCCCAAGAACCTTCATCATCTCATATTCTTGCATCTGAGTTCTTTCTCACCTTGGTACCTTGTACTCTCATAGGTGACTCAGGACATTTTAGCTTCTCCCAAAGCTAACTGGGTTCATGGCTCAACACATGGCTTGGGTACCTCACATAGTGCTCTAGATCGGACTTGTGGAACACATCACATTATCCTGAGGGGTAAGACTGAACATAACCATCTCCACCAATCCATCTCAAAAGGACCCATATATCAGGGACTCAACTTTCCCAACTATAGCTTAGATGGGTTAGATTTTCACATCGCATATTCTCCCACAGTGAACTGCATGTCAGTCTTCTTTGCATCAGCTCATGACTCATGTCGCCCCTGGGCTTCCTCATCCATCGTATGATCAAAGCGACTTCATCTGCACACACTGTGATCCTTTTCTGACCTTCGTGAGGTCCCTTCACCAACATTATCTTAATGAATTGGTGACCGACACAACCTCCCTTACATAGCTTCTTTACATCCCGATACTGGCTATGGTGGTTATCATCACATCTCTCATAGGGGAAGAACTACCCCCCATGTATCACCCTGAATGAGCACACATGCTCTCATCATACCGTCTTGTCTGGATCATACTAACCATTAGTTAGGGGTGATAAGCTGTACTCACATCGAGTTCTTCATGTATCTACTTCCACCTTATGGAAGTGAATATTTAGGTCATATTCAAGAACTTTTGAACTTGCATCCTGGTGTAGTTGAACCCTCTCTCTTACTTGTAGTTGAGCTGGATATGTATCCCAAAAATATTCTCTCTTTCTCTTAGATTATGTCATCTAGGTAAGACGATCTACCATAACCCATATTTCATCTTGACCTTCCTTGGTCCAGGGGAGACTTACCACGACATCCATAGTGATGAACTCCCATTCCCTCTCAGGGACTTTTTATCCTTTGTATCAACACACTAGGTTACTGGTATTCATCCTTCACCTCCTGACATGCATGACGACAAGCCACATGAAACTTCATCTTAGGCATCCAAAGTACTACTGAAACTTACCATCTTAGTAGTACCATGGTGTATGGTGACTTAAAATCATGATCTCATGTATGTCATGATTCCTTTAGATCGATTCCTCAGAAACCCTATATCACTCTAGTTGGGGTTTCATCACCTTCTTTTCCAGAGAAGTGCATCTGAGGTTCTACAACCATCCTTCTATTGCATCAAGTCCTATGATGGATAACCAAACAACCACTAACTTGATCAACAGATCTCGTTACATCTGAGTGTTAGCCAAACATATCTCCTTTTTCAAATTGAGGGCTAACCTAACAACCTCTTCTAGCCTTTAGCTAAACTAGGCAACTGCATCTCAACCAGAGCATCCATTACCACCAAATCCTTATGTGTAAGGTAATGTTGAAGGCATACACCTCCATGTACTCCACTTATTATCTCATATCAAACTCTAAGTCTATCTTCATCAAGAAAACTCTGAGCTCATCCTCTTAGTTTTCGAACTCAACCTTGTATAGCTTGCAAATTCCACATAGTTCATGATAAAAACATCCTCATAAGATGGCACCTTAGTTCTCTTAGTGTTTGTGCAACATCCACACATCTTACACTCCACAAGGGTACATTATTATCTCCATCCTCATGCATCATAGCAACATTTCTGCTCACATTATCTTTATCCTTGGTGTATGGCATGCGTACTGTTCTATCTCTCACTCCCATAACAAGAGGAAATAAGCATTTGGTTGCAGTCCAAATACAAAGTTCTTCCCATTCCAAGAGTAGAGATGATACATCCCACATTTCCAGTACACCTACAAATCTAAACTGAAACGTGCCTCACATGCATCAACATCATGAACATCTCAATATCCAGGTTACTTCCATGAAAAACTGGTCTCGAACCCGCTTGGGTCATCATACAATACTTTGTCATCTCCTCTAGGTCTGTAGGATTCCGACACTTCTGGGTTCATACCTCTTCCCTTATGCATCGGAGAGAGCCATCTTCATTTGCTCTTTGGGTCCCATGAGTTCATGAAGGTGATCAATCTCCTAACCCATGGCCCTCAGACAATGATAGATGTTACCTCCCAACCCTATGGTCATGTGCAACTAGGGAATTAGGCAACTTCTACTCCCATCGGTCTTATCCCCACCTGACCCTAGGATAGACTTAGGATTCTAACATAGTACGTATCCAACTTGAACCCTTACCCAAGTCTCCATCATCTCTCTCAGCATTTGTGGTCTGACTTACATCCTTTCATAGGGGTCATGGCAACCTATCTACCTCGGTCAGGCCCCATACCGGTTACCTCCATGGTAACACATCCACATGCACTCAGAGATGATCATCTATGGGTCTACATGTTCACTCTTATACTATGTACTCTCCACCTAGATTCTCAAGATTCTATGAGACCTCTTAGGGTTTCCTCAAACCCAACAAAAGCTAATTCATACCCTATAAAAGGTCCTCTCCCAGGATGGGAGGAAACTACATCTTGATAACAAAGGTCACAAACGTCCTAGGGTTTACATCTAGGGTTTGTATGAGCATGCTTAGTCCTATCAAGCTACTAAGGCATGTAGCTAGTAAGCGGATCACTTACTAAACCATGCTAGGTCTCCATGGTAGGTCCTACTTGTTCTCATTCCTTAACATTGGACCAACATCATACATACATAGGTCACCAACCTACATATCAGGGGTTCATGATGGAGTTTTTTTGTTTTATGCAACACCACTAAAAATCCTAGAGATGATGAGTCTCTAAGTTTAGCCTTGCTAGTACTATGGTAAGAACTCCACCCACATGTGCTAAGACATGTGGAAGTCTTATCGTAGTATAGTTAAGGGTCGAATCCTCGGGACAACGGTCTTGACGAAGTCAAGATGGAAAACGTTTAGTCTTTACTTAACAACTTAAAGATTGATATTTAGATCGATAGTTTGATTTGGTTGTTTTAAACTAAGTACAAAGAAAGTAAAGCAAGAAAGTAAATAAAGCAAGTAAATCTTAAGAGTTAACAAATGATGATGAATCACTGGGGTTAAGCAGGTATTTACCACCGCTACACATGGATTGTATATGTACTAAGCAAGACTTATAAGCTAGATGCATGGATGTTTCCACAAGACCGATGCCTTATAAGACAAGAGCGATGCGTTGCATCCAAGGGTGTTCCACAAGACCGATGCCCACATAAGACAAGAGCGATGCATTGCACCCTTCGATGTTCCACAAGACTAATGCCCATATAAGAAAAGGGCAATGCATCTCATCCTCCAAGGGTTAAGTAACTCTCATGCGGTACATCACTACGCGTCACTGAAGGATGTAGTCTCCGAAGAGAGAATCTTACTCAACCTCAAGAAACGTGCATCTAAAACTAACAAGCGAGCGATAATTACCAAATCGAATAGCGTCCTTGTAGGCCTAGTCTCCTATTCGGATAACCTAGCTACGAGAAGAGCGGGAATGATGCAACGCCAGCCATTCCCGAACAAATGGTCACATGCTTTACATCATTCCCCTCGCAAAGTGTGTTCCTCGACTTACCAAAGGTCTCTTCCATACAGATGGGAGTGTGCCAAATGATAGTGAGTTTACTCCACTCTTTGAGATACACTTCTAGACACCGAAACGGATGCGTGGTGGATACACACACCAGAAACCAACACTAAATCGGTATTCAAGCCTCGATAGCGGTCGTAGACAAACCACAATGAAAGACAATAAATGCATACAAGAACGTGGCCATCATTCAAGCATGTGTGAAACGATTTAGTATTAAAACGAAATGATAACATCTTTTTTACAGTACAAAATACAAAACATGGGCAGCGGGGCTAGTCCCCGTGCCCCAGTGGATGGAACTACTCACTCCTCATAGAGGGAGCAACAAAGAAGGAGGCAAGAAGAGATAGAAAGAACATCATCTCCACTGAGGAGAGAAGGTTGAACCCTTGGTGGAGAGAGCAATGATCTCCACCCCTTGTAGCTTGCTTGATGACGGATCTTCTCCTCTCACCTTCCTTGTTGAAGAGAGAGAAAGTAGCTTGCAATGGACGTGAGTCTCAGACCGGCAGCCTCGAGTGATGGATGGAGTTGTTCTGGTAGTGGAGAGACAGCCTCTGGACGTCTGGACTCTCTTTATGAACGGCCCTGAGGTCTTATTTATAGGCTTTGAGTGAGATCCAAACGGTTTGGAGACCGTTTGGGCTCAAACGGTCTTGGGACCGTTTGGCGTCAAACGGTCTTGAGATCGTTTGGCGTCAAACGGTCTTGGGACCGTTTGGCGTCAAACGGTCTTGAGATCGTTCGGCGTCAAACGGTCTTGAGATCGTTTGGCGTCAAACGGTCTTGGGACCGTTTGGCGTCAAACGGTCTTGAGACCGTTTGAGCTTCATGCGGTCTTGGGACCGTTTGGCTTCATGCGGTCTCGGGACCGTTTGAACTCCATGCGGTCTTGGGACCGTTTGGCTTCATGCGGTCTCGGGACCGTTTGAACTCTATGCGGTCTTGGGACCGTTTGGCTTCATGCGGTCTCGGGACCGTTTGAACTCCATGCGGTCTTGGGACCGTTTGGCTTCATGCGGTCTCGGGACCGTTTGAACTCCATGCGGTCTTGGGACCGTTTGGCTTCATGCGGTCTCGGGACCGTTTGAACTCCATGCGGTCTTGGGACCGTTTGGCTTCATGCGGTCTCGGGACCGTTTGAACTCCATGCGGTCTTGGGACCGTTTGGCTTCATGCGGTCTCGGGACCGTTTGAACTCCATGCGGTCTTGGGACCGTTTGGCTTCATGCGTTCTCGGGACCGTTTGAACTCCATGCGGTCTTGGGACCGTTTGGCTTCATGCGGTCTCGGGACCGTTTGAACTCCATGCGGTCTTGGGACCATTTGGCTTCATGCGGTCTCGGGACCGTTTGAACTCCATGCGGTCTTGGGACCGTTTGGATCTACTCGACCCTTGGGCTGGTTTGTTCTTTTGTTATTTTTTTGTGCTTTTTCTGCAATTATAAAAGGAAAAGTTAGTTTGATGATGTATTTACAAAAAAGGGGTAAAATTAGGTTTAAGTACAATATAAATGTAGAAAGAGTATGGAAAACTAAAGAAAAAGACTAAGATAAACTACTAAAATAGGAGGTTATCACCCCCCCTAACTTAGAGTCTAGCTTGTCCTCAAGTTAGATAGAGCTGAGACATGAAATGGCGCGGCGATCTTAATTAAAATTTCCATACTCTTGCTCCAATTCTTGACCTGAGTTCCCCAGGGGTCGTATCTAGGCTTATTGCATGCCTTGATCCTTTTGGATTTCGAGAGTTGCTTGGATTTCAGGTTTTTCCGTATCTCAAAGTTTGCCTTGGGACCACATTTATTTTGTGCATGCTGTTGACTCTAATCAACTTTATACCTCTCTGGAAACCTATTGGAAGCTAGAGAGGGTATGAGGGTTGGCTAAAGGCTTTGAAGTGTAACTCCCCTTCGAGTGGGGGAGGGGCTGTCTATGCTTTTTAGGATCTCACTACCGGACACGACACATCTGCCTTTATGAGGGCAGTTGAATGTACCGGCTGGGCAAGTCCTTTATTAGCCTTTTCATATACTTGGAACTTTTAGGGTTTCACTACCGGACGCGACGCATCTGCCTTTGTGAGGGCAGCGGAATGTGCCGGCCGGGTGAGCCCTTTATCAGTTCTTTATATAGGTCCTTATTCGTGGCACAACTCTCATGATTTTATTCGTCTCTCTGGCTTTTATTCAAAAACTCACAGGCTTGGGTTTTGGGATGAGGATTTATTTTGGGCGGCCAAGCCTCTTTTATTTTGAAGAGAGGAAAGTTGTTCTTAAAGTTTTTCAGCATGCACTTATTTGGTTTGTGGTCCACTTGCAGAGCTTTTTGACTTGGAAGTTGCCTGATTTCCCTCTCATCCTTGAGATCTCGGCTTATTTCTGCCCTGATTTTGACCTATGGAGAGTCAGATAAAGAATTGGAGCAAAAATATAGGGTCCATAGTGGATGGGGGTCGATAAATCGCCATTTGATGTCTAAGTGCTAAATACTTGTAGAGACTAACATGATTCTAGAGTTAGTTGAGGTGATTAAAAAGAATTTGTAAAAAGAATCTTGAAAGAATAAAAAGAATTTGTAAAACAAAAGAAATGTATGGAAAGTGTTTAGAGAAAAAGAAGGGAGTATAGAAGTTGATACCTAGCCCTTGTCTAATGTATCCCCCCCTAACTTATCACACACTCTGTCCCCAGAGTGGCAAAGTGATAGGTTGAGAAAACATTAGAACAAGGGCTGCAGGTTAAGGTAGATTGTCGGTTGCCCCTGGAGAACGCAGTAGTGTAGATGCGAACTTCCCACGTAAGGCGTGGTAATCCACATCCGTCATTTCCTCCACTGGTCTTTGGAGAACGATTATAGTGTACATCCAGTAGAGGACGTGGAAGCCGCACTCGTTGGATTGTCGTATTTGCTGGGGGCATTTATGGCAGAAGGCGGGGCGGCTGAAGTGCTCAGTGTTGTATGCCCTAGTGTGCTGACTCAGAAGTTCGATTAATTTCATAGCACACTCCTTTGCCATTTCTTCTGTCGGCGTCTTGGGCGTTACGACGTATTGTCGTTGTCGGGCATTGAACTGGCTGTCGGAACTGTTGTATATTGTAGTGGTTCCAGTGTGGAGATTGGTTGCCAGAAGGAGCCAGTGCTCTTGATGTAGGATCGGTAGCATGATGAACTTCGGCGTTGTATGTTGAAGATATGCAATCAATGCTTCTATTGTGCCGAAGTTTTTCAGTTTGAGCAGATCGTCTTTCATGTACGGGGACGCCATATATGTATCGGGATTGTGTTGGCCAATCTGAGATTGGTAAGCGGCCATGAGGCTGCAAGAAAGTTGCCCCTTATCTTGTAAAGTCTCTCGCAAAGAATCAGCCATTACGATAATGTCTTGAGACATGAATACGATGCCGTCTTTTTCTGCGGAGAGTTTTGCCATGATTATGCGTATTTCAAGGTCGTTTAGACCCTTGCAAGAATCGCGATCGAAATCAGGAAAAGTTGGTGTAGTTGTGTACGCGGGGTCTTTCTTGCTAGTGTCTTCTTTGGGCAACTTGTTTTGTTCTGACTCTTCCAGAACTTGGCGGAAAGGTCGCCGCTGTCGACGTTGCACAGCTGAGTAAAGATACCGTGGAACATCATCTGGTGACATAGTCGGATCGTTGAAAAATCTTCTGTCACAGATGAGTTCCATGGCGTAGCGTCCTCTTAGCGAATGGAAGTCTTCAGCTGCCAAGTCTGTGAATGGGATTTCCTGGTTAAGCGCTTGAATATGTCTGATGGTATAGAAGGCGCTGTCCCCGGATCCCGTGGTGGCTTGAACTGGAGGGTTAATGATTCTAAACCATGGTTGGCTCCAGTCTTGGCGAAGAGAAGGGCGTACGGCCCAGATTACTTTAAGCAGCCGGAAGGGTATACACCGAGCTTCACCTGCTGCGTCTCCGATAAAGTTAATTATGTCGGATGGTAGCTCGGCGGTATTGAAGATGTAGACTTTGGCGTCCCTTGCCGCGGTGTCCACTATCATAAAGAGCCAGTGTCCCGAGACTTGGAAAGGCAGCGTGATATAGCGTGCCCGACGTGCTAATCCGACACGTAGCCGCTCAATCGACCTCACCTGCAGGCTTTTGTGTAAAAGGCCAAGAGACAGTGCAGGTGAGGCGTTGAAGGCTGGTTGTATCCGTTTTTTACTTTTATATATTTCTATACAGTTGGCGAGGAGGACACGAAAAATTGATAGTGGCATCGTAGACCGGGGTCGGAGGATGCAACGGAAATCTTCGCGTGTCAACGTACGCCTGGTTTTTGTATTAATGTAAATTGTATCGTCCCCCGCTTTTGCATCGTCTACTATAGTGTTCAGGATGAAAATGTCCTGAGCATCTAAAGTAGAGATGGCTGTCCTGTCAAGATCATGCATTTTTTGTGGAAGAGGGGGGGGGGGCGGGGGGAGGTTTTGTGGTGGAGGGGAGGCGTGTTGTTCGAAGGCTTCTTCATGGCCTTTGATATTGTCATCCTGGTCGGAGGCGGAGTCAAGATCTTCGTCTGTATCTAGACTCACTCGGTCCGCGTCGTCCAGGTGAGGGGGAGAAGGTGTTGAATAGGGAAGAGGAGTATTCGGCGAGGTAGCGCTGGCTCCTTTTATGCACTGTTGGAGCTCAGCGAATGCTGCATCTTTGGCGGCTTCTCCCATTGACCCCATAGCGGAGTAATCAAAGAATTGGTCCCCATAAGAAATGTTGACGTTATCGTGCTGTGGGGACTTGGGGTGATAGTCACTTTCCTGGTGACCTTTATCGGACCCTTTATGGGAGGGTCCTGCAGCATTCCCTGGATCTTCGCCATCATCATGCTTGTCTCCTGGAGGTGTGTCTTTATTAGAGTCAGCAGATGAATCAGAGTCTTCTTCTTCTTCATCATCATTGTCGTTGTCAGCCGCAGCTTCGTCTGTTTTCTTCTTATTAGACGGCTTTTTACACCGCCGGTGAGTGGCATGTAGCTCATCGAAAGCCACCTGCAGATGCTCGTGTTTTTCGAGTAATGCGTCGTGGGCTTCTTTGAGATCTGTATATCTGTCCTCGGCGGAGAGGAGGCGTGCAGTCAGATCTGTGACTTGGGCACGTAGTTGTTGTATTTCATTGATGGTAGCCTCCTCTTGATGATGGTGGAGCTGCGTAATTGTTTCGTCGATGGTAGCCAGGCGCGAGCTTAGCTTGTCTTGGTTTTGCTCAAGCTTGCAGAGATTCTCTTGCAGAGGGTGAGTCTGGGTCGAGATCTCATCGACTTTTCTCGTCGTAGCTTCTTGCTGACGTGTTGCCTCAAGGATCAGGTCCGGCAGATTGTTGGTGTGGCTGTTGATATGTTCAACTTGCCTAGCCACTTCATCCTGTCGTTGCTGAATACCTTGTAGGACGACAGGAAGAGCTTGATGCTGATTGTCGATCCTGGTTACCTGTTTAGTTAAATCCTGTACACAAGAAAAAAAAGAATGTAATAAGTTAGAAGGATCGGTGAGGAGGTGTCGGACAACGTCAAATTGACGGCCGAATTCCTCACCGATGTTAGTAAAGGGGGCCCCAGAGGCGGAAGGGTGATGTGGATGGGGCCTATGTGGGATGGTGGTAGTGTCTTGCGGAAAAGACACTGATGAAGGCCCGAACTGCGTAGTGACTGTTGATGAGGTCACCAGCGGTGTCGGGGTGGTGGCGGATGTGAAGAGTGGTGGAGTTGATGATGAAGGGGTGGGGATTGTGGATGGTAATGGAGAGATGGTGAAGTCGGGCATGGAGGTGAAGAAAGGTAAGCCCGATGTTGGGGTGGGTGAAAAAGTGGATGTGAATGCTGATGTGGATGCGGAGGCGAAGGTGGTGAAATCAGGCATGGAGGTGGGGAAGGGTAAGCCCGATGTTAGGGAGGGTGGAAAGGTGGATGTGAATGCTGGCGTGGAGGTGGAGGGGAAGGCGGTGGTGGGAGCAGTGGAGAGCTGCTCGTTTAGACTCTGGATGAAAGAGTCAAGGGAGGATGTTGTGAGAATTTCATCGTTGAAATGCTCATCCTCCGGGTTGGGGCGGGATGTTGGCGTCTCCGACAGCTGCTTGGCCTGTAACAACCTTCTAGAGAGCCGTTTGACAGGGATTTTTGTAAGTCGTGCTGTCGGGGCTGTAATACTCATCTCGGTTGGACCCGCAGTTTGTTCTTTCTCGGCGGGTTTGATCGAAGTTAGCAACTTAGTAAGCTCGTCGTCAGAAAACAGGAGCTGTGTCATGTCATAGTGTGCTAGCTCTGGTAGCGGAAGGAGGGTTCTTGAAGATTTAACCATCGGGCAGAATACGTAGTGTATTTTCCCATCCTTTTCTTTGATTATGAACGAGTTTTTCAGAGATTGCTCGTTCGTAAGGATGTCGCCCTTGATTGGCGTGCATTGGGGTAGTAGCCTGTCCATCTTAAGGAATTTTATTATGGAAGTGACATGGCCCCCCAAGAAGATCTCTTTCCCTATTAGGGCAGCAGAAAATTTCTGGACCATCAATCGTCCAATGTTTACTGGCTTGTCGTTGAGGATAGACTAGAGGACAAAGAGGTCAGATATTGTGACGTTTCCTCCTTCCGATCTTGGAAAAAGCGCGCCAGATAGGATTTTGTGCAAAGTGCGCACAAATCCGGAATGTATGTTGGACGCTTTACAGGTTTTTGCGTCGTAGGTGGGAAGTCCGGTTAAGCTTTTCCAGAATGTATGGCGGTTGAATTCTGGGTGATCGGTTCCCACTAGCTTGGCCTTTTGTAGCTGCTCCGTGTCGTCGATGAACATAGAATTCAGCATATTTTCTGTCAAGACGACATCGCTACCAAAGATCTGGGTGACAATTCTTCTGTCACCCCCATCCCGTGACCTATCAGCGATGTCAACGGGCTCCTTTCTCAGAAAGGAGAAGAATTCCGCCGTAGGTTCAAAGTATGACACTTCAGGTAATGAGCACAGCCTGGCGAGGTTGGCTTTCTGTAGTATGCTGAAGATGCGATCTTGAATTCCCATTTTGACTAGTATGCTGGAGCAAACATACTTAGTCGGTTTGAGGGTTTTGTCAATGGAGATGGAAGGTTGTATGTATAGGTTTTATGGTGGTGGAATTGGAGCAGTAATGGGAATGAAGGTGGTAGGGATAGTAGCTGCAGGGGTGATGATGGAAGCAGCGTATGTGGATGGTTTGGCGAAGGGTTGGTCCATGGCGGATGAAGGGTGGACCTGTTTTCTTGCCCTTTTTGGAGGCTGCCCAGATGCAGCCTTTGCAGCCTTGCGTTTCCCCTCTGTCTCTTGGGCAGAGGAGTCCTCATCGGGGTTCGGTATGTAATCCGAACCTTCATCGTCGTCCGAAGAGACATGCTCAATCTCTTCTTTAGGAGCCTCACCCAGGCATTGGGTAAGGCGGGTTATTTCGCATAGGACGTCGATGATCTTGATTTTTGGAGGGACAACTCCAGTGGTGTTGTAGGTGTCCCTGATTTGCACGAGCTTTTCTCGCTCCTCTATCATCTGCTCCCTTGTCAGAGCAGGGGCAGATCCGGAAGTCTTGTTTGATGCCATTTCTGAAAAAGATACAAGTTTCTTAGTTAGAAAAGAGGATTGAAACAATTTAGATTAAGAAACAAATTAGAAGCTTCTTAGTTTCAGGACCGTTTGATTCCAAACGGTTTGAGGACCGTTTGGTCCCAAACGGTTTGAAGATCGTTTGGTCCCAAACGGTTTGAGGGCCGTTTGGTCCCAAACGGTTTCAGGACCGTTAGGTTCCAAACGGTTTCAAGACCGTTTGGTCCCAAACGGTTTCAGGACCGTTAGATTCCAAACGGTTTCAAGACCGTTTGGTCTCAAACGGTGTCAAGACCGTTTGGTCTCAAACGGTTTGAAGACCGTTTGGTCTCAAACGGTTTCAAGACCGTTTGGTCTCAAACGGTTTGAAGATCGTTTGGTCTCAAACGGTTTCAAGACCGTTTGGTCTCAAACGGTTTCAAGACCGTTTGGTCTCAAACGGTTTCAAGACCGTTTGGTCCCAAACGGTTTCGGGATCGTTAGGAAAACCGTTTGGAAAACGAAGAGTCACAGGTTGCCGGCGCAGGGGAAGGCGAAACGGCGCGAAGGTGAGAGCGCCAGCGACCTCGACGATGACGAAGACGATAGGAAAAACGGGGACGGCGATGGAAGCGGTGGAAGAATCGGAGTTTCTTTCGCCAGCGACGGTGGTAGCGGAAAAAGAGACGTTGCGCGATGGTCGAGGAGACGGCGACTGGTTCAGTGGTGGTGGCGACACAATGGCGCGGTGACGAAGGCGACAGAGGAGTCGGAGAACTTCGTTCGATGACGGCTGCGATGGCGGTGTAGGAAACGTCGGCGTGAGCGGCGTGTTTGGAGTCGCCGGACTACCTTGCGGAAGAAGGTCGAACGAACGGGTGAGCGGCTAGGGCGAATGCAACAGTAGCAGGAAGAAGACTCTTCGCACGAACGCTCTGGAGAATTTGAAGATTCGAAGAGAGAAAGATGGAGTAGGGATGGTGTATATATATAGTGATTGGTTGGTGGTCTTTCGTATTCCAAACGGTTTTGAAGACCGTTTGGTCCCAAACGGTTTCGAGACCGTTTGGTCCCAAACGGTTTCGAGACCGTTCGGTCCCAAACGGGCTTAAGACCGTTTGGAGGTAACAAAAGGGGTTATATATTTTTATGTTTTTGAGTATGTATATATTTGTATATTTTTTTTTGTATTTTGGTTTATGGATTTTTATGTTGTTTGTTTTATATATTGTTTTTGTAGTTTTTATTATGTAGATTTTTTTTGTATTTTTAGATTTAGTAATAAAAGAACTTGAAGAAAGCAAAACAAAATTAAGAGAGAATAAAACTAGAAAATAGAGAAATTGATGTTCAGGTCTTGGGTTGCCTCCCAAGAAGCGCCTTGGTTTTACGTCGCTGGCTCGACAAGATTATTGCTCCGGCTATGCTGACTGTTCAGGGTTATGACGGGGGTTTGCCTCTGGTTGCCCAGCAAAAGTGCCGGCTTGAGGTTTCAATTGAGCGGCAATCTGTGCCAGTTGAGCTTCTACGGATTTTTGCTGAGCTTGTTGATTTGTAAGCATGGTTTGTTGCGATTGAAGCATTTGTCTAATCAAGGATATCTCATCAGATGATTGGGGAGGAGCACCCCTTTGTTGATACTGAGTAACTTGCTGTCCTGGTTGTTGTAAAGGTGCAGTTAACTGTGGCTGCAGGGGCTGCTGCAACTGGGGTTGCTGTGGCTGCTGCAGCTGGGGTTGTTGCAACTGAGGGTGCAGTCCCGAATGGGTGTATTGGTAAGACGGATTCCTGGGATAGGTAGGTCTTTGAAAACCTTGTCTGTAATTCCCTTAACTGAAGTTATTCTGGAGTCCCGGTGGTTGTCTGTTGAAAGATCCACCTTGTGCCTGCTGCTGTGGGTTGGCAGTCCCTGCAGGATTCCCGTATTGGAAACCAGGATGGTTCCTTGGTTTATCTGGGTTGTAATACATTTGGCCAGGTATTGAATGTATGGAGTTGACTTGCTCTGGCATTTGGTCTTCGGGATGCTCGATGATGGGTTCATATTGCGGCATAGGTGGTTGTAAATCCATCATGACATTGTACAACAATCCACATGATAATGTGGGATGATCGGATGCATGACAGGCTTCACAAGTTCCAGTAGCTGCCTTAACTTGTTGAACCTGGGAGCTTTTCTTCTTATCATATTCCCCGAAAGAAGTTTCGAGGGCTTGTTGCTTGCTAGCAATAGTCTTCAAAGCCTCAGCAATGGCTTTGAGTTCCATAGATTCTTCCGCTTTGTAAACCTTGAGAACGCCTTTGGGTTGGTTAGATGACCTTCCCCAATTGGATTGGTTCTCGGCCCCCAACGTAACTATATTCCAGGCGTCTTCGTAGTTCTTTCTCATAAAGTTTCCTCCAGATGAGGAATCTAGGAATTGCTTGATATCATCACTTACTCCTCTGTAGAATGTTTCTATTAGTTGATTTTGAGAAATGCCATGGTGAGGACACTTTCTCAGGAGTTCTTTGAATCTTTCCCAAGCTTCAGAAAGTGTTTCTCCAGGTAATTGGGAAAAGTGATTAATCTGTCCCCTGATCTCATAGGTTAGGGAAGGTGGGAAGAACTTCTCAAGAAACTTCTCTTCTAAGGGAGTCCAGGTAGTGATGATAGGGTGTCTATCCAAGGCGTTGTACCAGCTTAGTGCTCTTCCAGATAGGGTGAAGTGGAAAAGGTGTAACATGATTGCTTCCATAGCAATGCCTGCCTGGGGTACAAGTCGGCAGAGTGACTTGAACCTCTTGAGGTGATCCATGCAATCATCTCCGTGTGCTCCGGAGAAAGAGATGCCTTGCATGATCTGGATCCATTGCGTCCGAATTTCAAAGTGTGGTATGTTGATAATCGGTGGTCGGACAGGATGATCATCTTGATGATTCTTTGGGACTGCATAGTCCCGAAGTTGCTTGTTTCTTAACGCAAGTTGAGCAGCAGCCTGCTCTGCTTGGATGCGGGCTTGTTCCTCAGCTCGGATCTCAGCTTGCACCTGAGCACGAGTGTCAGCAATGAGTTGTGCTCGTTGTGCTGCTATGGCGGCGTTGACTCTTTCGGCAATAAGGCGTTGCTCTTCGGCCATCTGTCTGGCTCTTTGGCGGTTAAGTCTATTCCTTCGGTGAAAACTTCTTTCTACCTCAGAATCGTATTCTGGTTCAGGGGAGAATCCGATGTTATGCGGGGGTTGCATACACGTTTTCTACCTGAGTAGAAGGAAAATCTCAAGTTAGGAAAAATGGAAGGAAATGAAAAAGATCAAGAAATATTGGATTGGTTATTAAAAAAAAAATGTAAAATCCTAATCAACCAAGAAATTGGTAAGTAAAAACTAAAAAGTTCCGTTGTCCCCGGCAACGGCGCCAATTTTTGATGGAGTTTTTTTATTTTATGCAACACCACTAAAAATCCTAGAGATGATGAGTCTCTAAGTTTAGCCTTGCTAGTACTATGGTAAGAACTCCACCCACATGTGCTAAGACATGTGGAAGTCTTATCGTAGTATAGTTAAGGGTCGAATCCTCGGGACAACGGTCTTGACGAAGTCAAGATGGAAAACGTTTAGTCTTTACTTAACAACTTAAAGATTGATATTTAGATCGATAGTTTGATTTGGTTGTTTTAAACTAAGTACAAAGAAAGTAAAGCAAGAAAGTAAATAAAGCAAGTAAATCTTAAGAGTTAACAAATGATGATGAATCACTGGGGTTAAGCAGGTATTTACCACCGCTACACATGGATTGTATATGTACTAAGCAAGACTTATAAGCTAGATGCATGGATGTTTCCACAAGACCGATGCCTTATAAGACAAGAGCGATGTGTTGCATCCAAGGGTGTTCCACAAGACCGATGCCCACATAAGACAAGAGCGATGCATTGCACCCTTCGATGTTCCACAAGACCAATGCCCATATAAGAAAAGGGCAATGCATCTCATCCTCCAAGGGTTAAGTAACTCTCATGCGGTACATCACTACGCGTCACTGAAGGATGTAGTCTCCGAAGAGAGAATCTTACTCAACCTCAAGAAACGTGCATCTAAAACTAACAAGTGAGCGATAATTACCAAATCGAATAGCGTCCTTGTAGGCCTAGTCTCCTATTCGGATAACCTAGCTACGAGAAGAGCGGGAATGATGCAACGCCAGCCATTCCCGAACAAATGGTCACATGCTTTACATCATTCCCCTCGCAAAGTGTGTTCCTCGACTTACCAAAGGTCTCTTCCATACAGATGGGAGTGTGCCAAATGATAGTGAGTTTACTCCACTCTTTGAGATACACTTCTAGACACCAAAACGGATGCGTGGTGGATTCACACACCAGTCACCAACACTAAATCGGTATTCAAGCCTCGATAGCGGTCGTAGACAAACCACAACGAAAGACAATAAATGCATACAAGAACGTGGCCATCATTCAAGCATGTGTGAAACGATTTAGTATTAAAACGAAATGATAACATCTTTTTTACAGTACAAAATACAAAACATGGGCAGCGGGGCTAGTCCCCGTGCCCCAGTGGATGGAACTACTCGCTCCTCATAGAGGGAGCAACAAAGAAGGAGGCAAGAAGAGATAGAAAGAACATCATCTCCACTGAGGAGAGAAGGTTGAACCCTTGGTGGAGAGAGCAACGATCTCCACCCCTTGTAGCTTGCTTGATGACGGATCTTCTCCTCTCACCTTCCTTGTTGAAGAGAGAGAAAGTAGCTTGCAATGGACGTGAGTCTCAGACCGGCAGCCTCGAGTGATGGATGGAGTTGTTCTGGTAGTGGAGAGACAGCCTCTGGACGTCTGGACTCTCTTTATGAACGACCCTGAGGTCTTATTTATAGGCTTTGAGTGAGATCCAAACGGTTTGGAGACCGTTTGGGCTCAAACGGTCTTGGGACCGTTTGGCGTCAAACGGTCTTGAGATCGTTTGGCGTCAAACGGTCTTGGGACCGTTTGGCGTCAAACGGTCTTGAGATCGTTCGGCGTCAAACGGTCTTGAGATCGTTTGGCGTCAAACGGTCTTGGGACCGTTTGGCGTCAAACGGTCTTGAGACCGTTTGAGCTTCATGCGGTCTTGGGACCGTTTGGCTTCATGCGGTCTCGGGACCGTTTGAACTCCATGCGGTCTTGGGACCGTTTGGCTTCATGCGGTCTCGGGACCGTTTGAACTCTATGCGGTCTTGGGACCGTTTGGCTTCATGCGGTCTCGGGACCGTTTGAACTCCATGCGGTCTTGGGACCGTTTGGCTTCATGCGGTCTCGGGACCGTTTGAACTCCATGCGGTCTTGGGACCGTTTGGCTTCATGCGGTCTCGGGACCGTTTGAACTCCATGCGGTCTTGGGACCGTTTGGCTTCATGCGGTCTCGGGACCGTTTGAACTCCATGCGGTCTTGGGACCGTTTGGCTTCATGCGGTCTCGGGACCGTTTGAACTCCATGCGGTCTTGGGACCGTTTGGCTTCATGCGGTCTCGGGACCGTTTGAACTCCATGCGGTCTTGGGACCGTTTGGCTTCATGCGGTCTCGGGACCGTTTGAACTCCATGCGGTCTTGGGACCGTTTGGCTTCATGCGGTCTCGGGACCGTTTGAACTCCATGCGGTCTTGGGACCGTTTGGATCTACTCGACCCTTGGGCTGGTTTGTTCTTTTGTTATTTTTTTGTGCTTTTTCTGCAATTATAAAAGGAAAAGTTAGTTTGATGATGTATTTACAAAAAAGGGGTAAAATTAGGTTTAAGTACAATATAAATGTAGAAAGAGTATGGAAAACTAAAGAAAAAGACTAAGATAAACTACTAAAATAGGAGGTTATCAGTTCATCAAACATATACCTTAATCTAAGGGGTTTCCCATTCCTCTAAACATGAGGAGTGCCATGCTCAAATCTATGGAAACTCAAATCTTGTCATGAGCATCAGGTACACCTAGCACTACTACTTCCCCTCTTAGGTCTAGGAACCCTAGGTTCACCTTTCTAATGTCCAACTGCATTCTCAACCTTGTAACCACGTACCAAGCATGTTTAAGGTATGTAATGCACTTCCTATTATCCTTCTACTCGAGTAACACCTCAGAGTTGAGTCCTCCTCAAGGACAACCAACTAGGTATAAGGCCTCACAACTTGTTACCAAGCCTCCTCAGGGTCTAAGGAACTCTTCTTCCTATCCTTAGAAGGTCATCACTTACATCCTCTACTCATAGGTACCAACAACTTCATCCTTCTTCTTAGGGTTTGGTTCCTTTAAAGGCAACCTAGATACCATGTATGAGGCAACCCCAACCATCCACTTAGGTCGCATGAAACCTGACTTCTCAGGGTTCCTCATATCCTGGAGTCTAAACTTCCAACCTACTAGCTCGGGTCCTGCTCTCTCTCTGTCTAGAGCTTAACCCTACAAACAACTGTATTACTATAGGTCCTCTCTCGAAGGTGGATCAAGCTTACCAACATACACCTACATGGGAGAAACCTATGTTTGCTTCAGATTATCTATAGCTCTTTATGCTCATCTCATAAGCTATCCATCATACTATCTTGGCCAGGGTTTTAGCCTACTGTTAGCACTACTGACGTACTCTAGATGCATAATATGCCATGCTCATATAAGCCCATAGGGTTTCTATATGGTCATCACTAACCTCATCAATGAAGGAGATATCCTTCACTCTACCATGCACGACCCTTCCCAAGGTTGGGTCACCAAAGGTACTAGTTGATCCAACCTCACATGGCTCATATCATCATGGGTATCCAAACCAAAAGTGTGTCCACCCACACACCTGTTCTACCATGACATCTAACTCATCATGTCATCCCTCTCTAACCACCACTTAGGGTTAGGGTTAGGGTTAGCATCAACCTCAGAGGATGTGCCAGGTCTCTATCTAAAATGGAGATCTCTGCCTCCAAGACCAACTCTACATCATCCTCCTGACAAGAAGGTTTAAGCTCATGTCTCTACTGAGGGCATGACAACACATGTCATACGACTAAGCATGCAACTATTCTTTAGTTTACACTTAAACTATTAAGCTTACATCCATGACATCTTATTTACATGTTTTTCATTAATTTTGGTGGAAGATTCCTTAACCTTATCATGCATACCCTATCCTTAAGAGGATGAGGAGGAGAGAGAAAACCCTAAACCATTTGATCTTAATAGAATTAGGGTTGAGAAGGGATGAAAAGAGACGACAGAGTCCTAAAGGTATCTTATTTCGAGTTAGATCCTCAGACATTGGCCAGGAAGTCACACAGATCTGAGAGTCCTCATATTCTGACTAGAGGTGCAGAGGAAAATATTGCCAGCCCCCAGACATGATTCTTTTCTAGACACCTCTATCTTTCAGAAAATCCTCTAATAACTCCCTTGGTTCTATGGAATTTGTAAAATTCAATCATTACTAAAGATTAAATGAGGAACCAATGCTCTAATACCAAATGTAACGACCCCACCTCCCAATAACCCCCAATTAAGGGAGACCAAAAGGTCAGAGCCGTTATCCTAATTTTTCAGGATCAATGGCTTGACAAATAATCAATAATAATTATAAAATTCTACCAAAACTTTACTGAAAGCTGGAATAAAATAAAACTTTGCATACCTTTTTCAAAAACTTGGATTTCTAACTTCTATCCACATCTGGACTCTATTCTAACTAATCCTCCTTGCACTTTATTTCTTAATTTCATAATATACCACTTTACTATTTGTCCTTTTCAATCTTGTACCTAAAATGCTGACAAAAAAATGTTGGTCATCATAAATGAATATTCCGGTATGTGGGGACAACCAAAATATCACACATAAGGCTAACAACCTATTTATCACAATCAAGGTAATTAACAATTCAATTTACATTTTCAATGTGTCAAACTCCACCATTTTTTTCCTAACCCAGGAATACCCTCTTTAAGGTTTCTCTTTAGCCATTGACTTAAGGCCACCTTCTCTATCATGAGCTTGGTGCATGGGGTCACCTCTCATGGTACCCATTAGTCATGCAATATCATAAGGTCACCTTCTCTATCCTGAGCTTGGTGCATGGGGTCACCACCCATGGTCCCCATGGGTCTTCCCTATTGGGATTGACCTCATTACATCATCCATCAAGGTGGCATGTAGGTGCGAAAATACACACTTATATCATAATCATGATAATCATAGTGACTTTATGATTTTCAAGTATGAACATCCAAACTAATAGGTCAAAATCAATGCGATCAATCATCCGGAAAACCTTTGGGAAACTAATGTGATTAACCATAATTAACCACACGCCTGATCCAGAGCAACTTGATGTCCAAGCAACAATGATAAAGAACAATAAAACAAGCAATCAACAATATCCGAAAATCAATGCAATACATCTAGGTGTTATAGTGTATCCAAAATATTCTCAAGATCAAAAAAAAAATCTCAAGATAAACTTGGATTCCATCTTAGGCTTTCTAGGCCCACTTTAGGGTTTTAACCTCCATAATACTTTTATCACATTTAATTCTCTCTTAGTTCACAAACCCTAATCATAAGCCCAATTATCATATTCAGTTTCATTCAAATTAACAACTCATATTTCCTTATAGTTGAATTCATATATGAACTCTATTTGTCATTAATTCCACATTAATCCACTAGAAAACCCTACTTACTAAATTAAGGGTATTCATCCACAATTAGGTACTTTTATACTTAAAATAGCTTAGAACCATCAAATCGCAACTTTATACATGAATTTGAACAATTAAAGCCATTAAGAATCATAATTAGGGTTTCAAAGCCCATTAAAGATTATTTATGTACATGGAACCCTAAATAAATAAAATTACGCATAAGGTTCATCCTTTTAGATCTAATGCATCTTTTTATAATCAACAGGTTAATATCAACTTTAATCATCCATATAACCCTTCTCGATACATTAATCATCTTAAATTAGAGTTTCTTAATCATTAATGCATTAAAGTTGATAATTTCCACTACTTTTCGAATTGCAAGAGGAAATAGCTTCTAAATCTATTTTTAATGGATTCCTAATATTTTTATGAGAAAAATACATATATTATATGTACCCTTCCAATCTACCAATAATTAGATACAAGTTTTGTAATAATTACTTACTTGGACTAATAGCAGGCTGCCAAGTAATCTCTTCCATGCATTACGTAGCCGCGACCGATTATAACCGAATTATGCTTTTTCCCTCACTTAAGTGGTTGAATCTTCATAGCATGGAGGGGCAAATTTGTCCAACGACTATTAGGTCATCTTCAACCTCTGACACCTGACCTGGCCGCCGACTACAGCCTACTCACAGATCCTCCCCCTCCTTCCTAGGGCTCGAGGACCGCCTCCTTCTGCCACACCTAAGGTGCCACCCAGTTCATAACCTAGATGGCTGGTTCAAGTGCACCATGCCTGTGACACTCTGTGAGTCATCCAGGCATGTAACAGGTGGATGTGCGAGGTCGAAGCACATAGATGATAACTGATCATCCTCAGGTCATCGTAGGATCATCAGGCTTCCATCGCATCCCATCTTGCCCCCCCCCCAATCCATGGTTGCTCTATCCTCCTCTTGGTTAGGGTTTGAACAAAAAGAAGAAGGAGAAGAGAGAAGGATGCTTGGGATTCTCTTAGACTCGGGCCAAGGGTTCTACCCTTTATATAGGGGAGGGTAGAAAAGCCCTAGGATGCCTATCCATGAGAGAACAAGCCCCCTTTCCCAAAAAGGAAACCATATTCCTTCATTAAGAAGCAATCTTCTCTCTCTTAAATATCTCTTTGATATTCTTTATTCTTTAGATATTAGGAATTTGAAAATTACCTCTTTTATTCTCTTTGTACTTGGCTTTTAATCCATTGGCCACAAAATTATACTTCCTCATAGAAGAAAGTACCTCTTTTTAATAATACCACAAATTCATTAATTATGTATCACATTACCCTCTTATTTTGTATTATTTTGCATTTTCTATTTCTTCTTATTCATTGGGACTCCTTGGACCCTAAGAAATCCTAAGATTTCGAAATTCCTTTTTTACAGAAACTTATCATCCTTCTAGATGCATCTACATTCTTCATTTTTCATTATCTTACTTATTTCTTTATTAAGATATTTCTTTCCAAGGATTTCTCTTTATCTTTCATTTCCTTTTTCCTCTTTTCATGTTTCTTTTATTAGAAATCATAAAGAAATGAAATTTATTTAATTGTGGCCATTAATTCCACTTTCTAGAGATTTCTATGTATTTCTCATAATTACTTTTCTTAATATCCATTATCTTATATCTTTTCCTTTTATTTGGACTTTTCTTCTTTTCTTTTCTTTTATATCCGTTATTGGATTAATCTAATAATAGAAATTACGAAATTCCTATCAAAACAGAGATTTGCAAAGAAATCCATCTTTCGAAGCAAAGCATACAACCTTTTCAATTAAGTCCATATTCATAAAATCTTTACAATTCAATTATGAAAACAAACGCAAAATTGAGATTGTAACATGAGATCATTTGTATATTAAGAGTAATCACTCTTGTATGTCCTTAATCAGTAACTATTATGCATATCACAGGGGAAAAAATATTACATAAGACTAGTGTATCTGTTGAATGATGACTATGTCTCTTTAGTCATGATATTATACAAATTTAGATACGTGGGGAATTTTCATAGAACAATTTGTAAGGGACAGAACCAATTGAGAATGACTCTGGATTCCATGTTGTGGAATTCAGAGTCATATTTAAATGTGACAATGGTGATTGTCTTGAAATTCACTACAAAATCACATGTTGTTCTATATACTTCAAAACTATACAACATGACTTTAAATAAGGGTTTCCTTACAATTACATTGGGTGCACTATTGCATTCTTGGGTTATTATTCTGAGTAATCTAGATGGAACATCTATTGGAGTGATATAATGACCACTTGATAAGCAAGATCATGAAATGTATGGATTTGCTCATGACGTCAATATGTGATATTGAACTCGCACAAGCTCAATAATTTACTCTAATTCAATAACATAGAAAGAATGCTAGGATGAAAACTCCATAACTTGTTTTCAATATGTATATTTGTGATAGAGGGATTATACGACCACGATAATGTTGGTTACATACAAGTTAGAGTTGTTCTCGACTTATTACTATTACATGGGTAGCAATGACATGCTGCTAGATATGAATCTTTTCTTGTGAGGTTATGATCATCAGTGATAACATAATTAAGAACCTATGGGGTAACACACATAAGATGCACAAGGGAATTGAATTTCACAACCAAACACCTGACTATAATGGTTTTAAATCAAGTAAAAATTAATTTCCTATCCAAACGATCCACCGAGAAATCCAGTCATTTGACTTGATAGTTTGAATTTGTGGAATGATTGATTGAGTGATATCCAGTTTGAGAAATTGTCCAATGGATCAGCTAGAATGAAGTAAGGAAACAACAAGGAATATGTGTCAAGTTTGATTTCAAATTGGATTGGTCAATTGAAAATGGATCAGGACTGGTGAACATGGTTGACTGGACATATTAACCGATTGACTAGGTTACCCAAGTAGTCCCAACCGCTCAATTGGTTAATGAATTAGATCACTAGGAATTCTGTCTGATTATTCCTAGTTTGATTTTGTATTGAGTTATGATAAGGAACAACATTGGATTATGGAAATCAATGCCCATGACTCTCCTATATGAGTGGTGGGTATAAGGGGATGATACACATGTGAGAAACATATTGTGAGACAAGTTGTCTAAGAGTTCTTCCTCTTAGAGAGAGAAACTCACCCAAGGACAACAACCCACTAAAGGAGAAGAAGGAGAGTGAGTCACACTAGCACATCAATGACTTCATTGTCTACTTCCTCTTGTCAACCAAGATGGTACACATAGAGTTCCTACATTTGTGTGGATGATGTAAAGGTCAAGGCCCTTGGGTAGAGGCTTAAGGAGAAGCAACTTCTCCAAACATAAGATAATGTGTTGATGTACAACAAAGCAACAACAATAACAACCAATTTAAATCCAAATCTAGAAGTGTGATTTCTATAGTGAAATATGAAATGTATAATTATGGGAAACTAGTGTGCATCAAGATATATTTGATATCCCTTGTATATCTTTAATATAGTAACATATCATGGCTATAATGAATCATTATCTAAGATTTTTTGGGAGAATTTTGGTATTCTCACAGCACCCCTTCGCCCAATACCCTACACAAAATGCATTTGGTCCTCAAAGAATATTATATCTATGCATCTACTCATCTTCTTCTTTCCTAGGTCCCAAACATTGTAGAAAACTACTCATCAACATAGACAAGAAAAATAAAAGGATAAATTGAATCATCATGCTTGTGCCTCCTCTCCATAGGAACATATGCAAATGCCTTACACCCAAGCACTCCAATATAAGAACTAGAAAATGGATTCCCTATCCTTGAACTATCCATGCACTCTTTATAGTATCAAATTCCAAAAGAACAGATGGTGACCTATTAACCAAGTAGAAAATAATATTTACAGCCTCTTCTGTAAAATCCTTAAGTAATTTTACATTCTTCATTATTGATCTGACTCCCTCTATAATGGTTATATTCATTCTTTCAGCCAAAATTTGTGTTAGTGGGGTACCTAGAAAAATATGCTCATATCAAATACAAGATCCTTCACAATAAGATCTAAAGTCCCTAGAGGTGAACTCACCTTCATTACAAAAGGAATTCACTTACAATGTTTTTCTTGTATACCTTTCAAACATGGAATGGAAGATCTCAAAAATATCACAGACTTGATCTTTCCTCTACAAATGGTAGAACCACAAATTTGGACAGGAATCATCAATAAAAGTCATAAAGAATCTATTTCTACTAAAGGAGTTTACATCCTTATGATGACAACCATCAGAGAAAAGATTTTGTCTAATGCATTACACTTTTTCTCGAATTGAGCATTAAATTGGAGCCTTTGTTTCTTCCCAAGCAATAAACTTTGATAAGGACTAAGAATTGCATTTTTGCATAGGATGTCTTTCTTTGCAAGCATTTGTAATTCTTTTTGACTAATGTGCCCCAAATGTATGTGTCAAGAAAAGGAGAATTGGAATTGACTACAACATTGAAACTATTAATGCAAGCCTTTATGTTTTTAATGTAAATAGTACACCAAACTTGTCCTATAGAGACAACCAACTGTCAATGTGATTGTGATAGCCATGCATATCCAATATATAGTCGTAAATGATGTTATAATCAATGGTATTAATATATATGATTGATTAACATGACGGTATAGATCAACTAAGTCTTTATGTCCACGTCACTAATACCATGCATCATTTTATAGGTTTTTCTAGCCGTATTTGTAATTCAAAGTCACCACACTTGGTCAAGTAGAAGAAGTGTCTATAGGGAATGATGTGGGAAGAAGTACATGTGTATAATACCCACTCAACATTGTCAATTATATATAGACAATGTTCAATTACAAGTGCACTTGTGAGTACCTCTAAGGAATCTACAATTACTACATCTCTTTCTATATTATCATCTGTCACTTTGAGATTTCTTTTAAAAAAATCCTTTTATGTTGCCTGTAGAATTTCTTTACATGACATTTCTTGTTGTGGTGATGACAAACACCATGAGATTGGACTTTGACTTGTGTTTTGACTTTCCTCTTTCACCAACCTAGTTGTGGCTTTTTCTCTATCCCCTATACTTAACAATAAGATCTTGTGATGTACATGTCTCTATAGAGAAATTTTGTCTAGCACTTCACTCTGCATGCTATTGGATAGCAAGTATAACATCAACTCTCCATCTAGCATAGAGTTGTTAATAGAAATAACCAGAGGCTCCTAGCTATCAGGTAAAGAACCAAGAAATAGAAGCATGTACAACTCATTAATGATCACCCATTATAGACGACTAACTAAACATTCTTTTAAGAACAAGTGCATAGAAATAGTGCCTCCTTCCTTGAACTTGAGATTCACAAGTTTCTTATTGAGAAATGCTTTGTTCCTTGTAGTCATCCTATGATACAATCACTCAAGTTTCTTACAAAGTGAATGGGAATCAATTTCATTTGCTATGTAAAGGAAGAATGACTTGTAAACTCAATGATGAATTAGTCCCAAGCATTTCCTATTCATTATTGTTTAGTTATCATGTTTCATATTAGTGGGCTTGCAGGCATCCCCTTGGACCAGTTCATACAGATCATTACAATAAAGAGACCCTCCATTTTGATATTCATTCCTGAAAAATTGGACACCAACAACTTAACTATGTTATTGGTTCCAAAATCTAGTCCATGTAACCCATCATTGCTTTGATTCCACTTGAACAAGATTATTGTTCAAGATTTTTGTATTTTTCATGCAAAAAATATAGTCGAAGAACTTGTTATGAACATGGCACACAATATTCAATAATTGTAAATGTAGCACAATGAGTAATGTCCAAGAATACTTAGTATTATTAATAGCTAATACATACTAGAAATCACACAATATTGAACACCAAGAATTACATTGAAAACCCCCACAATGTGTGGGGGAAAAACCATGGGGTTGAAATTCAATGAGAAAATTCAGTATTGAATAAGATATAGAGTTTAGATAAATTTATGACCCAAAACTTGTGGAGTATAGAGTAAAGGAAAGACAGAGATATTGTCAACTTCGTACTTCATCACACTAAAAGACCTTCTAGAAAAACACTCCCTTATAGAGAATTACCAAATTAAACAAGACAATATGCAATGGAGAATGTGTAGTGGAGAACTGCAGCATAAAGCCTCCTTCCTTTCTCCTTCCTTGTTTCCTTTCTTCTTATGTCACTATTCTTCTTCTCATCATCAACAATAGATGTGGAATACTAACAAAGGTGACAACTTGTATCCTCAATTGCAGATTTTCCTTGTACTTGAGGCAAAATGGTATTTATATTCCTCCTTTGTACTACAATGTCTACCTAATGGGTCACCCATGATTGGGATGGATATAGAAGTCCTCTATACCAAAAATTATAGTAAATATATTTATTGTGAGTTTATTAGGTGCACATTGTATGACATAAGAAAATTGGTTACATTATCAATAGTAGTAGATGGAGTATTTTAAGAACTTCTAAGTTAATGAAGTGATGTCATAATATACTTTTCCACACCTCAATATCCTAAAAATGATATATAATTATCATGAAATAACATGCAAGAATATATATGGAAAAAAATAGAATACCTCCTTTATCTTTTATTTTTCTAGTGTAGCACACATATATACATGACATACATAAGCTGAAGCAACATGTAATTCATTGGGGATGTTATACAAGTATGAAAACATCACAATCATATTGTTATAATATTGGGACTATGTACAACCTTTTCACAACAATGTTCACCAAACCTCAACCATACAAAAATTGGATATATGACAAAATTGATAATAATACATGAGTTTAGGTACATGTGATTTTCACATATAGGGTCTACAAACTAGTATAAGCCTCCCTAAAGAGTTGGTGAAGTCTAGATCTTATCCTTCTTGCTTCAATGTGGATCTCCTTAATTTAGCAAACTCATAAACTATATATCATGGGTAGAGTAACACATTCATTTCTGATACATTATAAATTTAACAACAAAATTTTAAACCTTGAGTCAAATCTCAAAAGCATTTAAGAATGGAATACATTAAGGCCTATCTATTCATTGTTACATAGTTGTCTATCCTTCCTCTATAAAATTGTACGATGCAATGTTAATCTAAAGGATATGCATTGTGGTATCTTGATCTCTAACATTTTAGCTCCTTAAGTTGACATGTATAGTGACAGATGGACTCATTCATATAAGATTCATTCTTTCATTTGTAAACTTTATATTTTTAAAACATGACATAAGAACTTGTAGTCATTAAAAAAATAATTTTTTATTCATTACATATCATTTATTGGAATAAATATAGTACTCAAGTATTCAAGAAGAACAATAACTTTTATGTTATTTCTCCTTCAAACAAAAAGAGTAAATAAAACACAATTTCTCATTTGGCATGGATTACTTACCTAATTTGGGAAAAAAATCTTATGTGGATTTGAATTTTGAACAAAGTCTTGTCCTCCTAACAATAACAAAAACAACTATTTCATCATCACTCATTTCTTACATAACCAAATTATATTTTACCTTCTTTCTGGATAACTTTTTCAATCTAAATAAGGTTTCAAAAATTCCAACATATTAATTATCTTTTCACTTTTCTGAATCTTTTAGCTTTCTATATTAATTATATTACTTCTTTAACTCAATTTAACTATCTCAATCCCAAGTATTCCTTTAATTAAATTTTACACTATTTATGTTCATCACCCATTTGTTGATGTCACATCATAATTGTACGTATTTGAATGATTTCATATATAGTCAAATCTCCAGTAAGATGTGTTTACTTTTGTAACACCCCAATTTTCATATCATATGAACGAAAGCTAAACTTTTTTTCAATTTGGAAGTTATACAAACATGATACATAACAAAAAAAATAGAAAGAAACCAACATAACTTAGGGTATATATTCTCATAAATTCTTAGAATACAAATTTGGTTACATAAACTTGATAAGAAAGACTAAATACATGGAGGAAAAGCATGCCCTATATCTATCATCTTGGATCATGTAGATGGTGTCCCATGAAACAAATCTCTCTTGAAATATTGTTGATGGGTCCTTTATCTAGAATGATCTTCCTAGAAATTAGTACATGTCGATATATCGTACCCAGCCATGAAAAAAGAGAAACCTAGGTTAGAGTAAGTTGATTGAATTTCTAATAAGATAAATATGAATATACTATAACATAATCACCTGGACATCAAAAAATTTAAGTAAGCCCATGTGTGTTTCTCTTTTCCATTTTAAATATCAACTCCCATCTCATAACCTTATTTACCAAAATATAATTCGTACTTAGAATATAAAAGTCTAATGTAAAACCATGATAAAAATCTTGCATTGAATGTATATCAAAACTCACATTATTTAATCACCATAACACTCATATTCAAATAAGCCATAAAAATCACATAATGTACTATATACGAATATATTAATCTATGATCAAAAGAAAACCTTCAAATATAATCATATGCCTCTAGTTACTTCTATTTGGTTGAAATTAGAAATAAATACCAAAAACCCTATTCTATAGCATTAAATCATATATGCAATGTAATATCTCATCAATATCCATAAAACACATCATATAATAACATCATGAATATAATACCAAATACTAACTTAAAAAAGTATGAAACCTCATCACAATTTTGAAAACAATAATGAACCATGTAATAGGATATCAAATCATCACATAGTCAAACTATGGGTGAAATATCTAAAATACTAGTATTACAATTTACATAAAAACCCTTAATAAAACTTCAAACCAGAATATTCAAGTCGTATAATCATGTTCAACATATGAAAACACACTTATCACAAAATGGTCATCAATTTCTAAACTTGCTTGCTATTTTAATGCATAAAACATCAAAATCATGTAGATTTTAGCAAACATAACATATTAAATAACGAACATATAAATCATCTTTTCAACATATTTTTAGGACTAATACACTTAAAAAACTTAATAATGACATCTTTAACTCCCCATACGGACACTTAAAACTCAAGTTATGATTTTTGTAAATTTTCCATAGCTTTAGTTTAGATCAACACCAATTACGAAAAGCTTAAACTATGACACCACAACAATGGTAATCCTTCATCGACATTGTAGGCATATTAGGAGGCAATAATTATGTGTCAAGTGATGGTAAACTACAAAAATAAAGGGGAAGGCATCATCATGGAGGAGTAGGACTTCAATTACCTTTGTTTCTTTGTTCCTTTGTCACGACACATCTGTAAAGGAGGGGAATAAGGAGGGTTTGGTAAAGGAGAACAAGGGTAGGAGAAAGGGTGGTTACACAGGCACCCCAAAATACAAGTCCCACTAACCCTTATAAACTCCCTCCCGTTTTACACATTTTTGTTTCTTGCCTTTCAAGTCAGGGTAAAGTGTGAGTGGAATTATTACAAGAAAATTCAAAGGAGACTTATCTAATTTAAACCATAACCTATATTTCTATTATCTCTATCTCCAAAAATCCTCAAATTTTAGATCACATTTTTAAAACATGTAAATGTAGACCACATCCTAGTTTGACTAGAAGTATCTACCTTTTAGAATAGGGACTCAAAACACGTTACAATTGTAAAACAAAAACACCCTCAAAGTCAAGAGAAATTATCTGATGTATTGAATTTAAGGAGGCATTTCAACTCATAAAAAAATTATCACTAAATTCTCAGAATTTATTGTGGTCATTTTGAGCATTCGTTTCATATTCAAAACCCATCCAAATTGTGGATAGCTATCTATAATAAAACCAATCATTTATTACACATCATATAGGTCTCAAACAAACCACTATTGCATTACCATATTTTTCTTATTATAATAGAAAACTTGAACTATCTATTTTCGTAACCGTTTTTCCATTAACTCCATCATTTACAAAAAGCCACTAACTTCTAGTTGTTTATCATAGATATTTGGACCAACTATTTCAATTTATGAAAGTCAATAAAATCATTCAAAAGGGTATATGACTACATTCAATTTAAAATTTCATATATATTCTTCAAAAAGATATATAACTTGATCAGGTCTTATATAATAAAAAATATTCAATATGATTACTCACTCCTATATATTTGTATTAGTTTGAAACAATTTCATGATTATGAAATAAAAAACCAGTTTAATTGTCCAAATTAAATACATCATTCACATTTCTAATTTACATAACATCTTTTTAGTTATAATTAAATCTTCTTTTCTATATCACACTTCTTAGTTGTGTTGGGAAGGTGACAGGTCAAAACCCACACTGTTCTACAACCTCTAAGTAATATACCACTACTCTTGTAGATTTGATCGCACTATAATCAATTATCTAAATCATGGAGCGTTAAAAAGAAAATCATAAATAGTTTCCTTCAACTTCGTTTCTACTTTTTTTTTAAAATATATGGTTTCCATTTTGACTAGATTTTGACCAATATATAATTACAATTAAATGATTTTTTCTAAAAATAACAATTTTAAAAAAATATTGATATCTTCTTAATATTTATTTCCAATCTGAAATGACATGTAAAGTTCATAATAAATACTATAGAAAACATTTCATTAATTTATTGCCTCAAAGGATTTGTCACCTAACCTCTTTCAAATTTAAAAACAATTCAAAGTTGTTCCTATTATTAATTACTCTCAAAACAACCATGAAATCTTTCCCAAAAGAAATTACTAAAATGCTAGAACTTCTATATCGTGATGTTTGACTATTGTTCGATACTTGTTTCATTATCATTTTACAATATCGAGAAACAATTCATTTATCATCTCTCATATTATTTGGTTTATTTGACAAAGAACCCCTTCTAGATATATCTTTTGAGAATCTATTTACTTATCTAACATTAACCAAAAATCATAAAACTTTTATCACAATTGTGTATTTATATAAGGAATACAAAAAGATCTTACACTTGTAAAATAAAATCATTTAATATTTTAATCACTCATAATCCCTTTCTCTAAAAATAATATTTATCTTTATATATGAACATTATTAAATTTTAAAACATGATCAACATGTATTTCTCATTATTTCTGTGATGTATATATTTTTCTAGAAAATTTATTAACATATGATGATAGCCAAAATATAATTTTACCTCTATTATAATTATGGACAATTAATGGGCTCAAAATTCAGCTATAGATCATCAAATCCAATTTAGCATATGTGTCAAGTATTTGGCATGTGCCTCATAAGGATAAACTTATATACATTAGATTAATTAGAATTTAGGACGTGACAATTCTACTCATATCTTTGGGAATTTTGTCCTCTAAATTCATCTAGGATACATGTGAAGATACCCACCTCAGGGATTCACTATCACTAATGATATTTACCACAACTTTCATCTCATGTACATCATTGAATCACTTAGACTTCTTACTTCAATATCAGTTATAAATTTCATAGTTTTGACCTTATGGACCTTCATCTCTATGTACTATGATTATGTCTAACCACATCGTGATGTCAAACATTCCTATTTTATTTTGAAATATCAGCACTAATAAGAATATTCTATGTCCTTTAGTGGATTATAGGGATACACACTATGTTGAACCAACTTTACAGACTTACTCATACTAACTACTTAATCTTATGTATTCTATTAAAATTGGTTATCATAAAAAGAAAAAAATTCAAAACATGTTAAAATTCATTGTATATAACTAGTTATTCAGAGACAATCTTAAACATTCATTTATATAAAAAAATAATTCTCATAAGGATTATTCATCAAAGAAGACGGTTAATATTTTCTCAACATTTATGAATTCTAAGTACGACTTTTTGGGTTAAGGGATATCCATTACCCGTAAGACATGTAGTAGGAAGGATCAAATAGTTCAAACAAAACCTTCTTATAATATAACCTATTGATCAGTATAGTTCACGATTCACCTCTAAATGGAACATACTCTATGTTAACCTTCATGTATAGTCAGCAAAAAAATCTATTCTCATTAATCTTAACAGAAAATTTTCTTTTTTGTTGGTATGTGCACCTATTTCCTTTAGAAGATACCTCAATAACATAAGTTATGAGGTTTTACATGTCTACACATTACTTCTCATAGGAATTATCTCCTGCCTCTATTATTTTTCATCTAAATAATAATATCATTGTCTTATCTTTCATGAAATGTTAACACTTTTATGGGTAGTGGACCTCTATGTACTGCTATGTCATTAGGTTCGAGTAAATATCTGTTTGGGGCTCTTGATATCAACTATGTCCTTGGGAATCTCCTGATGGGTAGAGGACTTATCATATAATCTATATAGTGAATGTTTTGATGTCATTTTCTTTCTCTATTCTTAATTTGTTATCCGTGAATATTAATCATTTAATTCTGAATTTGTTCCTAATTTCTTATATTTCAGTCTGTTTTTAACTTCATATCTCTGGATTTCTATCTCTGTTCTTGAATTTTAAATGGAATTAAGCTCTAAATCTAAAACTTGATATTTGTATTGTCTAGATAAATCTTAATATGAAGCTCTTTATTTTAGTAGTTATATGAAAACTTATATTTGAACCATAGGTCTTGAGAAAATGAACCAAAATGATGATAGAAATATTAAGTGTGTAAAAGTAATATAAATATCCAATATCAAAATTCTAAAAATCTTTCAACATCACCCAAACTGAATGAAATCTGATTGCACAAAGCATGACTAGATATGAAACACTAAAGCCTAAAAGTAACTTAATTTCTAAGTTACTTTACAAGAAATTGTAGGTGAATACTAATAATACATGAACTCAATATCATATATTGATTCACATGTGCATGCATATACTTTTCTCATTCTCACTTATCAAGTGACCATGATCTTGAACTCCTATAGGAGGGACAAATCCCATCCACACTCACAGTCATCCCCATATGTCACAGTGCATCCGATCACCACCTTTATGGAAATCCTTATTCGAGATCATGGTTGATAGTGTCAAAGTACATTGAACAACATGTGATGAGTGTAGTGATCTCGGGTCTAAGAACCAAGATTACCACCTTCACTATGAGAGATTACTATGACCACCATTTATGGTTTCCATGTGTCACTCTCAAGGTGGGTTTGTCCGATGCACTATTCTCCAATAAGTATCTATGTGCTTAGTTTAATATCACATATCTTGATTGATGAGATTTTGTCATTAACCAACACACACTCTAGTCTTATGTGTTATTGTTGTCTATTAGTCTTCCACAATAGCATCTGACATGGGACATAACAAGAATGTACATACTCTTGACTTTTGTATGATCTCATTGTTCATGTCATCAACCTGAAGGCATACATCATTGAGTTATGTCATTCTTTAGACATTCATTATGTTTCCTCATTATCTCATAATTGAGTGAAATAGAATAATTTCGAAGATTGTCTTCTGATCGTTCATGTCATCAAGCTAAAGGCATACATCATTGAGTTATGTCATTCTTTGGGCATTCATTATGTTTCCTCATTATCTCATAACTGAGTGAAATAGAATAATTCCAAAGATTGCTTTTATTATTAATCAAATACTTTATAAGAAATGTCATCCTCATCATCATATGATTGGCTCTCTGGGCATACATACCAACACTTCTTGAGGATGAAGCCTTTTTAGATCATGTTGCATGTTGGGGTAGGACTTGGATCTAACTCTTCTAGGATGGATCAAAGCTTTCTTGCTTTTTTCTTGCTTCATGCACGTAAGATCTTCTCTCATAACCTCTTTTCATTGTTCTCCTTCTTCTTCCCTTCACCGTGGTCGGGATCTATGGTGTTTCTTGTTGGAAACTCATGCACGTGGATGAAAACCCCATTTTCTTCTCTCTTTTGCTCTAAATCTTCCTCATTCTTGAAGATAGGAGCTACTTAGATCCTATGAATGCAAGCTCGGGTTTTACCTTCTCTTCTTCATGATACCTTGTTGTTTGGACATCCTTCTTCACCTTGAGGTGAGTGATATAACCTGTAATATGTTTCTTTCCTACTCATAACCTATTTTATGTAAACCTTATACTAGAAAACCCGTAATATGAGGAAATATAGCCTTTTTGTGTACTTTTTGAGGTGAGAATGATGATGATACAAGTTTTTATGCTTTCCTTAGACCCTATGAACATTTATTCTTCTATAAATGAGCTTTTCTTAAACATGCAAG
Organism: Alisma plantago-aquatica; assembly: GCA_963693085.1. Taxonomy (NCBI): domain Eukaryota; kingdom Viridiplantae; phylum Streptophyta; class Magnoliopsida; order Alismatales; family Alismataceae; genus Alisma; species Alisma plantago-aquatica. Next base: position 759,941,233 of record OY856414.1, read on the forward strand.
TTCTAAAATCCGAAATGTTAGTGTTATGTGTTATAACCCCAATTTTTGGGTACAATTAGTGAGAAATGTGATTTCTCATATTAAAGATAATTGAACAAATAATGATATGCTTTGTTTTGAATAAATGGATTCCTTTCACAATAGCCTTGATTGGTTACTTTGTGGGCTTTATTGGCTTTTGGGTCCAAATAACAAGAAATTTCAATTTGTAATTGAATAATTGAATTCTGAAGAAAAGAAATATGTAGAAACCTCTAGAAGGCAAATCCAAAGAGGATTTCGTGCCTCCCCAAGGAGACCAAGGTTGCAAAAAGAAGGAAATTAGAAAAGAAAAGGTTGATTAAGTATTTCTTTATTAAGAAAGAAATTGAAAATGATGATAAAATGTGGAAAATGAGTGGAAAGAGGCATAAATGAGTTTTCTTGGTGATAATTCGTATCCATGAGGTTTCTAATGATAAAAGGAATACCCATGAGGAAAATAAAAGGGAAATAAAAATAAATCCTCAAAAAGAGATATTTTAATAATCAAGATAATATGAAATAATGCATATAGATGCATCTAGAAGGATAATAAGTATCCTTAAAAAGTAATTTCGAAATCATAGAGTTTCTTGGGATTCAAGGAGTCCCAATAAATAGGAAAGAAAGAGAAAATATTAAAAAAGCAAAATAAGAGGATAATGTGTTGCATTAATTAATAAATTATGAAAAAGAAAGTAATTTTGATTAAAAGAAATAGAATTTCGTAACAATGGATTAGAAAGCAAGGAAAGAGAGAATATGTAAGAAGAAATTCGAATTCCTAATTATTCAAGAAATAGGATATACCAAAGGGGAGAGAGAGAGAAGAATTGCTTCTCTTTGAAGGAAAACAATTACTATTAGAAGAAGGACTTCGTTTGCTTAAGGAAAGTCCTCACAGGGCTTCGTTGGCTTCACCTATATAATGGGTGAGACTTGGGGGCGAATCCAGAGAGATCTCACATCTCCCACCTTCTTCCTTATCTTCTTCTTACTTCCTTACATTCTAAACCCTAATCAAGGAAAAATAATACAACCAAAGCGCAATGAGGAGCCATGGAGGGTTCGTGATGGAAGCTTAATACCCCACGTTGCTGAAGGGAAAGAGAGCCTTCGTCCCCAGGCCCTAGACGAGGTGCAGCCGCGGCCGAACGATCTGCAGGGCAGCCGCGCACGTCGCCGGTCTGAGGGGCATGAAGGCGGCCCTGTTGCCTGAGATCGGGCGGCGCCCCATGTGCGGGGAGGTCCAGCGGAGGTCCGGGACCCTTTTCCGGAGACCGACGAGGTCCAAGAGAGGGAGGAGAAGGGCGCAACTGCAGCTAGAGTTGCTGCGGCGCAAGCAGCAGCTGAATCGTGAGGAAGAAGAAAGGTGGAGGCCTGGTTGGACAGAATTGCCCTCCGCGGGCCAAAAGAATTGAGTTTTAAGTCGAGGGCAAAATCGTAATTCAGTTATATTTCGCAAACGATCCGCGTTGCATGAACTGGATGACGTGGCGCCATCTGATTGGCCAAGTAAGTGTTTTAATGCAAAATTCATAGATAAATAACCGTAGCTTGGATTAAAACAAGTTATATATGAATTTTGATCAGGAGAACAAAAGGAATCCAATAAAAATAGTTTTATAGCCTGAATCTGATCATAGTTCGAAATATAGTGTAAATTATCGTCTTTAATGAATTAAAGATTAAGAAACCCTATTTTGATATGATTAATGTGTTTAATAGGGTTTAATGGATCTTTAGAGTTGATATTAATCTGTTAAATGTAAAAAGGAACATTGAGTTCAAAAAGGAAGAACTTTGCACGTGATTAGTCTAATTTAGGGTTTATGTGCTTAAATATGCATGAAATTTTAAAAAGGGCATAAAGTTATCATCTTTAATGATTTAATTAAGGAAAAACTCTTAGATTTGATGGTAGATGGTCTTAATGACATGATTTGGATAATTCAAGTTGATATTAACATGTTGATAATAAAAGTGAAAATTAGGATCTAAAAAGATGATCCTTTTATATATTTGCCTTAATTTAGGGTTCTGTGCATGGTTATGCACTAATGAGCTTGAAAAACCCTAATTTAGATGAATATGTCTTTTAATTGTTTTAATGGTTCAAATATATGAATAAATAGAGATGTAATGATAAAAGACTATTAAAATGGATAGTTGAGAAATTAAGGTTCATAAATATGGAAAAGGATATTTTAGGGTTTGTTAACTTAAAAAGGATAAAGTTGGAGAAATTGATCTAAGAAACCCTAATGAATAGTAATGCAACCTTAATGCGGATTAGAAACCATTGAAAGTGAATCCAAGTTAATAAAGTAGGTTCTTGATAAAGTGTGTAGTAAATGGAATACATGTGTTTTTTAGGATTCTTGATTATGTGGTTGAATTACTTCCTTGGATTGCTTTCTTGATTGGAATTGATATTAGCTTGAGAAATCTCCTGAATCAGGTATGTGGTTACGATTATGAATAACCATTTTAGTTTCCTGATGGTTTCCCGGATGTTTAATTACATTGAATGCAACTAAAATGTTGGATGTTTATTTATTTCTTGTAACTATAAAGTGACTACGGTTATCACATAAGATATGTGCCTACTAGCTCAGATCCTGGTTCCCTCTGTGTCGTAATGGCTGACCTAGTACATGGCTACCTAGAGGGTAGGTCCATCAGGTCATGAAAGACTTTGGCTGCCTAGAGGGTAGGTCCATCAAGTCACCTTTATAGAGGTACCATATAAGTCCATATAGGGACAACACAGAGTTGTGGATTGGTATGGATTGAGTAGTTTGGCTTAAAACGTAATCTTGATTGTTAAATGATTAATTGAGTGATTATATTGTTAACATAGTTGGACATTATTTGTTTCCCCCACATACCAGCTTCGGCTGACAGACATTTTGTTTGTCGGCGTTTTAGGTACAATGAAAAGAACAAACAGTAAAGTGGCACATGTGGTACTAAATGAGTATTAAAGTGCAAAGGAGGATTAGATAGATTAGTATCTGTGTGGATAGAAGTTTAGAGATCCAAGTTTTCAAAAAGGTATGAAAAAAATTATTTTCTTACAGCTTTCAGTATAATATGTTAAAATTTGATAATTATTCTTGGTTAATTGCCGAACCTTTGATCCGGAAGTCATGGGTACGACTTTGACCTCTCATCCTCCCTTAATTGGGGGTTAATGGAAGGTGGGGTCATAACATTTGGTATCAGAGCATGGGTTCCTTAGTTAACCATTAATAATTATTAAAATTTACAAACTCCATAGAACCCAAGGGAGTTATTAGAGGAGTATCCGAAAGATGGAGGTGTCTAGAAAGGGATCACGACCGGGGGCTGGCAAGATTTTCGTCCGCACCGCTAGTCGGAATACGAGGACTCCCAGACCCGTGTGACCGCCTGGCCAATGTCTTAGGGTATGAATCGAAATAAGATACCTTTAGGACTTCTCATCTTATTCATCCCTTCTCATCACAAAATTCTGATAAGGACCTAAAGGATTAGGGTTTTCTTTCTTCTCCTCACCCTCTGGAGGTATGGGTCAGGTTAATAAGGTTTAAGGAATCCTCCACTAAATTAATGAAAGGCATGTAAATAAGATGTCATGGACATAAGCTTAATAGAATAAGTGCAAAATAAATAATAGATACATGCTTAGGTCGTATGACATAAGATGTCATGTCCTCAGAAGAGACTTGAGGATAGACCTTCTTGTCAGGAGGATAAGTTAGTCTTAGAGATAGAGATATCCATTGCAAGTAGAGACCTGGCACATCCTCTGAGGATTATGCTAACCCTAACCCTAAGTGAAGGTTAGAGAGAGATGAGTTGGACCAGATGTTTGAATGGACATGCCTTTGGGATGCCATACGATCCATGGGTGACCTAGCACCTTTAGCAACCCAACCCTGGGAAGGGTCGTGCATGTTAGGGTAAATAATAGCTCCTTAGATGATGATGTTAGTGAAGGACCATAGAAACCCTATGGGCTTGTACAAGTAGGGCATAGCTGGCACCTAGGGCACGTCATAATGCTGGCAGTAGGATGAAACCCTGGATAAGGAATTATGATGGAGCATAAAGGGTTATGGATGATCGTGAGCAACCATAAGTGCAAACCTAGGCTGCATGCTTTGGAGGTTGACCCTTCACGAAGATAGGACCTCTAATGGTGAGGTTGGATGTAGGGTTATCTCTGGAGAAAACAGGAAACCCAGCAAGAAGGTTGGAAGCCTAAAACCCCGAGATATGAGATGATAGTAGTCGCCTCATGATCGATCCCTATGAGTTGATGATGTCTTGGTTGCCTTTAGAGGTACCAAACCCTAGAGGGAGAAGATGAAGCTTCTGGTACCTAGGTGCCTATGGTATAAGTATTTACCCTCTGGGAAAGGAAGAAGACGTTCTGTGTACCCTGAAGTGGATTTGTAACAGGTTATGAGGCCTTGCACCTTGTTGTTTGTCCTTGAGGAGGACTCAACCTTAAAGTGTTGATTTAGGGAAAAGATGACAGGAAGTGTATGTCATATCCGTTACATGTTTGGTTTGTGGTTAAGAGATAAAGTATGCAGTTGGACACCTAAAAGTGAACCTAGGGTTCCTAGGCCTAAGAGGGGAAGTGATATACCTAATGTTCATGATGAGAAGTTGAGTTCCTATAGAAGCGAGCATGGTACTCCTCATGAATAGAGGAAAAGGGGAGCCCCTGAAGTTTAAGGTATGTTTGATGAACCCCTCACAGCTAGGTTGATGATAAAGAAAGGTATGATCTTGATCCAACATTGAGGAAAGAGGACAAGTATGACCTAGCATGGTACAGTAAGTGATCTTCTCATGCCTTAATAGCTTGCTAGGGTTAAGTAGGCTCGTGTGGATGTAAACCCTAGACCTAAGAGCTTCTGTGACCTCAGAGATAGTTTTCCTCCCATCCTGGGAGAGGGACCCCTTTGGAAGGGTGTATATCAGTTTTGTTGGTTCAAGGTAACCTAATGAGGTCTCATAGGATCTTGACAAGCTAAGTGAAAGGTGCATAGTAGGAGATTGAATCTACAGACCCATAGATATACATCTCTATTGCATATGAATGTGTTACCATGGAGGTAACCAGTATGGGACTTGACCAAGGTAGGCAGGTTGCCATGATGCCTATGAACGGATGAGAGCCAGCCCATGAATGCAGAAAGAGAGATGATGAAGACTTGGGTAGGGTTCTAAGTGAACATGTACTATGATGGAGAATCCTAAGTCTATCCTATGGTCAGGTAGGGATAAGACCGATGAAAGTAGGAGTTGCCTAATTCCCCAGTTGCACATGACCATAGGGTCGGGAGGTAACAGCTATCATTGTTTGAGGGCCATGGGTTAGGAGATTGATCACCTTCATGAACTCATGGGACCCAAAGGGCAGATGAGTAGGGCACTCTCTTGATGCATGAGGGAAGAGGGATGACCCCAAAAGAGTCGATACCCTATAGTCCTAGAGGAGATGACCAAGGATATAAACCTCAGTAGGATCAAGACTTGTTTGATATCATGATGTCTGTGATGTAGAGACATATGTGGCATGTTGCAACTTAGATATAAAGGTGTACTGGAAAGGTGGGATGTACCATCTCTACTCTTGGAACAGGAAGAACTCTGTATTTGGACTGCAGCCAAATGCTTATCCCCTCTTGTTATGGGAGTGAGAGATAGGACATTACGCATGCCATACACCAAGGATAAGAGATTACGTAGGTTGGAACGTTGCCATGAGAAATAGGGATAGAGAAGATAACCTACCCTGGTAAAGTGAATGATACATGGATGGTTTGCAAACACTAAGAGGAATGAGGTAGTCCCCTTATGAGGAAGTTTCTATCATGAGCTATGTAGAACTTACAGGTTATGCCAGGTAGAGTTTGATCACCATGATGATGGAATCAGAGAGTGTTCTTATGAAGAAAAACATATAGTTTGAGGTGAAATGATAAGTGAAATACATGGAAGTGTAATGTTACCTAATACCTAAGGATGTGAAGTGGTAATGGATGCTCTAGTTGAGATACATCTGACTTGTTTGACCAGAAGCTAGAAAGGGTTGATTGGCTAACCTTAAGTTCGAAAAGGAGAGGTGTTTGGATAACACTCAGATGTAACAAGATACATTGAAAAGTTATGATTGTTTGGTTAGCCAGTCTAGTCCTGGATGCAATGAAAGGATGGTGGTAAAACCTCAGATGTACTTCTTTGGAAGAGAAGGTGATGAAACCCCGACTAGAGTGGTTTAGGGTTTCAGAGGAATCAATCTTGGAAGAATCATGACATACAGGAAATCATGATTGAAGATCACCATACACCATGGAAAATGGCAATAGCACTTTAGATGCTTAAGATGAAGTTGCATGTGGTTTATGACCATGCAAGCCAGGAGGTAAAGGATGAACCCCAGTAACCCAGTGTATCGATATAGAGGACAAAAGAATCCCTGAGAGGGAATGAGAGCTCAATACTATGGATGTTGTAATAGGTCTTCCCTGGACCGAGGAAGGTCGAGATGCAATATGGGTTATGGTAGATCGCCTTACCTAGATGACATAAGAAAGAAAGAGTTCTGTTAAGGGACAGATCTAGTTGAACTACCCATGAGAGAGATGGTTCAACTACACCATAAAGCAAGTTCAAAGGTTCTTGGGTTTGAACTAAAGGTTCCCTTCTGAAAGGTGGAAGTAGGTACATTGAGAACTCTATGATAGTAAAGTTTATCACCCCTAACTATGGTTAGAATGATCCAGACTAAAGGGTCTGATGGGGGCATGTGTGTTCGTTTAGGGTGATATCTAGAGACAATTTTTGTCCTATGAAAGATGTGAAGATAACCACCATAGCCAATATTGGGTTTTATAAGAAGCTCTGTAAGGGAGGTTGTGTCGGTCACCACTTCAGTAAGGTGATGTTGGTTAAAAGGACCACATGATGGTTAGAAAAGGACCACATGATGGTTAAAAAAAGACCACAATGCGTGTAGATGAAGTCACTTTGATTGTGCAAGGGCTGAAAGGAGCCTAGAGATGATGAGAGTCGTGAGCAGATGCAAAGTAGTATGACATACAAGTTACTGTGGGAGAAAATGTGACATGAAAATCCGACCCCTCTAAGTTATAACTAAGAGAGCTGAGTCCCCGATACATGGGTCCATTAGAGATGGATGGGTGGAGAAGGTTAGGTTTGACCCTACCCCTTAGGATAGAGTAATG